>JAWRVZ010000044.1:3545000-3907500 GCA_037043235.1 Rhodeus uyekii
CTGACACAGACAGGCAGTAAACAATTCCCTTACACCGTTACAGACCCACACACACAGCTAGAAATCAGCGTTTACCCCCTAAGAGGTAAAATCAGGAAAGTTATTTAGCATACTGAAGCCCAACAGTATTTATATCCTTCACAAAACCAAACAGATCAAAATAATGTGATTCAATATCAGACATTTTTGCACATTATTTACTTAACCTCATGTTGTTCCAAATCCATATGACTTCCATGAACAAAAGAAGATATTTTGAAAAATGTGCAGGTCACTTTATTCCATATGATAGAAAGGAATGGGACGAAGTTGTTAATGGACACAAAATAACAATATAATTAGTTTATACAATGTATCTGCAAATTTTACATTTTCCACACAGTTCGCAATTTCTTTCAATAAATTGCTTCATCCTGTATAAAAGATTAATTCAAAAATTGGATATTGCTACTTAAATAATATGAAGCCAGTGAAAATCCTACAATAAAACTGCCAAATCTGTGAAATTCACAACTGTCATGTGGATAACCTTTTATGATTTTTTTTTTTAAATGATTGTTTTGAGCTTGAAAACTCCAGTCCCCCATTCACTTTCTCTGGATAGAAAAGAGTGGGCAGCATGTTCCTAAACATTTCTCCTTTTGTGTTCCACAGAAGAAAGTCAGTCATGCAGGTTTGAAATGACATGAGGGTGAGTAAATGATGACAGCATTTTAATTTTAATCCTTTTGGGATCTTTGCGGTTGCCCATCTCTGATTTGTTTCTTTTCTTTTTCTCTTTGGCTTGTGTGAGGCAAGTGACAAGATTTTGAAGTGCGTTTATCTGGACTGAGGGAGAGGAAATCTCTGTCTGATGGCTGAGTGGCAGACGAGAGAAGCCATTAAGATAGAGTCCTTATCTTTCCTCCTCAGCAGAAGACTGGCTTTACACACAGACACACACACACAGAAAATATGCTTGTTGTCCTCTGCTACTGTCAGTCATCTCGCAATAGTAAATATCAACATATCACAAAATACACAACAACTGCTTTTACATGTCTTACAGTTTTACATGTCTATAATGACTGTTTTTCTCAGTTTCAGACATTAGGCATTAACCATTCACGACTACAAACAGGGAATAGAATCTGTTTTACTCAAACAACAACAACAACAACAACAAACATTTGGGCTTAAACCAATATGGGGTGAGAATATATTGACAATTTTTGTAATTTAGAATAATTTGGAACAAATTTTTTTTTAGAACTATTCCATGAAAAAAAAATCTCAATATTTTTTTATGTCGGTAAGATTTTAAATAAAAAATTAAATAAGAGAGAAAGAAATATAAAATTGCCCAGTGCATCGATTTCATTCTGTCTAATTTTTGTTTAACTTTGTTTTTGATAGAAGTCTCTTATGCTCACCAAGGGTGGATTTATTTGATAAAAAATAAATATTCTGAAATATCTTTATAAATTAAAACCGTATTATATTTGAATTTACTTTAAAATACATTGGAACCCGGTTATGTCGACGGCCTCGGGGTTGCAAAAAAGCGTGGAGATAACCAAAAGCCAATATATTGTTTGATGAAGCGATCGGCATGCTATAAGAATGTACATACACTATATATGTTTGCTAACAACAAAAGGCCTATGTGCACCAACTACCAGCAGAGATTGTAACTTTATGTTTATGTTGGGAATATACCTTTATGGCATATGTAGTTCTGTGCGCGCGGGGAGGAGAGTGTTTTTGAGTGAGGAGAGACATGGCCGCTCTACCGCTGACTGTTATATAGCATTATCTACTGTTTCTATTTTCCTTCTTTTATTTGTAATGTTTGTCAGAGTGTTTTCTTTTTCCGGGTTTGTACTTACGCTCTTTACATGTTTGAGAAGTATCAAAGAATTTGAGAAGTAGTTTTTATCAGTGTGCTGGTACAAAACCCACTTATAAAGCTTGTGTGACCAGTTTAATCGCCTCGAGTTTTCTTTCATTTCCATTTAACATCTGGGCATTCGTCAACCACTCTGACAGCCGTTGCAAGATTCACCAGTATACAATAAAAACCACCTTCGATTTATATCAGGGGTGCGATCAACAATATTTTATGCGGCTCTTCGCAGTCACAAGCTTTATTTTGTGGCTCATCATGCTGAACAGGTTGGCCACCCATGAATTATATTCTCTAACATTCACTCACAGAGTAAACACAGTCACTACACACATAAACACATTCGCTCATAACAAAGTCATTTCGCTCTGACATAGTTCTGAATAGTATTGCACACGCGGTTACTATAGTTTCTTTACAAAGTCTAAAAGCTTTGTTGATTTTTGCCTTTAATGGTCTGCTTGAAAACAAATGCTTCTAAGCTTCTATCAGTAACGACGTCTTTGTCGATGTCAATATAATCTGGAAATTCCTGGACAGTGAAGACGAACTTCTGTGCCTCCTCTTCCAAGATAGCATCTGTAAGGCTTGATTTTTCCGCGAGTTCTTCTGCGGCTGTACGGCACTGCGCCGCAAAAATGAGTGAACCATCATTGGAGTGAGTGACCGTACAGACCGTGATGCACGTGCAATGCAAACTCAGCGCATGCGCAGTGAACTAAGTACGATCATTAGTCACAGGGATCAAGATAACTGATGTGAAGTGGCGACTTTGTCCCTCGTTTGTGCTCGAGATATTAGGGTTCGGCGACATAAAAGAATCGACATAACTGATAAGAAAATGCTAAGAAAAATAGGGAGTTTGGCGGTTCCACTTCAAAAACGTCGACATAACAGGGTTGGCGAGTTAACCGAGCTCAAGATAAGTGGGTTCCACTGTATAATGTATTTCTCTTATGGCAAAGTTGAATCTTCAGTGTCACATGATCCTTATGATAATTTGAATCTCAGATTTTTTTTAATTTTGATTAGCAATGATGAAAATATTTACAAGAAAATATTGTGCTGAGTAATATTTTTGTGGAAACGTGACAATAGAAACTTCAAAACAACAGAATCTATTTATCAGAATCTTAAACGTCTTTACTGACACTTTTTGATCTGTTCAGCATCACAGAAGATGATAATGTTGATGTTATTAATGAAAGATTATTAATGAAATAACCCTTTTTAACATTGTTAAAAAGAGTCTGGATAGGGGTCTCTGATTCCGTTTTGTAGTACCCAATTCCCAAATACACAAGCATATGAATGTACAGGGTGGACATGAATATTAACACAACTGAACGTTTGCTCTCTCTGAAATATGTGCGTCTTTTGAAGCTCTCAGTAGGGGAAGAAAATTCACAACCTGGAGGGCAAAATTACGCTTCATTTCACTTTCAAAGAGACCACACATGACTCAGGTGCTACAAAATGCATTACAACGAAGAAATCACACCACTACAACTATAAATTGATATAATTTAAAGATAATATAAAGAACCGGTCAACCGGTCTACTGTATTACAGGTACTTATAAGACAGTTGTGTTTCACTTCGGACAATAAGGCTAAAACAAGCTCTAACAGAGTAAACTATTTTTCAGCACCAGACTTTGGAAAGAATAGTGTGAATGAAATAGAGAGAGAGAGACAGAGGGGGGGGGGGGGGGGGAGAGAAACACCAAGTGTCTTCGCGCCATTAGAGCCGCGATGGAGCACTGCATGAGCTCAAATAATGAAGAACGATAATGCCCCCGTGGAACCCATCCATCCATCCATTCATCCTTTCTCTCAATCCCTTCATCCGTACCACACTCTGTTCATCAACTCATTCAATCTTCCTATGTGTTCGGCAGTTTTATGTAACCCACTGCTGACTCATTTTTACATCTGGGTAAACAGGTGAGACAGCATGTCTTCATAGTACATCAAACTTTTCACAAAAGCCCAGACACTAAGAGTTTAAATGTCAGTCCGGAGTTCTTCATGTGACAGAGTCTGCTGAGAGAATATACTGTACCTTGCAGGTCTCTTCAGAAAACTCAAGAGCACACAGCCTTATTACACTTATGTGCTTGTGGATCGGTGTCGACAGAGAACAGGTAGAAAAGACAAAGGAAAGGAAAACAAGGGAGAAAGATAGCAGCGTTGAGATGATTCTCCACAGCACAGTTCCTCTAAAAGTCCATCTGTAAGAAGCTAGATGGAGCGAACCTCTCAGATCTCCTTCATAATTGACAATTTTGGCAAATAGACACTGAATTGAATGTACATTAAACTGACTTGAGCTGAAAAATCACAGTATTGTCTTCTGTAGAGCTGCTTTAAAGCAAGCAGAATTTGTCTCATATTTGATGATGTTTGCCTCATTGTTTATTTCCTGTTAATTACTGTGAAGCTGCTTTGAGACTCTCTCTCTATTGTATGAAGCGCTATACAAATAAAGGCGACTTACTATATTTCTCATAATTACAGCTTTATCTCTCACAATGTGACTTCTTATTAAAAATCTCTGAGGTTAAAACAAGCCTCCATACACATGAGACCACAGTATTTCTCTCAGGAGAAAAATCTGAGAAGCATGAGATTCCAATTGCTCTCCATGCCGCTTTACTGCTGTCTAGGAAAAACCAATGTCGATATCAAAGGGATCTCATTTGTACTTTTTCTTTCCTCTGGGGAGAGAAAGTTAAGGTAGGGTGGTGATGTTCCTGTTTGTTCTGGGGAACTATAATGTTTGCAATGACTGCTTTTGAGGAAGCCGATTAGCCATAGAGAGAAAGCGAGAAGGCAGAGAGAGGCAGCAGGAGTCCTGAGGGGAACTGCAAACAGATCTTTCTCTTAATCCTGTTCACCTGGAGGCACATCCTCTCTCTCTCTCTCTCTCTCTCCGCTTTTCCTCTGCCGCCCAGACTTCTCTCCCTCTCTTTCTGCGTAATCCTCCAGCCATGTTTCCTCTCTGTGCCATGGGTGTCCCCGTCCATCCTGTACCCCATTGCCAGAACACCCATTCTGCTCCTCACGCTCTTGCCGCCAAACACTCCACTCTGCCCACAACGGTCCTGTCAACTCCTGAGGACTACAAGCTACAAAGCCCTACACCACCTCCCCTTTCAGCCAAACACCTGACACTGCTGACCCTCAGAGCGGCAAATCTCCTAGACTACCTAACAAACACATACGGCCAACACTTACCATGCCAAACTGTCAGACATGGTGCCATGTAATCTCATTCAAACATCCTAGATCCTTCCCTTACACACACACACACACACACACACACACACACACACACACACACACACTTAGACCTGCCAAACATCCAAGACTTTTCCCCATTCCCAGATTGCCAAATACCCTCAAATACTGCCATCCAGCACTAACTTCCTCAGGGAGGGTTCTGGGAATGCAAAAGAGGAAAGCAGAAAAACAGAAAAGAGGGGAGAAAAGAATGGAAAACAAAAAGACAGAAAAGGCAGCACTTTTACAATGGAATGATTACAATGTAATAAAAATATGTCTTCAGGACATTCATCATGGCACAATATAATATAAAATATAATTGTAAATTATAAATTGTAAACATAAACTGTACTTTTAAAACATTCATCAATTTTTTTTTACTTTATTACACATTCATTTACTTTATTATTTCACCTGTTTTTCAGTTGATTTTTTTTCACTGATTTTGTCAGTTTTATCTCACTACAATTAAATATAATAAATCTAGCATTTGGTATATTAAAAGAATGACCAGTTAAGAGTATAAATGACAAATGAATAAATAAATCAATACAATATATATATATATATATATAAAATGATGTATAAATAAATACAATTTATTTATAAAATGTAATCATCACCATTGAGATGATAAAAGGCCAAAATATTAGCCAATTAATTGACCTGACCATTTATTGGTCACTATATTTTACATCACAAAACATAAATTTGAAATTAAACGAGCTACTCATATACAAGCAGTAAGATTATTACTAGTATACAAGACTTACATTAAGAATGCTAGACATGGTGGTATACCTAGGGCTCATACATGCAGAGAGGATGTATGTGTGCTTGTGTATGTTTGTGTGTTATGTCCATTTCCTGTGATCCCCCTCTGGCACACAGATGGTTAAGCCCACCCAGCACAGTACACGAGGTCGGGGGAGGGGCACACACACAGGGCACAGGCTACAGATGGCATAGAGGGCATCGCCAAGCAGACTGCATGGCACGAGGAGGGGAGCGGACCATGTGTGTGTCTGTGTGTGTGTATTTGGGGTAGACAATACCCTGGTATACTCTCCATCACCCTCAACTCTCCTCCCCCTCCCAAAAAAAACATCTCATTAGCATCCATACCAAGGTAAGGGTATCTGAGGGATTGCTCTGTTTTTCAGCATCTTTTCTACAGCTTGCACTTTTCATTCTTTTTCGCTCTCCAATGTCACTTCTGGTTTCCAATGCCATGCACTCTTTGATATTCAATAATTACTATTTCCCATCCGTCCGCTGATCTCCACATTCATAATTACACACACTTTTTAATGGTTTCATTAGGATACAGGACTGTTCTATTAAGTGCCATGATATGTAGGTGGCAAGATTGTATTATTAGACTTAAAAAAAGAAAATGATTACTTCAGTTTACCCAAAAATTTAAATTCTGTCATCATTTACTTTCCCTAATTTTTATGACTTTCTACTGTGGAGTTGAAATGTTGAATAATATGGTAGTTGCTCTTTTACACACATTTACAATGAATGGGTACTGGAGCTTTCAAAAAAAGCTCTCAAAAGGTGAAAAGTATCATAAAAGTATCATAAAATTGCTCCATAATACTCACTATATCTCCATAAGAATTACTATATTTCAAGTTAAACTGTGCAATTGATTTGTGTGAAATTTAAGTCATTATTCACCGATCTTGTCATGAACTTTTAACTTCTGTAAACTGTTGTGACAGGCTCTGTGAGTTAGTGAGCAGATCAATTTGACTTTGAACAAATCAATACATTTGGTGAACTGGAACAAAATCTTATATTTTTTGGACAACATGGGGCAGAAAAAAAGACTGATTTGATTGTGATTTGATTTTTTGTGTTGTCAGTTATTAAGGAGTCATGAGATTTTTAAACCTGTGTGAAACACACCAGTACAACTCCTATTTCTTTTTCTGTTCCTCTGAGTGCATATGTAACAGAGAGGCCATGTGTTTGGGGGGAAAATGCCACGTGGGTAGGAGTCAAACAATAGCTTGCTCACACAGGTGACATCATGTCATAAATGCTGCCATTAAGAGAGCGGGGCCATGGCTGGGTTGCCATGACGGTAAGCAGACCATAGAGAGGACGTGGCACGATAGCCTACACTGCTCCTGCCAAAACAGGCATAATCATCAGGTGTAGTCACAAAAACACACACACATGCACAGCTCTCTCTGGTCAAGTGCATGATGAGAGCCATCTTGGCTCCAAATTCCAACATTTTGATTGGCTTCCATATGTACGCTCAAACCACAGCAATTTTCCACACAAAACAACCTCATTTCCTCTGTGAAGACACAAGACACTCTTCATTCAAATCATTAAAGTATTTTGAAGAAGGTGAAGGAGTGAACAAATAACAGGTGGGTGAAGAAATGATTGAGTGAATGTATGAATAATCAGCGGCGCTTCAATAATGAGGATATTTCTTGTCAGCTTTCAGTGGCTGAAGAACAGATGTACCACACGCAGCAGATGTGTGCCGTTGGAGACACATCTGAAAGTTCATCTCGACAGAGGTCCCTTTAAAAAACACTTTCTGTTCAGATATTGTTTTTTGCAATTTTTTCTTGTTGTTGTTTATTTTTTCATCACTCCTTGCTGCACTGCGCCAGAACTGGCCAGAGGAAAAAACAGTGGAAATTCTTTGGCACTCTGCAAATCTTTGAAGCGATTTGGAGAGAGATGACTTACGGAAATTACGAGCGTATCGTCAGACTCCGGTTTGAATGCACATGAAACACAACAGGGGAAATTTTCCTCAAAGATAAGTATGCAGAAACACCAACCCACACACACGCACTAGCCTTACTCTCATTTGTTTGGATTGAAGATACTTTAGGATGTAACTGGTAAAATTGACAAAAAACTGGGCATTATAATTTATAAATGTACCTAAGGAAAAAGTAATAAAAATATAATATATTGTATGCACTACTGTTCAAAAGTTCGGGATTAGTATGATTTTTTTTAATGTTTTTCAAAGTATGCTCACCGCTTATTAAAAAATAACAACTTGATCCTACAGAATTAGCAAATTACAGGCCGATATCGAATCTAACTTTTTTGTCAAAGATTCTAGAAAAGGCAATATCTTCACAACTATGTTCCTTTCCAGAAAGAAACAGCATCTACGAGGATTTCCAGTCATGATTTAGACTGTATCACAGCATCTCTCTGTTAGTGTTACTGGACCTTAGTGCAGCATTTGATACAATCGACCACAGAATCCTTCTGAATAGACTCGAAAAAGTGTTGGCATTAGTGGAATTGCATTAGAATGGTTCAAATCATACTTATCTGTCCGTTATCAGTTTGTAGCAGTAAATGAGGAGATGTCATATCAATCACGGGTTCAGTATGGAGTTCCTCAAGGTTCAGTGCTAGGACCGTTGTTTTTCACCCTGTACATGCTTCCTTTGGGTGCAATTATTAGGAAGCATGGCAATAGCTTTCACTGTTACGCTGATGATACTCAGCTTTATATTTCTTCTCATCCTGACGAAACGTACCAATTCATTAAATTAACAGAATGCATAACTGATGAATGCAAAAATGAATGACTAATAACTTTCTACTGCTTAATTCTGAAAAAAAAAACAGAGATTCTAAATATTAGACCAAAAGGTTCTGCACGTAATAACCTAGACTACTGCCTAACACTCGATGGCTGCTCTGTCAGTGTTCGTCATCAGTTAGAAACCTGGGTGTGCTCTCTGATACCAATCTTTCATTTGAAAACCACGTTTCTAGCATCTGTAAAACCGCTTTTTTCCATCTTAAAAATATATCTAAATTACGACATATGCTCTCAATGACAAATGCAGAAAAGTTAGTTCATGCGTTCATGAGTTCAAGGCTAGATTATTGTAACGATCTACTGGGTGGTTGCCCTGCACGCTTAATAAACAGCTAGTCCATAATGCAGCAGCTCGAATTCTTACTAGAACCAGGAACTATGAGCATATTAGCCCAGTTCTGTCAAACCTGCATTGGCTTCCTATTAAACACTGAATACATTTTAAAATCTTGGTAATTACTTACAAAGCATTAAATGGTTTAGCTCCACAGTACGTGAGCGATCTCTTAACACATTATAGTCCTTCACATCTATTGTGATCCCAAAATACTGACCAGCTGGTAATACCTAGAATATCAAAGTCAACGGTTGGTGGTCGATTATTTTCCTATTTAGCTCCTAAACTCTGGAACAGTCTTCCTAATACAGTTTGGGAAGCAGACACACTCTGTCAGTTTAAATGTAGACTAAAAACACATCTCTTTAACCTGGCATACACGTAACACATTATACATAAATTTTTAATCCTAATCATATAAAATGATTGTTAGGCTGCATAATTTAGGTCAGCCAGAACCGGGAACATTCCCATAACATCTAATGTACTGAATACATCAGAAGAAGAATGGCATCTACGCTGATATTATTCTCTGTTTATTCCGAGGTTACCGTGGTCAGCCGGATCCGGGCCATATCCAGATCAGATGAAGGACCTGCACCTGGACACGAGCTCAACACAGCCCCTGAAGTGTTTGCAGAGACCATGACTCTACTAGACTCTCCCCAGTGAAGATCATGAATCCCATCTCCAACCAGACTGAACTGGATTTAATATTTGACTTGAATTGTTGTCAATATAATAATCATGCACTGTTTGGCTGTTGGCCAGAGGAGAACTGGTTTCTCCCAAGGTTTTTTTCTCCATTCTGTTTTTCATTTATTCTGTCACCTGCTGGAGTTTTGGTCCCTTGCCACTGTCGCCTCTGGCTTGCTTATTTGGGTACACGTAACACTTAATATTTTTCGATTTTATTGATTCGCTTGCTCTTTTAGAGTTGCTGTTCAGCCAAATCAAACTTTGTTTTTATTGTTTTCCTGTGACCACTGTAAAGCTGCTTTGAAACAATCTGTATTGTAAAAAGCGCTATATAAATAAAGATGACTTGACTCACCAAGCCTCCACTTGATCAAAAATGCATAACAGTAATTTTGTGAAATATTACTGTATATGAAATATTAAAATCAAATATTAAATGAAAAATTACTGCAATTTAAAACAAATGTTTACTATTTAACCCTTTGACACGGACAATAAAATACAATCAGCTAACATGATCATTATAAAGGTTTTGTAACAGAGGGTGACTCACAGGCAGAGATCCAATCGCTTTGTCTTTAATAAGAATGGTCGAACAGGTAGATGGTCAGGGCAAACAGAGAGTAGACATAAACGGTAAATCAGGCAGGGGTCACAAAGGCAGGCAGACAGTATCAGGCAGAATAATCCAGGCGAGTGGTCAAGGCAGGCAGAAAACAATCTCAAGCGAATATCCAGGCACAGGTCAGGGCAGGCAGAACAGAATCAAAAACAGGCAAACAGGCAGGATCAGTAACAGGTAACAAAACAGGATATAAACGCTCAGAATGTTAACCGGGGCTAAACAAGACTTCGCCGTGAGTTGTGGGGTAACCAGGTTTAAATAGTCTCTTGTGAATGAGTAACAGGTGGAGTGACAGACAGTCCTGATGGTGTTCAGCTGGTGTGTACAATCAGTCCAGTGTAATGCATGATGGGAAATGTAGTGTGTAGTGTCAGTATAAGTGTGAGCTCCCTCTTGTGGCCAGGGAGGGGAGCGCAGAGCTCATATTCATAACAGGTTTATAATAATAATAATCATAATAATAATAATAATAATAATAATAATGAGGTTGTTACGGATTCAGCCATGCCCCCTGCACCAGATTCCCACGCTCCGCCCACTCGTTCCCAGTCACCCGAATACTAAGCACTTGCACCTGTTCCCAGGTAGCCCTATATCACCAGCCCTCACTCTGCACTCAGTGTCTGGTCACAGCTCACGCTACTCAGACTGCCTCGCTACTCTGTGCTATTCCCTGTTTACCAAGACCCGATTCCAAGATTCTCAGAGATATTCTCCGTGTTCAGCCACTCAAGTTAAGCCACTCTCTATGTTCCCTGTGTGTTCACCTTTTCACCAGTTCACTGTTTCGTGTCCTGACTCCAATAAACCTGTTCCGATTTACTAACCTCTGTGTCCTCCAGTCTATCATGACAGAGGTGATACATATTTTAAACGTACACATGAAAGGGCTCATATTTTTGGGGTAACACTTTAGAATACTGTTCCGTCACTGAGTGAATAACTGCACAGGAACAAATGAGTGAAGTAATATTAACATTCTAATAACAAGTATTAACAAACAAGATATTCTGATTTACAAATTCAGTAATAGCGCTCAGAGGTAGTTTACTATTAGATTATCAGTGACTACTACTTTTTTCATACTCCCTAGATGACTACTAAGAACTATTTACACACTAATATGTACTAAACCTTGCAAAAAACTCAAAAGCTTACAATGACTTTTCCCTTTAGAACACTGTTCCAAACAATTAGTATGTCCTTCTGAATGATTTGGTAATATACTTGAGTCATTACTAGTAGATTTCAATTGTTACAAACTCTTTTTATCACCTGTATAATATTGCACGTCTTCTTCCCTCAATCTGTCTGATGCAGAAAACCTTGTTCATTTACTAATAATATCTCGTTCGGACTACTGTACTGCCTTATTAATCGGCTTACCTTATAAATGCAGCTGTGAGAATGCTCGCCTCAACTAGACATAGATCTCACATAACACCCCTTATCCATGATCTTCACCTGTTACCTGCTGCATCACGCATTCATTTCCCACTTGGTCTCTAAGATCACCTGAACTTGCCCTATTGTCAGTTCCTTCTGACTCTACTATTGGTGGACAATCTTTTTGTGTTAGCACTCCTAAGCTCTGGAACTCACTACCCAACATCTCCTCTCTATCTGGTTTTAAGTCTCAAAATATATTTGTTTGAAAGGCATTTTCAATTAATTGCATTTTGTTTTTGTGTTTATTTTTGAGTTGTTTGTTGCTCAACTACCTTTAAGCGACCTCAGGCTTATAAATGTGCTATATAAATAAAACTTTTTCAATGATCTTTGAATATTTCTTTAGATTTAATTAAGAGTCAATTCATAATAATAATAATAATAAAAAATAGATTTATCCTGACATTTATTTTTGCATAACGACAGGCTGAATGTACCTTATGCCACACACACACACACACACACACACACACACACACACACACACACACACACACACACACACACACACACACACACACACACACACACACACACACACACACACACACACACACACACACACACACACACACACACACACACACACACGTACAGTGGTGTCTTTGTAAGTGAGGGCTGTGTGAGTATGATCTCTATGGATCTCCATTGTGGCGCCCATGGGAGCAGATGTCACTGGCATTCTTTCAATTGTCTCTCTCTCTCTGTTCAGAGTGCAAAGTGAACACCAGATGGAGAGACAGCGTTTTGTGCTCCAACTCTAACTGCTCATCACAATGAACACTTACATGTGATCTGCGAGGCTGAGTCTCTTCTTCTTTTCCCTTCTGATCAAAAAGAAAGCAAAATACTTTTTTTTTTAAACCGCCCTATCTCTTCCACTGTACACGCTTACAACTCACCGTCTCTGAGGCTGGTGTTTGTGGGGCTATCCCCTGAGCAGGTTCTACATTCAGGCAAGTCTATTACCGTACTTCATTAAGTACTTTTCAGCCCAAAGGAAAATTTGGGAAAAGTCTTCAGGCTTGAAGTGAAAAAATCACAACCTCTGGCAACTTCAGTCTGTCAAAGCACACATAACCCCATTCTCCTGCATTTCAATCGACACACTAAGGATGGACACATGTACCAGACCACTCAAACATAACAGCAATGATCAAATCAGTCTAACGTACATGCACAAAGACAAAATCATTTTAAATTAGCACATGTATACCATACACTCAAGTATTAGTATCATCTGTTGAGTACCTGAGTCATCAAATAATTTATCTGTCAAGTGGTCAAATTATTTATCTGCTGAGTAGTTGAATGATTTAAATCTGTCAAGTTCGACAGTCAAATGATTTACTCATCAAGAGGTCAAATAATCTGTTGAGTTCTCAAATAGTCAGAGGATTTACTTGTTGAGTATGCGAGTAGTCAGATGATTTATCTGTCTAGTTTTCAAGTAGTTACGTGATTTACCTGTTGAGAAGTTGGATGATTTACTCGCCATCTGATTATTTGTCAACGTGACTTGTCAGTAGTTGGGTAATGCATTTGTCGGGCACTTGAGTATGGTAGTTGGATGATATACTTTTTATCTGTCAAGTAGACAAAAATAACCACAATGTCCACACACTTTAAAGACTTTAAAAGTCACAGTCTGAATGATCACAGAGACATCAAAAAGTGAGAAAACAGAGAAGTGAAGAGATGAGGGGATGAAGATTTAGAGAAGAAGGAGTGGCAGGGGGGCGCAAAACAGGAGGGCGGCAGAGAAGGTTAGACAGAATTGGGCATTGTTAAAGCAAGAGCACCACGTTCTGTTGATCCGAACTGATCCAAAGAAACAAAACCGCATTGTTCCTCGCAGATGGAAGCGAGTGTCGTCAAGGTAACCAGATTAATCTCCCCTTTCTGTGCTTCCTCCGGTGGAGAGTGCTAATCGGCGGGCTTCTTTCACGCTAAAGCTAGCCTCAAAGCCCGGCCTCTAACTAGCCCTCTAATTAGCCGCAATTACAATGAAGACAACATGATGAGATAATACAAATTTGCAAAATAATGACATACCACGACAAAATATTCCTCCTACTAAGCAGCGGGTTTGTTCTCGCTCCCTCTCTCCCTTTCTCCTCAGAGCCACAATGAGCCGGGGCCCTCCTAAAGCTGCCCGGCAGGATGGTGCTGCATTATCAGACACAGAGACTCATTGTCAGCCTGCTGTTTTCTTCAATCACCAGTCCATTGTCTGGCATCTTAAATAAAAACGACTCGAATACAAGCACACATAATGATCCCCTTCTCACCAGCATACAGAGCAGAGCGGACAGCACTACACATCAAACGCGCACTCACACACACACACTGGCCCTGATGGACTCGGGCCCCGAACACACAGCAAAGGTGTTTCACAACACAATTAGTACGAGAGAAAGCAGGATAGAGCTTGTGGGGGAGAAAAAAAGGAGGAGGAAACGATTGAGAGAACAAAAGAAAACGAACAAATGAAGGAGGGAGAAAGAGAATGAGAGAGAAATGAAGGAGAACCAAATGGAATGGGTGTGTATACAAAAGAGTGATAAAGGAAAAAGGAGGAATGAAGGAAGGAAGGAAAAAGTCCATAGAACAGAGATGAGTGATGGAACAGCCTGCTTATTTTCATCTGGTTACATCAAATTAAACAGCCCTCAGTCAGTTAGACAACATGCACTTATGTCATCAAACAAGACAGATACAAAGAAATTACTGATAGGATATAGCAGACTGAGAGAGGGTGTACAAACAGATGCAGATATATAGGTATGAAGGACGGTTTAGATACAAGGTTGTCATTTTGGCCACCCAAATATGATGATCCCGTTCTGAGGAATCACATTAATACAGATGAAACAACAACATTCTTGAAATTAATCTGTGATAATTAACCCCCCCCCCCCCCCCCCCCCCTCCACCACAAACCTGCATATGCAGATAAGAAAAGAAAGATACAATTTGGTAAATGTGTTAAATTGTATTTAATTAAATTAGCACGTTAACTTTGACAGCCCTAAAATCATATGTATATCTATGTATTTAAGGTTCACTTTACATACATACAACCTGTATTAATTCACACACTGCACGCTTCCTATAGAAAAAAAAACCTTTAACAACTATCCTAATGATAATATAGTGCCTTAAATTATTTAAAAGTTCAAATCAGCCCACATTGTTAACATCAGCAGACCTATTAAAAGATTTCACACACTGTCACACTGCATCTCTCAAGCACATGAAGACGGCTGTCAGTGATTGGACGAGCCATTTTCAAATCTCCAATCACTAAGCATTACTCCCGATTTCTACAAGAGACTTGCTGACCTAAAGCCCTGATCAGAGTTCAGCATGTATGTGACACTATGCACTAAAGAGACAAGAGGAGCCAATGCAGAGACTTTATCCTTAGAAGCGGTTATGAAAAAGCATCAAAAAGACCCCCATCAGAGACAGACAGCCTCACTGCACTGTTTGAAGTCTATTCCTCGTCATTAACCCAACCTGCATTCATTAACACAAACACAGTGTCTGTACTCAAAAGACGCCGCTCCCCTGATTCCTTTTCCCCCTGTTGTTTTTCCTGATACACCTTATTAGGGATTGCACTTCTCAAACCAAATAATTATTTCAGAGTCATTAAAAGAAAAAGAAAATTAATAACGACATTGGGAACACTGGAGATTTGCTCTCCTTCTAAAAAAGAGATATTGTCCCTCTGCTGTTGTGCAAACAAGTTCAGTACATAATGAGCAGAAATGAATAAAAGCCAAGACACCTGAACTAGAGCCCAGACCGGAAATTAATCTCCGTTTAGCTGATGTTATTATATTGCTGTAGAACACAATAGACTAACTTCTAAAGATCCATATTTTTAAGCAGATTGATATTCACTATGTCAGGAATTTAAAATAATTCAAAGTTAATTGAAATATTTTGTCCAAGCTTGTGGAATTACTGAAATATTATCTGAACATGATTGACTAATCTGACTAATTGACTAGATCTGTAATTTTCAAATGACTAATGCAATAATATGCTAAATGTATTTTTCTTTTCTTCAGTTACATTCTTATAGTGCATGTGTAACAGTCAGTTTCTGTAAAGACACGTAACTTAAAAGTATTGGCTACAAAGATGTTGAACATTTCTGAAGTGTTTGATGAAAAAAAACATACTGTATCACTGAATAAACAAATAATATAATCAGATTTTGTTATACATATATACACACATATATATATATATACATACATACACAGTGGAACCCACTTATCTCAAGCTCGGTTAACTCGACAACCCTATTAAGTTGACGTTTTTGAAGTGGAACTGCCAAATTCCCTCATTGTCTTAGCATTTTCTTATCGGTTAAGTCAATTCTTTTATGTCGCCGAACCCTAATATCTCGAGCACAAAAGAGGGCCAAATTTGCCACTTAACATCAGCAATCTTGATCCCCGTGACTAATGATCGTACCGAGTTCACTGCACATGCGCTGAGTTTGCGTTCCACATGCATCACGGTCTGTACGGTCGCTCACTTCAATGACGGCTCACTTCAATGACACTTTTGCGGCACAGTGCCATGCAGCCACAGAAGAACTCGTGCAAAAATCAAGCCTTACATGCCATCTTGGAAGAGGAGGCACAGACGTTCGCCTTCACTGTCCAGGAATTCCCAGATTACATTGACATCAACAAAGACGTCATTACTGATAGAAGCTTAGAAGCATTTGTTTTCAAGCAGACCATTAAAGGCAAAAAGCAACAAAGCATTTTAGACTTTGTAAAGAAACTATAGTAACCACGTGTGCAATACTATGCAGAACTATGTCCGATCGAAATTATTATGTTATGAGTTAATGTGTTTATGTGTGTAGTGACTAGGTTTACGCTGTGAGCAAAATTGTGTTTGCACAATCCCAGAAGTGATCATGACCCACAATTCTTACCTGTCTTCAACTTCACTGGTTTTCATTCCTCTCTATAGAGTGTGAATATGTGGCCAGATCGCTCTGAACAGTCTGCAACACACAATCATTACAGAAGTTAGTGTGCATATGCACAGTGCCTTTACGTTCTTTGGATATCTTCATTTTTGTTGTGTAGATTCGTTAACCCAACGGAATTGTGTTAGAGCAAAAACTGCAATGCAAAGGGAAAAGGAATCATATGATTTATTAAGTAAAAAAAAAAAAGTATTTGTCCCTCAGAGTTAATAGAATCTGGACACATTTGTCAGCAGACATGTCAGATGTTAATCTCTGAGTCTCTGTCATCATGTATCTTCATTGTGTCAATTTTTCCCCATTAAGCTTTTGAACAGCAGCATGCAAGTCATTTCACAGGTGCTCAGTTGGTTTGAGATTGACTGGGCCACTCCAAGACATCAACCATTCTGGTTTCAAACCACTCCAGTCTGACTACTGCAGTATGTTACAGGTCAATGACCTGTTGGAATCTGAATCATGTTCCAGGTCCAGGCACTCATCCGGATTTCAGCACGCTTTTCTCCAGGGTTTATATGGACTAAGCTCCATCCATTTTCCCCCTCTATCCTTATGAGTTTTCCAGTTTCCAGAGGGATCCCCAAAGTATCCACCATGTTTCACTACAGGGATGCTGCATCCTGCCAAAGGCTCAAAAATTGTAGTATTATCAGGTCATAGAACATATCTGCAAAATGAAGCTGTTGCATCCCTGTGGGCAAACTTCAGCCTAGAAGTTATACGAGTTCTTTCAACAAAGGTTTATTTTTACAAGTTTCCTGTCTGCGAGATTGATGAATTGAACTTGCCATCTGTACTGCACAGCTTTCTGTACTGAATGAATATCTATACATGCACACTAACACAAAATATAAAAAAAGAAAAAGCAATTTGCAATAATATGAAAATTAAATTTTAAAATGGTCTTCATATAATTTTAGTATAATTATGCATGGCCATTTCCCCCAGCTGTTAAGTTACAAGTGGTAACAATATTATTAAATAGTATGGTTGGTATTGCTACAAAAAAAATATTTAGTATGGAAAAATATATACTATGCATCATTTTACAGCTACAGCTTCTGCATATCCCTCTTAAATGCTGATCAATTAGAATTAAAAAATAAAATGAAACAAACTAATAAAAAAAGTATTAATATTTTATATTTAAATAAATATAGACTATAATAATGGAGGCAAGGGTTACCTCTAATAGGCCCTATGTGCATGTATGCATGACTGTGTGTAAGAGGGAATGATACAGACATAGAAAGGGGGATGTGGGTTAATATGTGTGACTTGGTGACTGAGGATCATTACGAGATGAAAGGAATGATGTGCAGGGCCCATAATGAGACTGCAGTGTGATTAATACTGACACTGTGAGCTGTCTCTAATTACTCTAATTCAATCAGCCCTGTTCTACACACATTCACACACACAGATAACACACTTACATAAGTGCACATCTACAATATCCTCTTGTCTTTCTCAAATACAGATGTAGACTCTTAGAAAGAGACTGCTGCAACTTGTTCTTTTAAATGGGAGCTGAAGCATCTGGAATGACCTCGACTGGCTGCACAGAAATGCAGTCAACCGTTTAAAACGGCATCCAAACGGTTAGGGAAAGAGAACAGAAGTACAAACATAAACCGTCCGAGTTTGCAAACCTCCCTAGAGTCAGTTTCATATACAGGAAGTTATGCTACAAGCATAAGTCTCTGTGTGTGAGTGAGTGAGTGAGTGAGTGAGTGAGAGAGAGAGAGAGAGAGAGTGTGTGTGTATGTGCGTGTGTGTGTGAGATAGCATTGGGAAACCCTGGCATGGTGTGTGTAAGCGTCTTCTTTGACTTGCTGGTGAAAAATCACTGCGTTTCTTTGAAGAGAAATCTCCCTCCTGTCGTAATTAGCTGCGCTGCTTGACTGACGACCTCGTTAACGAGTGGCATCATGCGATTCAATTTCTCCATTTTTTTGGTGCAGGATTCTGAAAGGATGTTGCTGCTAATTATCATAATTAAGACAGCTGATTTGTTCGCTTGTACATGGGGAAGGATGGCTTTAATTAACCGAACGGTTCTGGAATAGATTTGGACTCAACACTCGAGCCTGACACTGTTTACTCTGTGCTGTTTACACGACGAACGAGTCTGATAAAAATGGTTTAAGTGTTTTTCTGCTCTCTCTCTCCCACTGATATGTAAACATGCAGCCACACGAGTTAAAGGATAATCCGTATTTGCTAAGAAACAGAAACAAAGATAAATTCCCTGTTAATTTGTGTGCGATGAGGCTCCCGATTGAGTTGATGGATAGATAAAAATCAAGGCAAGGCAAGGCAAGGCAAGTTTATTTGTATAGCACATTTCATACACAATGGTAATTCAAAGTGCTTTACATAAAGAAGAATGATAAAAATAAAACATTAAAAATGATTAAAAGAATAAAAAATCAGAAAGTCTTAAAGAACTTTGTCATCGTAAAAAAAAGCTGGAAACAATTTATCCTGTTTCTTAAAGGGTCGATACACTGGAAAATAAAAAAAGGTCATTATTTAATCACCCTCATGACACTAAATTGTTTTACAGCGACATTAATCACCTTGCACTTTTGCATGTAATCAGTAGTAACAGGGCAAAGTTAAATCTGCAGAAGCACAAATGAGATTTGAGAGCTATGATGGAGATTGCCAATGTGTAATGACTTCAATTTGATTTCAGTTTGTTCCTCACATAAAATGATAATTTAGCTTTAGAAGACTTGAATAACAGCACAACAATCATATGAACTGTCTTTATGGTGTTGCCTTGCACTTTTTTGAGCCTTACTGCCCTTAGTCGCAATATGCTAAACTTTTATTGAAAAAGAGCAGTGTGAACATGTTTCAAAGTATCCCTTTTAATGTTCCACGAAAAAAAAGTCACATAGGTTTGAAATGACATGAGGGCAAGGTATCATGTATTTAGCTTTATTTTGATTTCAGTTTCAGCAAATTTAACACTTCAAAACTATTTTATATCAAAGTTTAAGTAACATCTTTTTTCCTTTATTTCATTTATTATTAGCTATTATTATTATTATTATTTCTATTAATTAAAATTATACATTAAATTGATAAAATTTTAATGTATAATTTTATATATGTATAATTATAAATTATACATACATATATATATATATATATATATATATATATATATATATATATATATATATATATATATATATATATATATATATATATATATATATATATATATATACACAGTTTTTTAATTTTAGTTTCCATTGACAACAAATGATAGTTGGGTGTAGTTTAACCAGAAAAGTTAGGACAACACTCCACAGCTTATAGTTGGAATTCCAATGCAAACAAAGTGGCAATATTAGCCTGTATATATAGACAGATACATATGTGTGTGTATCCAAGGTGAGAACTGTTAGTAAGTGGGACGAGAAGCTTTAGACATTACCGGGTGAAAGGCTCTTTGTTGGACAGAGAAGAGGAAAGGAGCAGAGATGAGGGGGGGGGGGGGGGGGGGGTAGTCGAACAGGATAATGCACTTCATTGTGTTTTGTGGAGGAATGTGCAGAGGTATGGTTCAAATCAATGCCCTGCACACTGCCATTGTCCCGCCCTTGTAGCCCCTCGCTACCTTGGCGACCCCCTGCTGGAATTAGCATGCTCCGCCCCCGAGCCTGCACTTGAAGGAAGAAAGCGATTAAACTGGACCTGAGGGTAATCTCTCCGTATGTGTGTTTGACTGTGTGCGAGAGTGAGCGAGGCTCGATGTATAATAAGGAGCAGACGTAAGATGGGGCCCAGCTCTAGTCTGCCATGACTTGGCCTTAATTAGATGAGACACAAACGGTGGGGTAGTAAATTAGTACTGTAACCATGCACAAGTCACTCCAAACCAGACGCACACACAAACGCAGTCATCAGAGAAGGACTTCAGGGTCAAAGGCCACTGACTGAAAGACGAAGAAAATGCCACAGGAGGCCCACAGTCAAACCTTAAAACAGACGGAGACACAATACACACATTCAGCTGTATCCGATCTATATCTATTCCCTGCACTCTTTACTAAATACCAGCCTTCACACACCAGGCCCAGAAGTATTTATTTATAAGTACAGTTCAGGTTGCTGCTAGAGAGTTTCAGGTAAGTTATGTTGTTATCTGGTTCCCTGGTTAGTTTTTTAGATTTATTTATAGAATTACTCATTCAAAAGGACATTAAAAATGTAATTCAGACATAAAATGACTTCAATATACCTCTTCCATGAAAAGCATGCTTTTTATTTCTTAGACTTTTTATTCTGACTTTTTTTGATATACGTAGTCACAATCATAAATATCTTGTCTTGATATCAGAAAGAAGAAAAAAGAATAAAGTAAAGAATGAAATTCTTCAAAAACAAAAACAAATTAAGTACTTTGATATAATCCTTAATTATATTTCTCTGCAAAAAAAAAAAGGTTTTATGCACGTGTGTGTATGTGTGTGCGTGAGTGTGAGGACAAATTAAATATGAACTAATGTTCTGACTGGCCATCTGAGTAAATCTGTGTAGTTGAACCCAGCACACACACACACACACCTGTCTGTGTGATATGTGAGGTATCTGGATACATGTAAGTAGTGGGGTTGAGGGGAATGCAGGATTGACTATATTTAATTAGTGTCAGTAGATGTGTCCCGCTGGAGATCACTAATTAGACTTTTACATGCTGATGTAATTACCTGAGAGTGCTGAATGCGTTTCATTTAATACAGCCCTCCCATTTGTAAACAGCCGTTCCGTGCAGGTAACATGCTCAACCTGTCTGTTTCTGAATACAGGCCCGCTTTGATGTGGCTCCTTCGAGAGGCACTCAGCTGCGTCTACCCACATGGCCTTGTAGAACAGCACAACATTGAGGCCAGCCTTGTACAAACAAGACACTGTGGTATGGAAGGATAACTGAGAACACATCCTGACTCTTGATAGATGCCTGTCTTTGTGACAGAGAGTGGAAGGGCCTACAGTGTAGCTCCGCGAAGAGGCCCATCCCAGTCCTTCAGATAAAGAACCCTCATTTAGAGGGTTAACTCCACAAGAGGACTTATAGCTTGGTCTCTAAATGTTAAAGTGATAGATTACCTGAAAAATAATAATTCTTTTAGATTGAAATTCTTTTTCAAACCTGTATGAAAGATGTGGTCAGAGCAGAAAAACTTCGACATAAGTTTGCAATAAAAAAGGTCTGTCTAGTGTCAGTAGTGTAGAGTATATGAAGAACAGCTCACACAGAAGTCACATTCAGACTAAGCAGCATGCTAAATCTATGTGGCCAAATTGAACCAGTAGCGAAAGTGGGGAAAGCTTTCATCCTCACGTGAAATTTGAGATGAACTGGATTCTTATTGAAATGACTAGATTTTACCCACGAAAACTTGCCGAACACTCTAAATGTGATTGCACATCTTAAAATCTGCACATCCATTTCTCACATAAAACTATTGCACGTGTAGCCAGTGTGGTAAAGAGAAGAAAAAAAAAAACTTGATTTGTTCTGACTTTTTCTACTGTAATTGTATAATTGAGTTTTATTTTTTTTAAAACAACTTATTTTGTATTCAAATTATTTAGTAAGTCAAATGAGTGTGCTGAGACATTATGGTGAGAAAATTATTAAATTAAAAGATTTAAAGTAAACTGTGCATCTATATCTCGTAACAGGCTTCAGCATGGATGAGGGGCTGATTTTCTGAGAAATAAATATTCAATTGAGACCATTTTGTATGCGAGCACGATACCTCCATGCAATTCTGCTAATCTGCTTGGTGACAATGGCAATTGTGAAAGACTCCTTATGCATACAATTGAACCGAAATTGGAACGCCTTCCATTCTCAATGAGGATCTGGCGGCAAACCAAGCAAATCCCACACAGAAGAAAGTTTAGTGTGGAGGCACCGCCACAACTTGACATCTCACACCAGTCTGCCATTATTGAAGCACTTTTCACAGCGGTTGTAGGCCCTCGCAGCTCGACGCTCGCTCAGACCACAGCAGTGCCCCGGCCCCTAACAGACACGGCGCGGCCATGCGGCGTAATTTAAAGGTTCGTTTTAATTGATTTCTTCCCAGAGAACATGTTTTCCGCCTCAACACAACCCTTTCTTTTCCTTGGCGTAACACACTCTCCGACTGGTTTTTGTTGTGTGCGTTTTCCCCCCCATCCTTCTCCCCTCCTCTTTCTTCCAGTTCAGTCGAAAGTGCATTAGCTTCCAAACAGAGTAATGTCAGTTCGATTGGCAATCGATTGTACTCACCTCCCCACCAGCCCCTCCGCTTGAGGGGAAGAAAGGCTAAAGGGAGGGAGAAGTGTTTGTAAACAGTGCCATGGCAACTGCTGCCTCTCTGACATCGGAGCAGAACCCCCGAAGAATGTCCAATTTTCTTTATTATACATCAACTTGTATGAATGTCCTAATATCACTCACACAAGCACAAATAAAAACAATTATACAAGCACACAGCACAGACTAGCACACTCTGGCATTAACACACATATGCACAAAGCATGTTCTACACCATTAAATACTGTACATCTAATCTTGATGTGCCTTCACTAACTGATAGGGTGTTGAGTATTGTTGTCAGGGTGTTGCTTTATGGTTTCTAAGTGATCTTTTTTTTCCATTAATTTTGATTGTGCTCTTTTGAATTGAACCAGTAAGCAAAATCCCAAGTAAAACACTTTTTTTTCTTCTTTATATAAATTTTTGTTTGATATTTTATCAGGCATTGTAGATTTAAAATGTTAACCTTCTGCATTAAACCTGAAAATGCAGAGTCAATAAAATTAAATAACAACAAAATAATATTTATATTAAACAGTAAAATTAAATAATATATTAAAGTTACCTTTGGCAGCCCTAAAATATTCAACTAAATTGAAATCTATCAAACTAAAACTAGAAAAAATAAGAATCAAGCCAACAATTACAAATGGAAAAGTACCAACTAGTTTGAAAAGACAAAAAAAAAAACACACACACACAAAAACAAACAAATAGTTACATAAAAATAATATAAAAAAATATATTAAACAACTGAGATCTGTAATAACTGTGGCCTGACCAATTCAAAAGAATGATGTTTTGGGCCTTGGAAATGACCCACCAGATGAAAATCATAAAAACACACCTCTCACACTGCATTATTTGAGGAATCTTCATGTCCATACTACAAATTTTTTGGCAAGTTTAATAAAGAGGACCACAGATTTCAGATTTAAAGGACCAAAAGTGTCTAGCTTGACTGTATGGTCAACGAACAAGGAAAGGTCCAATGTCCAACTCTCAGACTGCACAAACAAGCCATAAAAATACCAGAGGGACACACAGAAAAATCCCCCCAGACCCCCCCCCCCCCCCCACACACACACACACCCGCCCGATACCCCTCTCTCTCGTCTCTTTGTTACAAAGAATGCTATTCAGTACCCAATGACTTCTCTTACACGGCAAAGGCCATCTTTATGAACAATAGCCTGCATGGAAACAAAAGGCAGATTATTAAGTTGGAAGATGAGGGGGGAGGCATGTGAGAACGAGAGAAAGTGACAGAGCGAGAGAGAGCGCGCAAGAGACGTGGCAGTCTCTATGGCCAGCCACACATCTGGTGACCATGTGTGGCGTTGAGTACTAATGATGGTCTTCCTGAACTCTCCACAATTAACTGTGGCCCAGAGAGAGCGTCTCTCCACGACCCAGTGGAGGAGGGGGTTGGCTGGGCTGCCGCCACTGCCCGTCTCTGGCCTTCAAAGAGTGGACACTTCCATTTCCACCATCAGTCGCTCAAAACTAACTAACAACTCATAAAAGTCTTTAACAGTCCTCCGCAGTGCTTTGAACAGACAACTAGTCATGAAAAGCAGCCAGTGAAAAGTAGTAAATAATAAAAAGTTTTAAAAGATGACAACAACATTCCTTGGAACATGAGGAAGATTATGGCATCTGCGTGTACAACTTGCTCTTTGGTTCTCTCTCAAAAGAAACCAATATCCAACACACCGAAGGAAACACGTCTGTTATGAGCGCAGATGAAGACGTTAATTTGTCAACTTTACAAAAAGCATTGAGTCAATTTGTCTGGGTCTGTGCTCCAAATAACCGCGGTGAACTCGTTTGCGTGCTCACAGGGACCTGAATTCTTCAAGAGGGCGACAACTGGTCAAGGTTTCAATCCATTTCATTCAGGATGGCACTCAATACAATATCAGTAGTTTTGTATAAAACTGTGGGAGGCTTTCTTCTCAGGAGATTGGCTCCAGATATGAAACCATCATGGTGATACAAATAGAAAAGGGAGAATAAAGCAAAGCAACAGAGACATAAAGGGGCAGGGGATGGGCGGATTGGAGAAAAAGAAGATAGATGAATAAATGGTGAGAACTTTAACCTGTTAATCAAACTGCGATGTCGAACACAAAGCTTTTAACAAAGATTTCATTGATTTACGGTGGGCTCTGAGTCATAAAGAATAAACAGAAGTTTTATGGTTTTGCAACATTCAAACAATTAGCACAATGATCATCTAACTCATTCGCACAGCCATTCAAATGAAGCATAAGATGGTTTGGATCATTCTTAAATCATGTGGAACATACAATAAAATTAGACATCTCTCAAAAGTAGGTTCAAGAGGTTTTAAACTATATACAGTGTGAAGTTCCTGTCAGCATCCACACCTTAGATTCGTGGCCCTCATAAGTTTGTGTGTGTGTGTCTAAGTGTCAGAGAGCCACAGGAAACGAATAGAGGACTCCACCATTCAGTCATTTTCACTTTCCGGCTCTCGTTCTCCATTTTTCAGAGTGACTGCGCACAGAGGGAACAGCACGAGATCAATACAGCTGAACTTCAGCCTTCGATCTCCTCAGTGCCACACCGTTACCACGGAGACAGCAGCTCTGGTCCCCAAGTGGCAGCAACCACTGGATTGAATGGCTACATGTCCTCTGATCGACGGTTTGTGCAGTTACTTTGCTCTCTAGGTGCCAAAATCTTAAGGGCTTTAAACATGGCATCAAAGGAGGTACAAAAAAAGACTACTAAGCTAATAACCTTCTGATGTGTTAACTTTGGCTTTTCAGTTAAATTTGGATTTTATGAGTCTCTGTGGGAATTTCTAACCTTTCAGCACAGGGGGGTTTCCTCTGAGTAGACCCTATCTAGCTAAACCTTAGACAATTGCTGTGAATTTTGTTGTTTGCTGGTTTATTTTGACTAAGAACTGCCTACATCAGCAGGAAAAGATCACCTGACTATGTAAAGTAAACATCAACAGTTTTTTCCCACCCTGATGAACTTCAAATCCAATAGTTCCATTAGGACCAATGCAGTCAAATCTACAACCCCTAATATCATAGGTATTGCTCATTCATTTTTACATTTGATATTCATATTCATAATATTATTATCTATTAAGATACAAGTAAAAAAATTAGCATTCAAGAACGGAATTGTCCTGTTCACAAGCCTGGCTCAACAATGAGTGTAATTTGATTTGTGACATCTTCACTGTCATCTTGGTGTGGAGATCAAATTTTCAAGCCAAATGACCGCAGAAAAGCATCCACTTCCTCTGCTGCCATGGCGACGAGCTGCCACCGTGACATGGAAATATGGGAGCATCACAACAGATTATTGACAGTTTGTAGAGCAAATTTACTTTTCAACACTTTTTATAGGACTTAACAGATTTTAAACTGCCTTTTTCAACGTAAAAAAAAAAAAGAGGAAAAAAAGTTGCTATGGTTAGGAATAGTTTAAAAGTGATAAAAAACCTGCACCATAGCATTTGCAACACACACACACACACACACACACACACACACACACACACACACACACACACACACACACACACACACACACACACACACACACACACACACACACACACACACACACACACACACACACACACACACACACACACACACACACACACACACACGTGCATGTGGATATCCTTTGAGTACATTTACAGGACTTAAAATTAGGGAACTGAATTCAAACAATCACATGGTAAAATAAGCTACATTAGCTAAAATGCACAATTATGATTCCGATTCTTTGCAAACCAAAATACATTTCTCATAATGCACGTTTTTCAGTGTGTGGGACATATTTTGCTGACATTGTGCTGACAAGGAAAGTAAAACCTGAAATCAGCTTAATTAAACTACTAAATGATGTCTTGAAATGAAAAGGAATGTAATGAACTAACGGAATGTCTTAGTGAAAACCTAAAACGATTTGTGTGAGGGTTCAGTTTAGGGTTAGGAGCTGGATTAGGGGATAAATCATATAGGCTCAATACTAAATCAATGGAAAGTCTAAGACAGGAAAACAAACTATATGAGAGAGACAACAGTGTAGTGAACTTTGCACTTTGGGGCCTGTTTAGGGGCTGGACTGATAGCTGGTCATATGGACAGACCCAATCGATGATGTTTCCATTTCTCCACACACAAGCCAACGTTTATACATTAGTATATGAGCACGCAAACAGAATAAAACGTGAGTGTCTAGTATATTACACATTTCTATAAATATACTTACTAAAGAATTAAAGAATAAACAAGGATATATGCAAGGATAAATGGCTTAAATTATTGCATACGATGTTTAATGGGTTATTTAAATTTTTCTAGCAATAAAGTGTTTAAGAGTGTTTTAATAAAAATGAATCTCATGTTTGGGCACCCCTTCAGGTTCTATATACTGTATGAAGGGCGTGATAGATACAGATAAAAAACACAGTGTTGTTAAATACCAGTGCACTTGGAAAGTCACTCAACCAATTATATTCATGGGCAAGAGCTAACTGTTGTACAAAAACAACAACAACAACAACAGACGTCTAGGTGTGTCCTCATTTAAATAGCTAGGCAAAGTGTAGGTGCGTGTTCTCTCATTAAAGCAGAATGCCCACAGCAGCAAGTGATGATTTAAGAGGGAATCATATTCTTGATAAACATTACAGAGACAGAGAGAGAGAAAAGGACAGGCAAGACAAAGTGAGTGTAAATGTGTATGTGTGTGTGTGTGTGTGTGTGTGTGTGTGTGTGACCATGGTGATGGAACTGTAGATCCTCTTTGCTCTGGCACTAAAGCAACCATCTGCTGAAGCTTTGTTTTTCAGACCTGCAACAACAACGAACCAGCTGTACGCGTCTGCGGGCATGTGTGCCCGTGCCTGCGTGTGCGCGTGCAATATGAGCGAGGCGGAAAACAAGAACGGGAGCAGAAGAAATGAAAGAGACGAACACCTGTGAGCTGCCAACACGATTCACGGTGAGAGTCACTTCTCGGTAATGAATACATTAGGAGTGTAGTAACGTGTCCCTGTCCACCAGAGGACTCAAAAATGACCGGTTAGCGGTCCTCCACCAAATTCGATGTGCTGCTCGATTCAACCTGGTTGCCATTTATTCCTTTCCATCATAACAGGTAACAAAAGCAAATTTAACCTTGAAGAATAAACAGCATGGGTTTGAATGTGGGCTGATCTTAAAAAATGCAATTAAGCATGATGGATGGTGCTTTAATCTGCGTGCAAAAATAATTGTCTTGTTGTTTCATCTTCCGTCTTCATTATATCTAAAACTCGGCGAGGACAGAATGACAGAGAGGTGAAGTTAAGCAAGGAGAAGTGCTCTTTTACTGTTGCGACACACGGTTTGGTCTGTTTTCAACTAAATTATGCTGCTATTATGGGAAAAATATCTTTGTGATATTTGAATTGGTCTATTAAAACCTGACTATATGCATCAAAACAGTGAATTAATACACTGGATGACTGAAAATGAATTCAGTAAGTGTTTTATTCAAAAGAGAAAAGTACAAACTCATTTCGATCTATTCAATATCAAAGGACTCTTAAGAGAGTTAATAATATATTTTAGAGTAGTATATAACTCCAGTGCTCATAAAGTTCATACCGTCTTCACAATGGGTCTGTTTACAGATTTCTATGAGTGGCTCCAGAAGGTCATTCAGCACATTGGGCATTTCTAAAGCCTGCGTTTGAATAGTGTGACTTTCACAAAGTTGCTAATGGAAAAGTTTGAGCAACATTGAGTGACACCCAGTGTTTGTTGCTTTAGTTCTCTGGATATTTCAGACATCTTACAATGGAAAAAGGCAGGTCAGCTCAAGTCCCCACTCTGTGTCTCCCGTCTGAAGACAATGAGGGTCACGCAGGGGCACATTCAAGTCTTTGACATGCTCACAGCACCTGATAGACTAAAGAGTCAACTCGATGAAAGAAACTGAGAAAGGAGCAGAAAGGCCATCTCTGAAGTCTTACATTCAAGACTGAGATGATGGTAAGATGCAAGATTCAGACGTTTTCTACAGCACTGATGAAGGCAAATGAAACATCCCGGCCAGGTGGTTTTTTGAACAGTAGTAAGTTCTATAGATTTGCAAGAAGATGCAACAGTAGTTGCAACCTGTTTACTTCTGTAATATAATGGATTTAGAAGTGAATCAAGATGGAAAAGTAAGATGAGACTTGATTCTATCTACTGAAAAATTATTGGATTATGAAAAGTGGCTGAGGAAAGGTTATTAGAGGAGAGAAACATAATTATATTCAGAATGTTTATGAAGACTTTGAAGACTGTTTCACTTTGGAATAACAGTAGCCCTTTATTTCGATGGTCCACTAGATATTTTACTAACCATAAGTAACTTTGCAACCACATGTCAACTACCATACAGAGTATTAGTAGACTGTCTGAGTAATATCTGCTAACACTTCAAATTGATGGTCCTCCAACAGATTTTCTACTGACTGTAAAAAACTGTGTATCATCACGTCAACTTATTCAACTAACCCGGACCCTAACACCTAACAGTCACCTATTAATACTCTAATGACAGTTAGTTAGTGTACATGTGGTTGCAAAGTTACTTGTAGTTAGTAAAATGTCTAAAGTGTACTATCGAAATAAAGTGTAAGAACATGCACCAATTAATTTTTTACAAAAGAACAAACTTTAAGACATCCAAAGGAAAGGGGAAGATTGAAAATGAGTATTTCAACTTTTTGGTGGGATTTGACAGCCCCCTCTTGTCAGCCGAGGTGGGTTGCACCCACAGAATTGGGGAAGAAAAGGGCATCTACACTGAAAACTGGCCCGTCACACACAAAGACCTCAGTCAGATCCCAAAAAGATGGTGGAAGAAAAGCACAAACCTCCCCTACCCCCCCAAAAAACAAAAATAAAAGGAGGAACGATGCGCATTGGAGCCCAGATAGGAGGATAAAGTGGATATGTAGAGGTAGGTATGTAGAGAGAGAGAGAGAGAGAGAGAGAGAGAGAGAAAGAAAGAAAGAAAGAAAAGAATGCATCTCCTGTTCTTCATGGAGCGCCTCATACTTGTCCAAGAATAAACAGGAAATGCAGCTGCGTTTGGACCACTTACTCGCTCCCCCACCACACCCCCCTTCCCAAAATACCCTGCATTCCTAATGGGCTTCCATCATTCTCGATCCATCTGACCCAACTTATTCTGGCTCAGAAATGTGGAAAAGGGAAATTAAAAAAGAAGTTCTTCGAAACATCTTCCGCCCCATTCCCCAGGACTCATTCTTCGCTCTGTAATGTGGTCTGATAGTTAGAAATCTGGACACGCAGTTACGTTATTTGACTAATCCCTCTTTCTTGAGAGCAAGAAGAAGAGAATGGTGGCTTTGTGGCTGCAGACAGTGTGGCAAAAAGAACTATACAGTACCAAATTGAGGTCGCCCAGAGACAATGGTTGTCCTTCAGCTTATATTCACAGACATCCCACAACTCTATCAAACGTGTTTCTTCCCGTAAAGACTTTTGTATTTCTATCTTACAAGCCAACAATAGGAGCAAAACTCCTGAACAGAACCTTCCATCCACCAATAGCCTTTGTGTCGCTTCTTCAGACATGATGGCAAGAGTTCAAATCCGGGAGGAGGCTCTGGGTCAGCGGGGAATCCACAGTTTTTTATTGACACTTGCTCAAAAGAAAAGACACTAAAACTCTTGGTTATAGATAGATATCAAACACAAACTTCAACTTTTCTTGGTTTAGCTCCACACAGGGGATCCACATGATTGTATTCTGCACCTGATGTTAATCTACTATGATGGAGTGCTGCTCTTCATTTGAAGAATATTAGCTGCCCTCTTGGACACAAGGTCCAAACAAAGCATGCATATGCATGCGGTCAGACCAATAGAGGGATTATGTCCATGAATACATTAGGGCTGGGACAGCATTTCTGCATACCAATTTTAACAGCTGACAAAGTGCCTGAGCTTCACTTCAATATATACATTTGGACGGCCACATCACGTGATCTTATTATACTTCTAATTAGACCATGTCTATAATGGTAGAAAAGATAGTTTGTTGGCTGTTTTCTCCACACTATTCAAACAGTAGCAATCAATCGCAAAAATAGAAAGAAGTGGTGACACAATAGAGAATGGTAAAACAGACAATGTGAGAGGTGGTAAAAATATCGGAGAAACACCCAATGGCCTTTTATGCTAGTAAAATAGCATAAAAATTATATATGTAATTATAAATATTAATATAATTAATTTGAATACAAGTGGATTTGTATATAAAAATCATAATAATCTGTTAAAACTCAATCTAAATGTTGTCAACTATTAAGAGTACACTTACATACAGTACTCTGACCTGTCCTTCTCCTTTAAAAAAACATATTCCAAGACCTCATAGTCAGCATGACAGCACTCATCATGCCACATCAAGCTGAAATGCAATCCCACAATCCACTGGGCCATGAGCTAACCACGCAGGCAAATCTCCCTCTCATAGGTGAGCTGACCCCACTGTGAGGAGATGAATGTGGGGTGTGTTCGCCCTCCTCTGTGGAGCTGAACTGTGCTTCTGTGCTAATAGAGATCTAAGCTCAGGACACACAGGTGATTACCTACACTCTCAGAGGTCATGCCGGGGTCATGAGCATAGCGGCACAACGCTGTCAGACAGACTAGCCGGGTAGCTTTGTAATTACCCATGAGGCTACATCAGTGGCGGAGATGCTGCACTGAGGGATGTTGAAAGCAGCATCCAGCGACCTCTCTGATTGGGGTTAACAAGGGGCTGATTTGCATAAAGGGAGTGGTTTGATTAGTAGTTTTGTGTGCATGCTCAGAATCTTGGAAACAAGAGGGTGTCAGTAAAATGAATCAGCAATTGTGAAATTGTGTCTTGTAGCATTGTCTCAGGTCTAGGCTTTCAGGAGGTCAGTCAAGTTCTTTATACATTATTGGACAGAAAATACCCTCCCAAAACTCTTTAGGATGTCAATGTATGATGCAGCATTAAAATGGCTCTTTGAATTAAAAAGGCCAACCCAAATGTAACCCAAATGTAAGTCTACTACTTGAGCAGAATGTAAACCACAAAACTAAAGCGTATTGCCCTTTGAGTGCAACAAAAAGACTAATCAATCTAATTTGTAACAAAATTTAAATTTTTATTTGTAATAAAACATTTTATTAGCTTGACTCCTCCACTGAGTGAGCTGTATGTTGATGACATTTTTATTTCCTTGCTAGAGCATTTAACATCAGCAGTTCATGAAATGTATTCTTAGTAAAACTAATAAGCACATACTAAAGTTATTGTGACTAGCAGTGAGTGATTTTCTGTATTTCTTTTGTTGTTTCATTCACATTAACAGCAGAGACAGCAGCTGGTACTCTATATTAGGCTGCTGCCACTTTAATACGCATCTAATATACACATGCGTAAAGTGGAAATGAAGCAGTCAATCAAGCCAATTCAACTTTAATAAAAAATATATATAACAAACATTTTACAACATAACACAAATCATTTTAAACTTTTTAGACTGTTGAACACATAATAAGTTCACTTGCTTATGAATGTGAGCTGATACGACAAGGGAAACGAGCAGTACTACGGGTACAGGTGGAAGACATTGCGAACATGCTGGTTGGGGGCTGAAGAGCAGGTCATAAAGACCTGATGTAAGTTTGGGTGGTGTACGCCGATGCCCATCAATCCCCATCTGCTGTCAGGAGGCTGATCTGGACCATGTATTGCATGGTTACTCCTGGGAAGCTAATTGTATTAGCAGGTACAACATAAAATATGTCAAATATCACTACTGGTGAATGAGTAATGGTGTAATGCAACCAGTGAACCAGTGTAAAGTAAATATGTCTGAAAGATCTGACATAACCATAAGATGAGTGAGTGACATTGTGTTTGGAGTTGTTTGGCTATATCACGTGCCTTGTGTTATTAAAACAATGTTTGGGATACCACAACCAAAACTTTGAGATTTAGAAAGTTTTATGTTGGATATTTATCTAAATTATGGTGAAATTATGGATCACCTGACATGTCATGAAAAAAGGGGCACATTAGGTCCCCTTTAAAATCTGATTAGAAACTGGATTGAAATCCAATTTGAAATCTAACATAAAATCTCTCTGAAATCTGTTGACCTGTCATCATGGTATATGTATGATTCCAAAGAATGAGACCAAATTGCTTTTGTGCAAAAAGGATTTTTAGGATAGCTTATACAATAAGGGATAAGGATGATCTTGTAATTGATGCAGCTAGTCTGTGAATAGTGCAAAGTGGGTACAAACACAATAAAACTGAGCATCAGACTATTAGTGTGTGGTGGTATTAGGAAAGTAATGCATAACTTTCCTCAACAAACTGCACTATTTGAGAAATCATTCATGTCTGTAACACAAATGGTTACATCAACATGACAGCATTCTTTGTCATTGTCAATCAAAAACAGAGTGGTGGTAGGTTCCTCAACTCCATACTCCGGGTGAATAAATGTTTTATCCTCTCCATCTACAGACAGAGGGCAGTCAGAGCAGCTCTGAGTGCTTATGAGAGCTCAACTTATCTCAGAGTGAGTGAAGTCACAGAGAGTGAAAGACAATGGAGCCATCAGCTAACACACTCTGACAGGTCACCCTTCAGAAGAGTTAACAGACTCCAACATAGTGTTTTAAAGTATGAGAGAGGGTGATTGAGAGAGAGAGAGAGAGAGAGAGAGAGAGAGAGAGGGAGAGAGAGATTTTCTAAACTGACACCTGCATTTCATCACTGCAAACACACACACACACCATTATCTATTATTCACTGCGGTGACCACTAGGACGGCATTCCCCTGGCGGTCCCCAACCGCAGGGATGAGAGGATTAAACATTTAACAGCGCATGACAAAATGGAACCAAATGAATAAATAAACTGAAATGGCCCCTGGATGCATAGTCAGCAAGTGCCATGCACATACACCTATCCATGCCACACGACTACTGTGCTGAAACTAAAGTGACCCATCATGTCATGCTGATAGCAACAGAAACAACAGCTATGAAACCTTTCTCTCTCTTTTCAAAATGCAATAGGGTAAAGCATGTGTGATCATTATTTAGCTATGAGACCTAGTGGTGTGGTCAAGCTTTGCTGTGAATACTAAAATGGCAAATGACCTTGAATGGGGCTGACCTGCTAGCGAATCATGTTGATGACATCAGACAAGGCAACACAACCCCCTACCGGCTGAGACCTCAGCCGTAACAGCGTCCGAAATGTCTGTTACTCCTTCCACCAATCTCTGAAGGGAACCAATTAGACTGAACCTGTGGCTATCTTTGAACCCAGCAAATGTTTACAGTAGGGATGCACTTTAAAATTCTGATCACAAGCTGATTTTCACACTATGGCCAATAACTGAAAGATTGATCTTTACTAACCAACCAACCAACTAACCAACAAACACACAAACATACATGCATATTGGCTGATCAATTGTGAATCCCTATTTCTGGATGGGCTATGACTCAAAAATAAGCCACAAGACAAAAAAATAAAAAGCAGAATATATTTACCATGTATTTTTGTTGCTGGTGACAAAGGCTAAGTATCCAAATTAACTCTACACGTTTGGTGCAAATTCCACTGTCAATAAACTACCCAAATTAAGGTTCCAATTGTGTGACATTCCAGAATAGAGAAAACTGGAATATTAAAAGGTTTCTTTGTTTGATTTTAAGAACACGTTTACATTTTTGGAAAGTTTTTGTTGGGTTTCCACTTGACGCCCAATAAAAAGTATGGGTCCTGAGAGCAAAACGAATTGACAACTACTGCTTTATGGAATCTTCTATATGTTTTGTGAGCAATTAGGTGTGTAGGAGTCTGTTAGTTTGGATGTAGATGAGTATTAGCTTTAAGCGTGTGCGTATGTTGGTCTGTAGGTGTTTGTGGGGGTGTGTGTTTGTGGGTGTATGTAACTGCGTGACTTTGTGTCTGTGTGTGCTTGTGGGTGTGCGTCCATAATTGTGTGTGTCCTCCTTATCTGTTCTCCTCTCCTTTAGCTCATTGGCAGACTATCTGAGCTCAAACTGTTCAGCTGCGACTGGTCCAAGCCCAGTAATTACAGCTTGTCAGAAAGAATTAATTTTCTCATTTCTCATAAAGATGTGTAAAAATTACCATGTTATTATACACCGACACTCTCCAGAGGCACACACCAAATTTAATTTAGAATTCTTCCCGCACATTAAATTAAATCCATAAATAAGAGTTTAGGCATTGGTAGGGAAGCATATGTTCGTTAGGCCAAGCAGGCTGCTCGGGCCTGCGCTAATGTCTATTGTAATGTTTTAATAGCTTGTGCCTTCTAAGCACCAATAAATTTATATGATCACAACAGGCGACGTCGAGCGCACGGCCAATTAGGAGTGCCGACGCCACCACTGCTGCTGCTGGTGGCCTCAGGAGGAAAGAGAGAGAGAGAAACAAACAGACACAACTGGATACCTGGATCTCTTATACATTAAAAAAAATAAAAATAAATAGACAATATACATAAAGTTCTTGATACAATGTTTTTGAAATATTTCAGCAAAAGAAACTATTTTAATACTGAAAACATGAATCAAATGTTGATCATTCATTGAATGTATCAGATTGGTTACTCATTCAATTTCTGCCGTTTTCACATAACCCAGCCTTTCTCACAAGTTTGAATTCAGCTCACAATCCTGCCTTGCTCTCCATATCATTTCCTGTCCTCTCCTATGTCTTTCATGTCATATCATACTTCTAATTTTATATATTTTATATCGTAGCTGTATTTTTAAAATAGACCTATGAAATGACATGAAAGATCTACAGATTAAAAAAAAAAAAAAAAAAAGAAAACCACTCCATCCGGGCCTCTATATGATAAATTTTTGAATCATTAGAACAATTTTGGTAGGTAATCTGTCTATGCCAGAAAACAAAAGTCAAGCAGTTTGATAAAAGTTTGCAGTTCTCAATGAACAATGTTTTGTAAGTGGGTAGAGGCTCCAGAGTCATTAGGGACTGGGGACAGAGCCATGATTTCTGGATCAGAGCACATCATGTCATTGTCTATATCATGCATCTACAAATGAAACGCAACATCAATCAGACAACTATTTATAGTGTGGATAAAAGAGAAATCTAACACTAATAAATGTGTTTGTTGCCTGCCAAAACTCTGTGTACTTTACAGGGATGCCCACAGAGAGAAATAAAGCGAGACAGGGAGGAGGTGGAGACAGTAAAAGAGACGCGCAGAAAGAGGGAGAGGATGGTTGGTTGGAGATGAAGGCAGAGGAATGGTGGATCTTGCTGCGAGGGGGCACAGGATGGCGGTCTCCCACTGGCACGCTGCATAGACAGTAGGAAGTCATATGCAGACTCACACACAGTGGGCAGTGCCACAGTCAGAAAGACGGAAATAGACCAAACTCGCACATACCGCCAACTGAGTCTCATAGGCTTCATGAAATATGACTACAAGCTGCGAGACAGCGGCCACTCTGACACACTCGAGTCCGTCTGTGATACAGTCCCACACACACAGAGATGTATGGCACACATAGATGACAAAGATGCCTACCAACAGCCCCAAACACAGCACTTTCTCCAGCATCCATTCACACACACACACACACACACACACACACAAAATCAGCCCCCTGACGGCACTCATAGGTGAGTTGAAGTGTGTTAACGCTGGGGCTGAGGAACATATGCTGTCCAAAGAGCCAGGAGGTAACGTCTACTAAAATGATCAGAGCTTTCAAAGTTCATTACTGAACTATGTTTGGCACCATAAAAGCATTTGAACATATGCCACACTTCTACAGTGTGTAGTCAAAGCAAATACTGACTTTTTTTTCTCCTTCCTGAAAACGTGTATAGGTATTTTGAGGATGTACATCAAGTCATATATATATATATATATATATATATATATATATAGTTATGTAATAAAATACATGTCCAATGTACATTTAACAATCATACACCACCGTTCAAAAGTTAGGGGCCTGCGAGATTTAATATTTAAATTCTGTTATGCACACCAAGACATTTTGTATAAAAAAATACAGTAAAAACGATAACAATAAAACAATATATGTAAAATATCATCTGTTCCTGTGATAGAAATGCTGAATTTTCAGCTTCATTATTCTAATCTTCAGTGCCACATGATCCTTCAGAAATCATTCTAAAACTATACATAGTAGAATGATCTTAATTTATAAAATATAATATATTAATTTATAGACATTTATAGACCTTAATATATAAAATATATTGCTGTTATTGTTTCACTGCAATAATAAACAATAACAAAGTATTTTTAAAGTATTTTAAACATGCAATAATTTTGGAAATGTGCAATATTACCTATGTGCAATGTGTTTTTTAGTGTAATCACTACTTTTTTTATACATTTTTGTTTTTGTATATACTGTAGATTATTATATTATATTATATAATTGCTGCTGTAACAGAGAAATTTGGACGAATAAAGGTATGTCCTATCTTATTATTTTGCTGCTCAAGACACATTTCTTATTATTTTCAACGTATTATCTCTGCTTAATATTTTTGTGGTAACCCTGATATATTTACACAGTCTATATTAAATAAATATTCAAGAAATACATGTTTAAGAATCTGTCAGTGGTAAAACCAACATTGATTGACAATGAATGTTAATAATGCTGGCTATGTCCATTTACTACGTGTCCAAGTAAATTTGGAACAATATATATACCCTCACATCAGCAGAAAACAGACATTACTGCTTTTTTGGTTGTCAAAGAATAACAGGCTATGAGGACGCATGACTGAAAAAGGAGAGTATTAGGAAAGTTTCTAAAAGCATTTTGCAGATGCGTTTTACGTACCAGTTAGTTGTGTCGAGGCTTCTTGTGGTGAAAAATTTTTGTCCTTATGTCTGCTTCCACCTGAACAAAACGATCACAAAAAGATTAAGTTAGAAACTCCAATCAGGCTCTCTAGCTCCCTCAATAATGCAGAATGTCAGCGCTTGAAGAGGTTGCTTGATGGTGGAACAAAAGTATTAAACTTTGTTCTGCCAAGCTGAGTGTTGCCTTGAAACTATAATTTTGCTTTGTTTAAGTTCTCCCCCAACAGGAGAACTTCTGGACCTCAAAGATGGACATTGTGTAGACTTTCCTGTCCATAAACAACTTGAAACACTCTTAATCCACTTCACAGAACTTATCATTGCATCTGTAAATTGTATGGTACTTAAAATGTCACGTCTAGAGTTTATGAATGTAAGCATGCTGAATAGAGAGGATTCTTTCAGCTTTATCAGAACTCTTGGCAAGCTCTGAATCTCCTCAACAAACACGGCGCTAAGTCTTATATCATCCTTCTTAGAACTGAATTGGTAAACCATGTCATTTGTGAGTAGTTTTGGGAGATTTAGACCACTGTCCCCTTGCTAACAGATCAAACCAGATGAGATTTAGGAGACACGGTTGTATACGTCTTCACTGGAACATTGCAGGGACATGCTGGAGAGACATGGTTGTATAGTCTAAGAGAACATTGGGATCTTTCATTACATGAGCTGAGCCTCATTGTAAGTTTCTAATCTGCTCCCGTGTATAATCCGCAGAGAAAACTTGGATGTCATCATCCAAGTTTAGCGTGCAGCATGAAGTCCTCTGTGAGGGGAAAATGGAACATGTTTCAATGGCTAAACCTCAGATGAACATACATGGAACTCTTAGGTCCGTCACGTAACCAAGATTCTTGCGAATTGGGGCCAGTGGTTTTCCTATCGCTTGGATGCGTCGGACCACCCTGGTGCTATACCCGAGGGGGGAGGGTTTACACTCTGAGGATTGTGGAGATGTCTGTGCAACACATTTAGATGAAGTTGGGCCCACAATAGAACAATAGACAGCGGGACTCAACATAATTCTCAACACTGTGACTGTGTGGGTGTGTCTGTATGATGGGTGTGACATTACAATATAATCATTGAGGTTTTTAAGACAATATTTTTTTTTTATTTTAAATACGGTTATAATATAATATAATAATTCTAAGAGTTCATGAATTTATATGAACACGTATATGAATATAAGCAATATCACATACGAATCCTACTGAGATGCTGTGGCATAACCTTGAAAGGCGGGTCATGCTCGAAAACCCTCAAATGTGGCTGAATTACAACAATTCTGTAAAAATGAGTGGGCCAAATTTCCTCCACAACGCTGGTAAAGACTCATTACAAGTTATGGCAAATGCTTGATTGCAGTTGTTGCTGCTAAGGATGGCCCAACCAGTTATTAGGTTTAGGGGCAAGCACTTTTTCACACAGGGTCATGCAGGTTTGGATTTTGTTTTCCCTTAATAACAACCTTCATGTAAAAACTGCCTTTATTTGTTTGCTTGTGTTATCTTTGACTAACATTTAAATTTGTTTGATGGTCTGAAACATTCAAGTGACAAACATCAGAAATCAGGAAAGGGGCAAACTCTTTTTCACACCACTGTATAATATGACTAATTACACATTAGACAAACACTTGTGTGTGCAATTATAATGGCAGTGCTTGAAGCCTACAGGTAGGAGTGGGTGCATGTTTGTATATCCGTGTGTGTGTACATCTCTCCTACAAATGCGCGAGTATGAGTGTCAGTACAGGGCCCCTGCTTAAAGCACGGCCTTATTTACTCCTGTCAGCCCATAAGGCCAGCCTGAGTGCCACGCTGATTGAAATCCCCTTTTGTGTGCTAGTCTTCAGTGATGTGGCTTTTCTCTCTGCCTCATCTCATGATGGAAGCCTGTACTGTTAATCTAAGAGTGGCCCCTGAATGGATGAAATGAGTTTCTGGGCTGAATGCACTCTTTAACTCCTCTGTCTTGGTCTATTCAGACGTGGGGCGTGAGAGCTGGCGGCTAACACCTCCACAACAATACATGGCAAAGCAGAGCAAACCTTCCTTACACAAACTACTCTGTCTCTAGGAGACTTGTTTTTCCCACATTATCTTCTTACTCACAAAATAGTGGTAACGTCTCCCATTATGGCACCTCAAAATACAGAAGATATGTACTAGGATCGAAATGTGAGAACAGAAACAACAGCTGATCTGAACATTTTAAGAAGAAATATTATTAAAACAATAATTAGAGAAACTTTCTGTTTCATAAGGGTGAAATGATAATGTACAGGTAAAAAAATAGGTAAAATTTTTGCACTTTTTTGGACAGTGTACTGAAATTCATGAATCATGTTTTTTTTAATGCTACTACCATAGTAAACGTCCAAAAAACTACTTTTTTTAGTGTGTGTGTGTGTGTGTGTGGTATATGTGTATACTTGATATGTGAGGTTTAGTCAAGTCTCAGCAGTTTACGATATAGACATTAGCTGAACTCATGAGTCTCAAATGGCTCTTAACAATATTGCTAACTTCAAATTTTCAAGAAGCTGATATTTTTGTGTTATGTGACTTTTATAGGATTATCTGTAAAATGGCAATATCTTTGTTTTCAAGTTAGAACACAATTACTTCTGTATTAAAATGTTTCTATGAATTCGGGGAAAAAATGCATAAACAACTGTTTTATAATCAATTTTTAAAAGGAAGCTTCCTTGTCAAAGTCATGGACTAGCATTTAGCATGTGTGTTCCAACAACATGTAGCACTTTAGTGCTCGTAATGTCCAGGCACTGCTACATGTTCGCAGCACATGTGTTAACTGCTAAGATTTATCATCAACAACCCAAGTCGACATACTGTACATGAAATTCAGGATGTAATACAAAATGCAGATTAGCGAACATCCAGTACAAATGATTAGCAAAATGAACTCAGAGTCTGAGTGGAAAACTGGTCAAGTAGCTCAAGAGTCATGCATATCGATGGACTCCATTATAGACAGAAGAATAATAAGATCTCATTGTTGTTGGGGTGGAATTCCCCTCTGAGGAGAGATAAGTCGGGTTCTTTGTTCTCTGGTCTGTGTGACAGAAAGCTTATATAATGCAGTCATAGAAAATGGGGACTATGTCAGGCTGAAAAAGGAAAGTGGGCCTGTGGCCTGTTTATTTTTTGTAATGGAAGGATGGAAAGATGAAGGAATTGAGTTGAAGACAGAGAGATCATCCGACTGTTCTCTTACATAAGGTCCAGAATGGATGAAAATGGGCGCGATGGATCTTCCACGGAGATAAAGAGATCAGGAAACATGACAGAAGAGGGTTGGACCAAGCAGAACAAAACAATTTAGCTGTTGTTAAAGGTTGCTGTACTGTGGTTGTTAATGGATGGGTTGTGTAAATGGGCCCAAAATAAAAAAAAACAAAAAAACAAATTAAAGTAATACCTCGGTTTACGAGTTTAATTCGTTCCAAGAGCGAGCTCGTAACCCAAAATGCTCGTACACCAAAACAATCCCCCTCATAAGAATGCACTAAAAATCAATTAATTCGTTCCACACGATTAATTACCCTATTAATTACAGTTACAATTATAACCATTAAGATCTCATATAAATACTAATTAATAATTGACAATTAAACTCTAAAAATACTTGACAATTTACTGTAATGCACTTTGAGCATGGTCTGCTGGCGTGAAGGAGATGAGAGAGAAGAGGGAGGGGGAAAACACAAAACCCAGATTCATGTGCAAATGAGTGAATTTATTATAATAGTGCATAAAACAAACGAAGTGATAATCGAGACGCACGTGCGCGAGAACCGCGAGCTCCGGGAGACGCGCGCGCGAACATAACACAGGAGTGGAGAGAAGTGAACTACATAGCCAGATGATATGAGAAGTGTATGTCCACGGATGATATTCCCCACTCACACCCACAGGTTGAACTAGGAGACAATGAATTCATGAACCACGTATACATTTCACTACGTGAACAATAGTGATCACAATTAATTAATGTTATCACTTCTAAAAGTATCACTGTGGTGAATGATGCAGCCAAACAGAGTGAGGCTGAGAGAATGAATGAGTTAAGGGGTGATAAAGGGGTTTGGACTGCGTGACTGTGTTATGAGAGGCTGTCATTAGGATATTTCCAGTAAAAATGCGCGAGACGATACTGAGCGTTAGGACTTTCCACACAAAAATGCACGTGGGTAAGGGAAAATTTGCTCGCACTCCGATACAATGCTCGTACACAGAGTTGACCCTCCATGCTCGTACACCGATTTGCTCGTATACCAAGTCGCTCGTAAAATAAAGATGCCATTTTATTTGGAGTGACAATTAATCAGTTCTCAAAAGATCTCTTTACAGGCTAAACTAAAACAGGATCACTAGACCAGAGCTCAAACTCTTTGACATCAGTCTTTTCTCAAAAAAGTTTGACTTCAGAATAATTGACATCCCTATGGCACTTTTCCATTTTAATGGAAAAAGATTAAAAAAATTCTCAATTTATACCTGAAAACATATTGTGAAGTTTAATGTAAAATGTATATTTACAAATTTGAAATTAATTTTCAATTAATTTTGAAAGTGCCCATGGACTCTATGACTTTATTCATTTACCTATTTATTTAAATCATTGTATTGATCTAAAACTCAAATAATTTCCCCCCACACTGTTCAGTACATCCAAATACGTTTTCCAAAATATGGTTCTTCAAAAATAGTTTTTGAGGGGGTTAAAATAAGAAATGTCTTTATTTTTAAATGTTTTGCCTTAATTATTAATGAGTAATCTTGAGGTCCACTTGAAAGTTTGCTGAGGCCCCCCTAGTGGGCCCTGGCTTCTTGGTTGAGAACCACTGCATAACACTATCCTGACATAAATGTATATAACCAAGGTTTTTGTTTTTTTTCTTCGCTTTTTCATGTCTTATCTTATGCCCAATAAAAAAAGCAGAATGTTGGTTCAGTATTATTGGAGGCAATATCTGAAACTCTTGCATGATGAGAAAAAAACATTAATGTGCATGAAACTACTATACACAAGATCAGTGTTTTCAGACAATTAAGTTGTTTCCTGCTATGCAGTCACATGCAGGAAATGAATGGGGAGGGAATCAAAGAGACATGGAGGAGGAAAATGAGAGATCTCTCTTCTGACTGTGTGACTTTGAGGTTAGACTCTGGAGTGAACAACACAAAGAGATTAACCTATTTACATCTGTTACCTACTCTAATGGCTTTTTGTACAGCTAATTTCAGCCATCTGCGTTCTCTCTGAAGACTTTGTCACACAAAACTAATAAAAGTCATCTGGTGCACAAAATTAGAGAACACAGAACTATACAGAGGGGAAGATAGACTCAAAGACACTAGAGTACACACACACGCATCATGCAGCTGGACATATGACTGGGCATGCATTCCCTGATACAAATGAATCACATGCTTGCTGACTGACTGACAAACACGGATAATGCAGATTCTCAAAGTTCATTTATGGACAGTGACAGACAGTAGAAGAGATATATTGCAGTCCAGGGGGACTAGACTAATCTCTATATTTAGACAGACAGATAGATAGATAGATAGATAGATAGATAGATAGATAGATAGATAAAAACAATAGAATATATAGAATCAAGAAATCACTTAAAAAGGACCTGCCTGACAAAGTGAAGTAAACAAAATAAAATCTTCAGATTCTAGACGCCATGCCGAGATCCAAAGACATTCAGGAACAAATGAGAAAAAAGGAATTGAGATCTTTCAGCCTGTAAAAAGTTATAAAGCTATTTCTAAACCTTTGGAACTCCAGCCAACCACAGTGAGAGCTATTATCTACAAATGGTGAAAACATGGAACAGTGGTGAACCTTCCCAGGAGTGGCCAGCTGACCAGATTTACCCCAAGAGCGCAGAAATGACTCAAAGAGGTCACAAAAGACCTTACAACAACATACAAAGAACTGCAGGCCTCACTTGCCTCAGTTAAGGTCAGTGTTCATGACTCCAACAGAAGAAAGAGACTGGACAAAAATGGCCTTCATGCCTGAGTTCTAAAGCATTAATCATTAACATTAGCTTTCCTGTAGCTCAACCAGTAGAGCATTGGTGTTTACAAAGCCAAGGTCATGTGTTCGATCCCCAGGGAAAGCAAGAGCTGATTACAATGTCAATGTGTTCCTTGAGTGCAATGCAAGTCGCTTTGGATAAAAGCGTCTGCCAAATGCATAAATGTAAATGCATCTCATTTTTGCCAGACAACATCTTGATGTTCCTCAAGACTATTGGGAAAATATTCTGTGGACTGACAAGACAAACGTTCCTTTTTGAAGGTGTGTGTCCCATTACATCTGGTGTAAAAGTGTCACCGTATTTCAGAAAAAGAACATCATACCAACAGTAAAACATTGTGGTTTGGGACTGTTTTGACCTGGAAGACTTGCTGTGATAAATGGAACCATGAACTCAGCTATCTATCAAAAAATCCTGAAGGAGAATGTCCGGCCATCTGTTCATGACCTCAAGCTGAAGCGAACTTGGGTTCTGCAGCAGGACAATGATCCAAAACACACTAGCAAGTCCACCACTGAATGGCTGAAGAAAAAAATGAAGACTTTGGAGTGGCCTAGTCAAAGTGACCTGACCTGAATCCTACTGAGATGCTGTGGCATGACCTAAAAAAGACAGTTCATGCTCAAAAACCCTCCAATGTGGCTGAATTACAACAATTCTTTTAAGATGAGTGGTCCAAAATTGCTCCACAGCGCTGTAAAAGACTCATTACAAGTTATGGCAAATACTTTATTGCAGTTGTTGCTGCTAAGGATGGCCCAACCAGTTGTTAGGTTTAGGGGGCAAACACTTTTTCACACAGGGTCATGTATGTTTGGATTTTGTTTTCCCGTAATAATAACAAAACCTTCATTTAAAAACTGCATTTTTTTGGTTACTTGTTTTTCCTTTGAGTAATATTTAAATTAGTTTGATGATCTGAAACATTTAAGTGTGACAAAAATAAATCAGAAAGGGGGTGAACTCTCTTTCACACACTGTGTATGTAAATGTACTTCTTCATGTTGGAATACAAACCATTTTTGCTGCTAATGAGGTGGACACAGACAGAGAAAAATTAAAGAAGCTGAGAGAAACGGAGAGAGTAACTCACATGAGTTTGTGTTGACTGGCAGCAGGTGAGTGTGTGAACATGTCTGCAAGGGTTCAGGTTGAATAGGGCAGTGTTAGTCAGGATAGAGGGAGAGAGCTATAATGGGGGCAGCTGAACAGCTGTGAGGTGGGGAGAATGGGGAGTCGGGAAAGCACGTCCAGCCAACCAATGATCTTGCTTTATTAAATTAATAAAGCTCATCTCAGCACGCCTGAACACACCAGCAGAATGACACCAAATCTCACTGTTTTAATCACATTACATACGGGCCAGCTCATTAGCTGCACAGGCTACTGGGTTCATACACAGTGCACACGGTTACAAACACTCACACACACCCACACAACACCAAGTGCTAATGGCTACCGTTTGCATGTTACTCCTGCCCTCTACACAGATGTGCTTTTACCGAGATTCTATCATTTTTTAATTATTAATTGTGTTTTGGACTCATCCTTCTGTCCCGGACACTCTGGTAAGGTACACGAACACACTCTGTATGCATAAGGTCAGGGTCACACCTGCGTTCAGAAGTCAGGGCTGCCCAGGAGATAAATGGCATTTGCTGAGTTTTTCTGGATGGACTTCTTGTAAAATGAGCCTCATCTCCTCTCATTCCTGTACAAAGAGGTCTATTTGAATAAATGTTACACAACCAATTTACCCTGTGGGGTTCAAGCAATGGTGTTTGTCCATCAGTGCGGTTTTGTGCGGTGTCTATGAATAAATATTTTTCGTTTGAAAGTCATTTTCTTAGAATGGGAGTGAAAATGTACCCAAACAATACAATCTAACATGCCAAAAGTTTTATATATGATAAAAAAAATAGTGAAATGGGTTAAGATGGCCTAACACTGGAACAAACCATCTTCTGTTTGAAGCTTCTTTCTCATACAACAACATGGTGTGAAACGTATTTGATGACTTCCAAATCATTATTTCTCAAATTATTCTAAAAATTTGTCAAAATACCTACTTTTTATGAAGCCCCTAAAGGGACCTTTGCAGAAATAAAAAATATCCTTTCTTTCGCGAACACATAAGAAGCTTTTCACTGAATGAAGTATGACGTAAACAAAAGCATGTATGAACATTAATTAATAAAGAGATTTGGCTTTTGTTAGGCCAGTACCTCTAATATCAAGACCTTATGTGAGGGACACCCAATCCTTTTCCTGGAGATCTACCTTCCTGCAAAGGTCAACTCCCACTCTCAACTCCTGATCAAACACACCTGTCTGTAATAATCAAGTGCTCCTGAAGATCTTAATTAGTTGGTTTAGTTGTGCTTGATTAGGTTTGTAGCTGACCATTGCAGGAATGTAGATCTCCAGGAAGAGGATTGGGCAACCCTGCCTTACATCCTATGTGGCAATCAGGACGGAGCAGAGAACCATGGGAACAAGGCACGAGTGCTGACTGATGACAAGTCACCTTAATTTATATAGCGCTTTTTACAATATTGATTGTTTCAAAGCAGCTTTACAGAGATAACAGGAAAATAATGTAACAAAGTTTGTTTTGGCTGTACAGCAGCTCTAGAAGAGCAGGCCAATCAATAATTTTGATGAATATTAAGTGTTAAGTGTCCCCAACTAAGCAAGCCAAAGGCAACAGTGGCAATGAAACCATAAATCCATCAGGTGGTTTTCTCTCAACCTTGAGAGAAACCAGGCTCAGTCGGGGGAGAAGTTATCCTCTGACCAACAAACAAACAGTGCAAACAGTGCATGATATAGACAGCATTTCAGGTTAGAATTCAGACTGAGGCCACGTCCACACGATGCCGGCGCGTTCCTAATCCGATCTTTTTTTTCCTCGTTCAAAAAAAAAAAAAATCAGCGTCCACACGATACAACTGAAACCGGTGTAGTTTTTATGCCAGACCAGTATGGGGCGCTGTAATTCTGCCACAGATAATACACTATACACAGAGAAGAAGACTTTGAGCATGGGCATTGTTGTTGCTGTTCGGTGTTGCCAGATTGCTATTTACCTTTTAGTCACGTCCGACCTGGAAAAAATGCATTGGGCTGGTTGATAAAATTTGGGATGGTTTTTGATGCATAAAATCGCTCAACATTTTTCATTATTTATGAGAGTACGCACTTTGGGCTGGTATTTTTTTAAATTGGAGGGTTTTAAGCTGTAGTTGGGCTGGAATCTTCAGTCCAATCTGGCAACACTGTTGCTGTTACTGTGACGCAGCCGACACGTGATGTGATGACATCATCGGTAAACAAAAAATATACGGATTGGCCGTCCACACGAGTCCGCAAGGGTGTCGGATTCAGATCTATCCACTTTAGGACCCGGTATAAAAAGTGAGCGGATTCAGTCTCCCAAATCGCCGGATGCGTGTGGACGGAACGCCAATCCGATAAGAAATGTATGCGGATGCAGTGATCCGCGTCTCCGTGTGGACGGGGCCTGAGATCAGGACACTCAACATTTTTTATCCAGTTCCGTCTGGTTGAAGAACGGATTCATGAGGCCTTCACAGGGGAGGGTCTACATCCGACAGTGAAGGATGAGTGAGGACAAGGCCAGGACTTTATGTTGTGTTCATTATGTTTATATGCGGCAATCGTCCATTAGAGGCTGCCAGTTTACTTTTGTTTTATTGTTTGTTTATTTGGCGATTAAAGTTTTTTTTTTAATATTCACCTGTTCCCACCTCTTTTCCTGAGTTTGAACTTTGTTACATCCTCTTTAACACATCCTCTGTGTTTCTCGCTGAGAAACTGAAATATACTGTTCTTCTGCAAAATATATGAGCATTGTCAAATAGGACAATCTCAAGGCTCAAACAACCAAAAAAAAAAAGAAACTGGTACAGTAAAACTGCTACAAAAATTTGGCTTTTGTTTTTACTCATGTCTTATTTTACTGCCTTATGTCCGATTTATCACATCCTCGCATCCTCTGAAATGAGTTGATGGTGCAATATATGGCCCTTTATTGACCATTACACTTGGCACATGAGCGCACTGAGCTGTTGCTTTATACTAGAGGTACTGCCCTAACAGAATCAAAACGTGCACATTTAACTGTGGCAAAATGTTTGAATTGGGAGATTTGCAGTGTGAAACACAAGTGAAAGGATAATCTCTTCTGCCTTACTACTAGTTTTAGCACAAAATAAATGTGAATGAATATGAAATTTCTCAGAAAGAATGTTGGCAGATACAGTACGTACTAACTTACCGAAATCCATTTCATGTCTCGTGAAAATCATTCAATCTGTGTTTCAACAATGGAAATAAAACTACAGAGGAGAATATTGCTAAATATATGCATCATTTTACATATTCATTTTTTTTTTACTATTTCTCAATATTTAATGCATGTATGAATAAATCAGTCAAGTTATAACAGCCGCCGTTTAAATGTTTATATTTCAAAAAACGAATTGAAATAGAAACAGTTCTGTATTTATAAATTTAGTATTATAACTTTGATGTAAAAACTTCCTTGTGTGTAATTTAAGACTTTACATACAAATCGTTAAGATTTTAACCTTATATTTAACTGTACATGTAGTAACAACCCTAATCCCCATAAACTTTACAGGATTAGTTGAAATATACTTTTTTCCTTGAGAAAATTGGCCATGTGCCATAGTACATAGCATGGTAAAGGTCTAAATTCAATTGAAATTGAACCAAAAGCTTCACAATAGTGGAATTTTTGTCAATACTCAGCCGTCAGAGCACCTTTTTTTCCATTTGATGAACCATAATAATATTCACGGCCAAACAGATTCCCTTTTTAAAATGGCAGATGACAGAACTACAGTTCATTATGGTTATATTTACAGTTATCGATCCTGACGTACACAAGCCTTTACTTAGTTCATTTCAGTCACTACTTCATGCTGAGATTAAAAAGCCCCAGTCCTATTCAGAACATATTTTGTCTATGTTTGCCATATGCATGCTATGTTTAGAGGCCTCGGATCAGAAGCATAGTGAATTCATGTGTTAGTAATGAGAAGAATAACACCCTGGTTTTGTCCAATCTTTACAAAGAACACAATAATGACAGAGATAAACTGTGTCAGTGAACCGAGATATCGCTGACATAAATAGCCGTTATAAGAGAGAAATCGAGAAAGTTCGCAACAGAGAGACAGGACAGCAGCGCCATGATGGGGATCCATTAAGATCAGAGCATCAGAACACACTCAAGGGTCACAGACTTTTGCAATATCATTAACCAAACAGCTAAAATTACCCATTCACAGTGTGCATACAGAGAACCCAACACAGACATGCACACACGGGGTCTGAACTGTCACTGTGTCGTTTACAGAAGCACCATAATTAAACATCTCAAAAACATAGTACATACACTGTAATTACTCGCTCAACTGCTACTCACCAAACTACAGGAGTCAGAAACATGCTTTTGTGTAGCACAATAAGCGTGTGAGTGCATTTTGTCATTAATACACACACTTATGCATGTATTTATTATGTTTTTCAGTTGTACTTTTAGCAATATGACGGGTGAATTACCGTATTTTCCCGCATATAGCTCACGGGTTATACCAGACTTTACAAACCCCATTATATAAGGGTGCGGGCTATATCACACATTTTTTACACATAATAATATTTCAATATATTTGTTACGTCCCTAAGGACGTAAGAGTTTTTTTGCGGTATATTCTTTCTGTTTTTCTTTCTTGCGAGGGTTGTTGTCTCTGGCGCTTGTACTATCACTCTGACAGCTGGCGCTGATAGGCTGTCTGACCTGTCAATTATGCAAGAAGACGTGATTGTCTGTGCTGCCATGAAGGCATGCTCTTCTCATCTCATCCGATGATCAACGCGCTTCTTAAGGGACGTGCTGCTGCAGAGCAGGAGAGACTGCTTTTTCTTTTTGTTCTGATTCTAACTTGTATTTGTTTTCTTATTGTTTTAATTTCGCGCACAAGCACTGTGTACTGAGCCTGAACAGTTATGGATAATTGATGTCATGCGAGCAACATTCGAAATTCGAAATGTGAACTTACACAAAAAAGTTCATCAATCTATGGGTGCGGGTTGTATAAGGGTGTGGGTTATACCAATTATTTTTTACACAAAATCCTAAAATCCGCGGGCTATATGGGGGAGAGGATTATCTGCGTCTGAGGTAAAGTGCGCGTGACAGTAAATTGCCAAGTATTTTTAGAGTTTAATTGTCAATTATTAATTAGTATTTATATGAGATCTTAATGGTTATAATTTTAAATTTAATTAATAGAATAAAACCCACAAAATATTTAAAATGGGCATTTATGGTCGTGTGGAACGAATCAAGTGATTTTTAGTGCATTATTATGGTGGAATTTTTTTGGGTGTACGAGCATTTTGGGTTACGAGCTAGCTATTGGAACGAATTAAACTCGTAAACCGAGGTATTACTGTATTCTTTTTTCTTTTTTGTCATTACTAAATCTCAGATGTCACGAAATCTACATGGGGAAATTTTTCCTCCTCAAGTGGAATCCCATATTGTGCAAATTTCTGTTGAATTTACTTGATTTCATAACTCTACTTGAGCCAGCAAAGTAAACTGTCATTAAGATTAACTAACAGACAGGCTAGCAACTCTTTTCCAATGTCTTTCTTTCAGCAACTAATTTTTTTAACCTAATTAACATTCTAATCAATCTGATCCATTTTATAATAAGTCTCCCCAAACATTTTGCAATCCTTCTACACCCCTGCAAAAATCACTGTAGTAGGACACTACATTTTTATGTTTGTGTGTTAGCATCTGAGATTTATCTATTGATTACGGCAGACAGTGAATCCCCACTGGCTGTTAAGTGCGTGTGGATTTCTATGTGTTTTATGTTGCTTGTTTTTTGGGCCCCCTTCTGTCTCCTCTCATGAGGGAAAATCTCTGAATATGACAGGACATGAGGAGACCAAACCATGGCAAAGGACACATACTGTGTGGGGAGGACAGAGATGCGTGTAAATAACAAACAAATGTGCGTGTGACACACACACACACACACACACACACACACAACATCTGCGTCTGTTGGCATCCGGGTCTGTCCTGTGTCCGTCAGAGTGTGTGTGATTCTCAGAGACACATTTGTGTCAGCATGATCACAGAGTCTCCTTTTGTGTCTGTGGTCTCTCAGGAACACACACTGAGCTAACATTATTCTCTGCTTTCTGTAGCTTCTGAGGCCTTACACACTTAAATCAACATGAAACAGCATTCATAACTCATTTGTAACTCAAGGTAGCTCTGAGTAAAACAGGGTGTTTATTCAGAAAAATAAGGCGGAACTTCATTTTATCTATCAGGAGTTACATTTATATAAGTCAAGACTAGACAGAGGTTACTAAGTGGCATAAAAACAACTCAAAACATCAGCAGTGCATGGGAGAAATGCTGTCGTCTCATTAATGACAGCTCACATGAAGGTCAACTCTTTTCTGCCTTCCATCATTGCTAATGACCAATTCTGTACCCTTATCACCCTTTATGCAATCTCACTTGCTGTTAATTGAATGACAATTAATAGCCTACTTCCCTTATCAACTTCATGAGGGGGTTCTCATTAACCATGTTAATGAACTGACCAGTTCCTTATCAGCCATTTCAGCTAGCATTTCTGTCCTTTCTTTCTTGTTAAGGTCCTGCTAGTCATACTAGCCTAAACTGGTCAATCTGGTTTTAAGAATATGTTCCTGTATAGCCATAAGTTTTGGGTTTTGAATTCAGGTTTGTAATTAAGGAAACACTTAACTATAAAAATCACAGTCTAATATCAAGTCAATTAAATTTCATGCACTTCATATCATAAACTTTATATCAAAGTGATTCTGAGCTTAAGTGATTCTGAATCAATTTCACCTACTTTGGTGCAAATAAAAGTGGCAACAGATGCACTGGAGAAGCAACAACACCCCCCAAAAGAAAATGATTTTGCAGGTGGTGGCCACAGACCATTGTTCGCTCCTTATTCTTCATGACTGATCTATCTTTGGTTTTGTGTTTTGTTAGGGTCCTTGTCACTGTCTGTAACATGAGGCAGTACCTGCAACCCAATCAGGTGCACAGGCAGTCATGCTCCTCCAGGATTGCACATCCATACATGCCATCGCAAGAAGGCTTTGCGTGTTTCCCAGCACAGTTTCAGGAGTATGGATGAGATACTGGGAGACAGGCAAGGACACAAGGAGAGCTGGACAGAGATACAACCCAGCAGCAGGACCAGTATTTGCTCCTCTGTGCGAGGAGGAGCACAGTTAGAGCACTTCAAAAAGTTACTTCCAGCAGGTTACTGGTGTGCATTTTTCTGACCAAACTGTCAGAAACAGACTTTGTGAGGGTGGCATGAGGGCTCAATGTCCTCACGGTCCTCACAGCTCAGCACCGTGGAGCCTGATTGGTATTTGTCAGAGAACACTAGAATTGAAATCCATCATTGGCGCCCCATTCTCTTCATGGCAGGAGAGTAGGTTTACACTGAGCACATGTGATAGATGTGAAAGAGTCTAGAGAAACCGTGGGGAACATTATGCTGCGTGCAACATCATCCAGCATTACTGGTTTGGAGGTGGGTCTGAAATGGTCTGGAGATAAATATCTCCATGTGCTAACCAGTGGTTCCCATTCCTGCTGCTGGGTATGACATCCTCACAGCCATTGTCAGACCTTATGCTGAAACATCATAATGACCGGCCTCATGTGGCTAGAGTGTGTAGGCAGTTTTTAGATGACAAATGCATTGATGGCCCTCACGTTCCCCAGACCTGAATTAAATTGAGAACCTCTGGGACATTACGTATTAGAGCATCCAAAGCGAGCACCACAGACTGTCCAGGAGTCCACTGATGCCCTGATCCAGGACTGGGAGGAGATCCCCGGACATCATCTCATCGGGATCATACCCATGTCGTGCATATATGCACGTGGGGGCCATACACACTTACACTTACTTTATTGTTGTTCCATTATATTATTGTTCGTCAATATAACCTTTTGAATCCAGCCCTTAGAGCTTCCATTGAATGTTTTGGTTCTTAAATTATATAATGTATATAAATAAATATTTTAAAATTGAATTTTTTTTCCCATCGAGACCAAATGTGTGATTTAAGCGTTATATATTCTAAATATATTACTATACTAATTAAATTATTATATGTAGCATATATTACTTGCACAAACCATTAGGACTATAAGGATCATTAATGACCTCCCTAAATCAGCTGAAAACAAATGTAAAACGCACCTATAACCATATGTTTTCCTACTAGAATGTCAACCAAGCCCATCAGGTTTATCATTTATTACTGCCCATATCTCTGCATTAATCTAGACCACGCAGCAAAGCTCTGCAACCCCATCCACTCATATAGTAAACCCTGACCTAAGGCCTTCTGTCACACGTTGAAATCCATTAGTTTCACCTTCATAAAAAACAGCTTTACAATAAAACTGTTTGTTCAGAGGCCATTTCTGGTTATGCCTGTGGGAGGAACTACAGTACAGCCCATGAAAATCAAGAAACTTTTCAAATGGAAGAGAGCACAGGGGGATCTATAAGGATACAATCTCCTTATGCTACTAGAATAATACACATCCTTAAGATAAATAATTGTGAAGGCACACACACAAAATACTAATACAAACAAAGAAAAGCACCTTGGCACATATGCACACACACTTTCATAAATGTGTCTCTAGGGGCTGAGATCTCGCCGGTATGAACTTGTTTTTATCTGACACAGTTGCTTCCGTTCATCTGTGGTGTGGATGTGTCAATACACAATCGGCTGTGTCTTTTGTTCACAGGAAGACTTCCCCATCTATCAACGCTCTCTTTCTTCCTCTCTTATTCTCGCTCCCTCTGTCCCTCACTTCCTCTTTCTAAAGGGTCTAGAAACCTGTACATTAATCAGGTCACTACATAATTTTGGCAGAGAAAATCCAAACCCTGTAGAGGCACGTGAAAAGACGTACAATACAAAATAAAAACAACCACCATGTTTAGACAATCAACACTTGAGCATTTGCATGGTTTACCACAAACTAAATCTGAAAGCATTAAAGTGTTTTTTTGGGTCCAGTGTAAATACTTCAGTGAACGAACCCAAGGAGCCTCATTCCTCCATGTTGCATGGTCAATATACCCACAGAAGAGCGAGTGAGAAGACAAAGAAGACTAAAGGTATTGATTTGATGTCAGAGTCAATTAGTGGGGAAAGAGCAGAAAAACATCCCTCAGATCTATGGGAGTTTTAAAAAAAAGAAGAAAAAAAAGGGCATTCCTCTTAGGTGAAAGGCTTTTTAATTTTGTTTCTATAATTTGATTTTACATTTTAGATGGAACGACTAATATTCACTTAATTATTATTTGATTCACAAGGCTGAAAAGTAAAATGTGGCATCAATGGAACAGAAAGAGATTTTTATTAGAGAATTTTTTATTAGTGAATGACTAAATTGCTGACGGAAGACCTGAATCAATATATTAAGGATGAAGGAATACACTATACTACAGTATTTCATCTCTTCACTCTCTTTTGCATTAATACTCTCTAAAGCCACACATTTACAGAGCAAAGGTGACAAGAGTGGCTTGTGGCAAAGGACACATCGCTTCTATGCCAGATGCCAGAATAGCTCCTCCAAGCAAATGCTATTAAGAATATGAATTTTTAAAACTAAAATATTTAGTCCACATGTGCATGTCTTTATACAATTGCACTCCTAAACACTTACAAAAGTCCTTTTACCAGATAAAAGGCATTTGCAATTCAAATTCTCTCTTCAGGGAAAACAGCTAAAGTTTTGATGACTCATCCTGCACTAGATGGATTTTTGTCCAATCAAATTCTCAATAGAATGAGAATCTTCCAGCCCCTAATGCAACATATAAAAAGGGTAACCACGGTATTTTTGTTTTTCTGCAAGCGTAAGTATTTTCATTCAGCCCATCTGCCATTTTTCCCACAGTGGTCTGAACAGACAACTGTGGACCACACAGCAATATTATTTTATTTATTTAAAAAAAAGTCTCCAAAGCATTCATGTTGATGTGAACAGGCTTTAAAACCTATTGGCTTTTCATTTTTTTTATAAGGGACAATTCTTTCAACATATGTCCTGCCTAAACTTCTGGTTTCAACAGGAAACACAAACATAGAAAAGAAAGTTGGGGAGTCATTTCATGGGACTAATTGCAGTAAGTGTGAATGAAAGTCAAAACAGGGTGGAAGAGAGACTGCTTGCAGATTAATAAAGTTTAATGACAACCCAGAACATGTAAAATGCTCATTAATAAACCGTAAATTGCCTTTCTGTGGACTTTTTGTAATGTAAAAAGCCCTGAAAGAGTCCATTACACAGGTTGAGTTCATAAAGCATTTGAGAAGGCAGTAAACAATGAAGACAAATGTTCCTGCGCTCTCATCGCAGGTGTAAGTAGTGCTTTGGGACAGGGTCGGGGGACACCACCACTGAATTCACATATGATTGTAAGAGCAACAGATCTCGGAGACTGAATCAATCTGCTTCCCTGCCACAGGGACACCTCAGCTTAATTATAACAGACATGCGCTCACACAGACAGCGAGAGAGAGAGAGTGAGAGATGGAAGGATAAGTGGGACTGATATGGAGTGAGGTGACATAATAAAGAAGAACAGATGCTAAACTGCTCTGTGGTCCTTCTCTGTGGGTCAGAGTCGTGAAATAAGCAGTAACGGGTTGAATATGACAACCATTAGGGGGTTTCACAGAGCTGCGCTTGAAATAGACTTCGTGTGAAAGGAGTGGTCATTACAGTAAATGAGTCAGACAGATGTACGTCGGTACGCGACCTGCAATGATCACAGTTAAGTACGTGCATGTGAATCTACGTGCGTCCGTCAGCATATCGATGTGTTTGAGGGGTCCAGGGGCAGATGGAAGATACTGTTATTTTACAGAAAGGACACGGCATGTCAGAGCGCATTAGGCGAGGGTGGCGTGGGCTAAGCGCTGTCCCTCTGACAGGCAGCACAGGAGACATGGCATAATGAGGCAGGGCAGGGGCGCCTCTCTCCAGCCCGCGCCACTCAATTACCCAGCAGGCTTTTAGTGCCAGCGCGCTGCACTACAGCTAAATTACCCAAGGCCCCGTCTCCACTTAGAGCCCAGCTACTGTTTGAGCGGGTGGCTTTGTGACTGCCCGCACACACACTGGCTACTAAAAGGGTAATAAGGTCATTTGAATGCCGGAGCCATTAGGCTAATGCCACTCAAACGAACAAGTGTAAGGACGGAGAGAACGAGACCGTGAGAGCAGGCGAAAAAAGGCCGCTCTTTCAGATCTAAGCGGGTCTTCTGTCCAGTTTTATCAAGCGTCAACATTTCAATGAGCTGCGCTTAAATTGCAGGGGTAAATAATCGTGCCGGTTAAGCTCTTGATGGAGCTAGGCTAACAATGCTAGGGCTGCTGTTGACGTCTGAGTGAATGATTGGCGCAGCTGTGGTTAGCTTGTACATGCATACACAGCCCCGGTCTCTGTCCATCACAGGAGGCCTTTAGCAAGAGACTTTGGCCAGCACGGTTTAGTTCTGTTTATCACAGGGTAAACAGATCAGGCACAAGCCAGACAATCTCACATGTGAATTGCTAATTGTTAATACACTACACACATGACAAAAAACACAGGGACATTTAACCAAACAGTAATGCAACAGAGACTGAAAAAATGTCAGTGTAAAAACCTTGTTACCTTAAATTCTGTCATTAATAAAGCATTTACTTTGATTTACAGAGATTTAATCACCTGAATATTTAATTATTTTAGAACAATTAAACTTGAACTATTACGGTTTACAAGCAAGCGCTAAAATTTAAAAGAGATTTTTGTATTTATCACAGAAGCAGTTAATCAGAATAAAGATCAAATTATACTGTATGTCCATTCGCTTGTTCAAATAAGTGATGCCATCAGTAAGTGTAGATTATTCTTTGTAAATTTTCTCCACAATACAAGACTGAAGTCCTCGTCAAAAGACATTCCCACTTTATAAAGGCACGGACTCAGACGAAGGAGCACACAGTCACTCACACTCTGCTACAGAATGATTAAAACGGTTCAGGGAAGGAGGCAATAGACAGAGAAAATGACAGAGAGACAGTGGTGTCTCCACAGAATTCACCCCCAGTGGGTTCCAACCCCTGGGCTCAGATGATGGGATCAGATCAAATGGAAGGTGTGAATAGATTGGCGGGGGGGGGGGGGGGAATTATTTTATTGCTTATTTTATTGCTTTTTAACACAGTCTTTTGGAAACATTAGAAGTCTTATTATTCTATTATACACAACCTACTTGTCTCTTTGGATTGCAATTCAGTAAATTCCACTTCCTGTTATTCCAACTCAAACTCCAATTAAACGTCTTGTGTGGTGTGGCCAATTCATTTGAATGCAAGTAATGCATTGCCAAAAAAGGTAACCAATTCTTAAATCACGAATCTAGTCAACACTCAGAAGAAATGTGCAAAAATGTTATGTTTAGGCTTATCAATGAGGTTTATTTACCCCTAAACTGGTCAAAAGTGGCACTTTACAGGGTGCATTTTACTTCTCTAAGATACCAATATTAAGGTATAATATTGTCTCTTTAAGGGTACTGTACACCATTGACAAGATGTTGTACCCCTAAATGTATAATTTGTCCACAATTTATTCTGCCATCTGTGTTTCAGATTTTTGTCCCACACAGCAACGATGAAGGGATGAGAAAGAACGATAGACTATATAATTCATAAATAGAAAACTTGGCCAAACCTTGTGTTGTTTCTGACTGCATGTATAGCACCTACAGCTCTGCAGATCTCAACACTGATCACAGAGCATTCCAGTCTGATCTTAACACATTTCAGTGCATTATACTTTGTGGTCCTTTAGTGTAATACAGGCTGATGTTGGAGAATGGGGCAGCATAGGATATGAATGATGCATGAGATGACCCCTTGAAGTAATTCAAAAGTGAATATTGTATCCCGTTCAAGCTGTAGCGCAAGAGAAAACACTATGGATTGGACTCTTTGTGCGCTACAGCATGTTATTGTGTGCATCTCTCTCTAAAGTGTGACACTGTGTGTGTGTGTGCAATAAGAGCTCTGTTAATTAAGTGGCTGTAGCTCTGTGCTCCTGGCTGGGAATGGATCAAACACAGGCGCTGGCCAGCGGGCTCCCCACCGCTACAGATGAAATGCACTGCAGACTTTAAAGACTTCCTGTCATTAGCCTAGACCCCGTTCACTGACTCGCTCCCTCGCTCACAGCCCAGACCTCCTCCGTTCCGCCACAACAATGAGCACTGTCATAGCTCTGAAGAAAAAAAAACCCTGCAGTAACAAAAGAGCTGGCCTTTTACCACACACAGAGAGGGAGAGAGAGAAAGAACAAAAGTGAATGGTTTAATTAATATCCAAATGCTCTGGCTCCACCTGGGTTGCATTAGCAGACCCTGGGTTTTACGTACACACACACTTAGCGGCCACCTGACTGGACGTCTGTGCGGTAAGTGTGTGTGAAGGATGGCTGAGGATCAAAGAGCATATTATTCTGCTCCACGTCTCGTTCCACGTCTGAAACACTCACGGCCAGTAATAACAGAGGACCGGTGTCCTTGTGCTTGTTACCCAGTGACAATGAGACCATCCTCAGGCCAAGCTAGTCAATTATTTACCAACTCCTCATGCTAGGATACTTTAAAGCTCTAATATTCAAAACATTCCTCCCATTCCTGTTTTAATGCGGTTTAATGTGCCTGTTACACAGACACTGATCCACGTTTTGTAAGTCGCGCACAGCCTCTGTCGCTGTCAATTCGGGTCTGTGTCAAACCGGCCGGCGAGGTTCTGGTTCTCACCCTTACGCTTCACGTTAGCACTGTGCATTGCATGTCCATGCTTGACTGATCTTGTGCAGAGGCGACGAGGCTTTGAAAACAAAAGACGATAAGAAATAAGACAATTGTCGGTGCTATTCTTGACAGGCGTAGGAATGCTAATTAATCTGATTAGAATGAGGCGATTAAACCCATGATGGGGGTTCATATTGCCATGCGCTCCGGTTCTGGCATGCGCTGGCAGAGCGATCGACCCAGATGAGACGCAAACTGACGTTTGGCGAACAGAGCGGGGCTTTGAGTCTTACTCTCTCATTCGACAGCTACTTAAAAAAGATGCTTTGTTGTTTACTGATGGCATTTGGTTTTAATACCTTCTTTTAAACTGCCGATCGCCCTTCCTTCCTCTCGCTCCGCTGAGTATGTGCTAAGTATCTTGCGGTGCCCACCATGAACACACTCATTTGTCTGTAGTCCGCACTGTGAGGCTTATGTACAAAAAAGGCACGCTAGAAGCAAGCAGACCACCCACTGGATATAATCAACGATGCTTTCCTTAGCACCCCCTCGTCTGCTCTCGAGAGCTGGGGCGCCTGTGCCGCCCAGCGACCCGAATGGGAGCCACGGGTCATCCATCAGCTGAGCCTACAGCTCGGGAGAAACGCATATGTAGTCAATGTATGGTTCCCCTGACAGTCACACATGGATGGAAGATACTTTTACATGCATAAATACTTGCATTCTGACTAGAGGTCAGCACAGGCCCATATCTGACCCTGTACTACCAAATTTTAAGATTCAACATAGAAAGCCAAACTCTTTTATTATGCAAGTAAACCAAGATGCATGGACTCCCTCTCACAATATTTGTATTAAATCTTTGTCACAACATTTATATATAGGTCACATTATATTAAACATTGTGAATCAATTAAAAATGAGAATGAAATTAATTAGATTACAAATATATAAATACCAAAAAAAACATCATAAAAAGATAATTCAAAGACATTTCATTATTGTGGCAAACAAGGGAAGCATTTAATAGACAAACACCCTAATCAGCAAAGAATGACTTCTGAAGGATCATGTGACACTGAAAACTGGAGTAATGATGATGAAAATACAGCTTTGCCATTGCAGGAATTAAACAGAAAACCACTTTTAATATATATATTTATATATATATATATATATATATATAAAATTCAGCTTGGTAAGCAGACAAATTCTTTCAAGAACAAATTTTTTTTAAACTTTTTTACAGGCTCACACAAACACACAAAGTTAAACATATAAGAATATAAGCTAAATATATAAGAACATATTTCTGTGGCAAACCACTCAAGGTCTACAAACGTAAACAACATATGTACAGTTGATCTGATTTCCCCTCTCTTACCTTCAGTCTGTTCTTGATTGTTCACTTGTCCTCCAAATCGATGCATATTACTGCTCTCCTATAGTGAGTGCATTATAACACACTGTGGCTGGTCCACAGTCTCTGACAATTCAGCTCTCTCTTTCACACTGAGCAGCAGGAAGAGCTTTCATTAAAACCTTGCCAACTACTCTAAGTACAGAGCATGCCGCTGTTATTCCAGGCAGAGCTGCCCTGCTCGCAGGAAGCCACAACCAGAAAGGTCAAGAACAAGAGGAGACGGGACAATCTCTGAAGAATAGTTAAATAAAGACAATATAAAGAAAGACAGAGCAAGATAAAGACGCTCGTGTACCCAACTGATTGGGCATCTCAGGGTCTTCCATTGTGGTCAACTGCAGATGAGTCATGTATCCGTTTGCTCCACAAACAGTTATGTGCAATCCATGTCCTTGGCTGAGAAGTGTCCATTGTGATGTTGTAATAGGACTCAGCTGCCAACATTGATAATATGCTTACAATCATCATGTCCATCAACATAAGATGGTCTGTTTAGAGCGTTCTCGCCTCGGAGAGATGTGAAGGCAACCAAGTATCATAGCAAGTGAAAAGAACTCAATTACAGGTAGGAGCAAAGGCCAAGTCCAACCTAGATTCACTGAGCTCATTGTTTTTCCAAAATGTCTGGGGGGGGTTATTCCAGAAAGCAAGGTTATCTTATCATCAAACACACCCTGAACTCTCGGGTGATTAACCCATGAATAATATTTTTAATATTTTTTCTGTTTTAATAGTGCTTTATATAAAGCTATATCTATATATAACAAAATGTGCAATCTATCATGCTCACTGGAGCTTCATCATTAGGATATGAATGCACCAAATAACCCTGGAACAAAACCTGCTCCAGAAGTTACTATGGGTACTTACTTGCCCTGCAAATTACCTCCATTTTTGGAAATGAAAGTTAAGGTTATCTGCTTGCTTACCCTTAAACATACCTGGGTATCTCACAAACTGCTTTCTGGAACACCCCCTGAAGTATACCAATCAATTATGATTCACTGTGTGATAAAAAAATTTCGGTGTAATGGAAAATACCTTTTATATGGTGACTGCATTTATTCAGAATGAATCATAAAGGACATGATCTTTTTCACTGGTGCACCATAGGAGTTAGAACAATCTGGAACCAGTGATGGAGGCTAAGTGCACACACATCCTGTGCAGGGCTAGTTCTAGATACTTCACGAGAACCTGACAGACAACAGCTTCAGAAGAAATGTGGTAGAAAAAGAGAGAATTATGATAACCAGGCTGAAATACAAAAGGTATACTTTTGTAGAGAGCAGGATAAGGTAGAGAACGCATGGAAGAGCGAAAGCATAAAAGGGTGAGCAATGACAGTGAAGAATGACAGAGGACCAGGCCTGGATATTTACATTGTTTTTGGGTGTGTGTGTATGTGTGTGTGTGTGTGTGTGTGGGCAGCAATTGTCAGTGAGTCAACTGTCAGTTTGTTTATTTTGTTCATATTCCCTGAGCGACATACACCGTTACAATGTTATTTCCTCATTCCTCACAAAACTGAACAAATGGCTTTTCAAACTTTAAATAGTTTAACGAAATCAGGTATTTCTTCAACTTTGAGCACTTGGCCCTGTGGAATTAAAATAATTTTTTTATTTTAAAATTAAAAATTATTTATAAAATAAACTAAACTAATAAAGTCAAGTCATCATCATTTACAATACAGATGGTTTACAGTTATAATAGGAAATTAATGCAACAAGGATTGTTTTGGAAAAATAAATTTTATATATCTTAAATACAATTAACTATATTTAAAAAAAATACACAAACATTGAAAGTTTATTTCTATCATTTAAATTTGATTTTTTTTAAATAATAATTAGCATACCAGGCAGCAGAGGTGTCAAAGTAAGAGGAAGCTGTCTGAAAGGGATGTCTAGGTACTAACCAGGATTTCTTCCAAAAAACATAAAACCACAGCTGCCCAACTCAATACTGATTTAAATATTCACCTCAACTCTCCTGTTTCCACTAAAACTTTTAATTGGGAGCTCCACAAAGTCAATATTCATGGTCGGGCTTACCTTGGTCTAACCAAACCTTTGATCACACATACCAAATGTCAAATTTTGGTTTCATTGGTTCAAATAATTTAAATCTTGCGCTATGTATAACGTCCAATATGTACTGTTCTCTGATCAATCCACCTTCTCTAGCTTTCTATCTGTGGGAGTTACGTTGTGGAGAATCCCCAAAGAGGCTTAACACCAGACAGTTGCATGCCCAGAGTGAAGCATGGTTTTGGATGAGTGTTTTGTGGATCAGTAGTTTACGCTGCGAAATCATGGTGTCACTGCCAAGGACGACCAAACCATTCTGGACAACCATGTGCACCTAATGGTTCAAAGATTGTCTCCTGAAGGTGCTGCCGTGTATAAGCATGATAATGCGCCAATACACTCACCAAGACTTGCGACAGAATGGTTTGATAAGCATGAAAGTAAAGTAAAAAATCTCCAGTCACCATATTTAAATATCTTTTTAGCCACTTTGGTGTATTTTGGAGGAGCAAGACAGAAAACATTTTCCTCTACCAGCATCACAGTGACCTGGCCACTGTTCTGTAAGCTCAAAATCCCTCTGGCCACTGTGAAGGACTTGTATCTATCAGTACCTAGATGAATGCTGTATTGGCTAAATACTATACTAATAAGTGATTGTGATCTAAAAGTGTTTCAGTTTCATTGTCCAACCCCATGTATCTATATATCTGTGTGTGTGTATAAGAGAGAAAGAAAGCAATGGCAATGTATGTCAAAAAAATTTAAGATGAAAAAAAAAAACGATTCTTGTGTTTACCAAGATGGCGTGACGAGTAACAAAAACAAAATAGACTTTGAGTCTGAAAAACTTGTAATTAAAAAAGTGTCCGTATGTAGAACAGCAGTGATTATCTTGTTTGTCTGCTTGTAGTTTCAAGAACAAGACCAGACAAGCAGTTTAGAAGTCAATCTCCGGTACTTGTTTGAATTGAGAAGCATAAACACACTGATTTTAGAGACAGAGATTTAGAAATTGTTGACCCGGTTAACACCGGGAAGGGTATTAAAACTGAGAAGATTGAAATTGGGTTTATCTGACGTCAAGATACATCTGAATATCAGAAATACAAGAGTTTCAGAGAATGAGTTCTCTTTCTGTGCTTGAGCTTGCAGTGGCCCAAAAAAGGACTAAGAGATGTCAGAAAAATACTTGTGTGTCACTGTTTGTAAATGCAATAGCTAATCTTTGTATGCATGCAGTCGTTCACCTCTGAAACCTGCATCTGTGCTACCATGTGAGCCTCTATAAATCACTTGCCTTTTTCTTTGTGCAACACCCTATTTTTGTCACTTTTCCATTTCAAGGTGGACAGCTGTTTTTCTTCTTCACCATTAGCAACAGTCAACAGTAAATGGTTACCTTCCAAAGCCCCTGATTTCACAGTCTTTGTGCGTCTGCGGCGTCATGCCACGAAAATAAAGCCCTTTTCTCTTTTCTCCGTACAGCATGACATATTCCCTCTGGTTCCAACAACAAGAAACACTGCTACATATTATCTGTCACGGTAACGCATGTGACACGAATGACGGAAATTATAATATTTCAGTTAAATGTAGCCATCCATCAGAAGACACTTTACATACACAGGAGGCTTATGACTGTTGTTTGCATTTGAATTATTAGTATGTAGACTACATTGACACACGTACAGTCTCTTAAAGTAAAGAAATGTGAAATAAGCCATTTAATTATATCGGTTTTAAAAATAATCCATTAGATGAAGGTCCTAAATTCATGAGAAAGCTATCTGACACACTAACACACTTTCAAATTGCTGTGCAACATTTGTTTTCTTGTTGCCAGTTTCATAAATCTATTGGGTGTGATCTTTTACAGTTTATTATCTGTCAAATGAGTGGGATGATGATGCAGTCAAAATCTACTGCATCTGCTCAGATTCTAAAGTGTGCAAACAGTGGACACTTGCTGTCCCTTAAGGCTACTACAGCTGAGATGGCTGAGTAAAGGTCTTAAAAAAATTTGTGCTGAAGGTACTAAGAAAGTGGTTTCGCAGACTGAAATTGCACTTGTCTGACAACATGCACTTTGTTCAATTTACAAGAAATATTTTGCATCCACCCAAAAAGTTCTCCGTCATATTCAGTACATATAGAAGTACAGGAATCTGGAAGTAGCTGATGACAACTACTCACTGTGTGGCTGTAAATCGCTGTCAGTGTGAATGCCTCATTATGGGCTTGCACCCAGACCGCCTCATCCAAATGCAAGTTTATAAAGTTTGTGTTAAGCTCTTATCTGCATGCAACAGATGGTTAAGTCTGTTTGATCTACCTTAAAACCACCTGTAAAGTGAGCGATAAGGTGTGTTGGGTGTGCGTTGGCTGGGTGGAAACCTTTTTGGTCTTACTGAGCATGAGGGCCCTTTCATTTGCAAAGATTTAAGTAAAAGCAAAGCATGTTGAATTTTTTGGTCAAAAACATTAAGCTTTAGCACAAACTACTAAACTGCAAAAAAGGCATCCTATCTCTCTCTCCATCTGCCTCTCCCTCACTCCTTTTCCTCATTCTCCTTCACTGCATCAGATTCTCGTCGTTCACTCTCTCTCACTTTCGGCTTCATAACAGGACATTTGCTCTCACTTACAGGCGGCAGTGCACTTCCTCTCAAGGGCAAGAGAGGTGTGAGAGAATGAAGTGATCAGAATAAGAGAGAGAGAGAGGACCAAAAGCATAGAGCATGCTGTTAGCACCCTGTGTCATGATTAGGCTTAATTTAGACTTCCCATATATTCAGATATTAGTAGCACAGACTAAAATAAGACACTTTTATCCTCCATAAAGCCTCAGCTGACAACACACAGGTACAGCTCTACTGACCACATGACCCCCTTTTGAGTGGTGTTGGGGCATATGGGGCAGATATTGCACAGACGTCGCACAGACGTTGCGTGGACGTTGCTGAATGAGTTCCCTTGTCATGGTGTTGTTATACAGCGTGATAACAGCATGACAGTTCGCACACTCACTGTGTTTATTAATGAGGCCCTCTTGAACAGGCCCTTATGACCTGCTGACACACAGACACGCAGTCTCCAAAAATCTTCATGGGAGAATATTGTCAAAAATGTATTATACTGATAGGCAATTTTCGAAGATGGCTGTTTGTGTCGTCAGACAAAATATTAAGTGACGAAAACTTTAAAATCTGTATCAAACTGCATTTGGAATCCATTTCACCAGCTGTATTCCTGTTTGTTAATATTATTTTACTTTAGACAAGACAAGTAGTAGGAGTTATTACTAGATTTTTATTTTGATGAAGGATTGTGCATTTGATCTTTCTTTTTTTTGGAATAACAAAATGTAAAGCAGCAAAGCCAACTAAAAGACAAAATCTGAAAACGTTTTTCACATCTTCCAAGCTCAATAGCGAAAGCAGAAAGGACTTAAAATCAAAGATATCGATTCTGAGTATATTTGCTGAGCATGTTGGGGATTTATATTATTAATAAGAATATTATACAGAGTAGCATCTTTGCATACTATAAAGCTCTAAAGCTACATTTAGAGACAGCTTTCATTACATGAAAATTCACCTAGAAGATGTGGCTCTCACAAACACATTTATTTCTAGCCACAACATCAAGGAGCGTATGTCCTCTTCAGCGGTGTCAGAACACAACTGGTTCAAGTGGGCAGTGTAATAGAGGGATGATCTATATGATAAACACAGATTGTAGGTACTTGAAAATGCTTTGTACACATACACACACGCAAACACACACAAAGGCATCAGGAAGGAGTCAAATAACTCCCTCGATCAGATTCTCTCATCATATTCGGCGATTCTCTCCTCTCTAAAGAGGCCTTCAAATAGGCCCATCACAACTCCATAACCATCTAGCTCTCAGTCATCACAAACACAATCAAACTCACACATCAAAAATATCCTCATTCATAGTTTAGCCCACTATTTATGCACCCCAGGGAGAAGAGGGCACATAAATCTCCAGAGTGGCACTGGTCCACCCAGATTGATTGTCTTCCCATCAAAGTTATCCATTCAATAAATAAAATGTAAATAATATTTAATGCAATAAAGAAAACAATTATCCATTAATAAAAAAAAATTGTAATCACTTCTCAGTTTAAATCAGTAGACATTTAAATCTGTTTACTTATTGTTTCTAAGTATAGTTAAATAACAAAAGAAACTGATTAAAATAATTTTTCAAATGAATAAATACATACTTAATGTTTAATTCATATTTAAAATATGAAAATTTATATTTAATATATTATAAACTCTTACTTTAAAAAAAATAATTACCATAGTTTTTAATTTGACTGAAAAACTGATCAAATAATTTGTAAATGTTCTGCAAATTAAATGTTGAATTTAAAAATTAATTAGTAATGCGTGTATTAAATTTATTTACATTTTAAAACAAATTACATAAAGTTTCAAGTATGTCAGTATATTTGTCAATTTAAAAATTAATTTCTTCAGTTTTTTTTGTTTTGTTTTTAAATGGCACTAGTCCTTCAGAAACGAGCAGTTAAGTAATAATTAGCTAAATTTATTTATGCTGCAATGCATGCTGGGAACTGCAGTCCTGCCTCCAGCACCAAAGACATTATAGTATGCATATATTAAGTTAACTGTATTAAGTTAATTAGTTATATTAAGTTAGCTTCTCTAAATTAGCAGTTAAAGCACAGCAAGAGGAGTTTCACGTCAGCGAAAGCAACAGATATGAGCTGCATTTTATCTGTCATTAGTTCAATTCAGAAACTTTTAATCTCACTACATACCAATGAAGATAATGTTTGAGCATCTACGAATTGTAGATTTCAGTTTCATTTGTGGCGGTTTGCAGCAGTTTAAAGAGATACACAGTTACTCATCCGAGGCGATGCGTGTTGCAGTAGCGCCGACATATCTAGTTATAGCGTCATATAGCCTATAACATGCTCACAGATTTATTTTTTAACATATAAGGAGAAGTAAAATTTACATATGTGGTTTCAACAATCAGATGCATTTATACTTTTTCCATTTCATCTGGAATGAGTCTCAGACCACCTCCTGATGCGTTTTGTCTCGAAAGAGTTTCATAGAGCATTTTACACCTGATCTTTTCACAATCGGACAGCTATCTGGTCAGAGAAAACACATGATGTGACCAGGTGTAAATAGATGGAATGTGATGGAACCTAAAATAACCAATATTTTAATTTTTTTCTTCAGTGTATTCATGAGAAAAAAGTAGAGAAAAAAAAAATCAGATTTTATCCAAATACGGTAATACCTTGAGATACGAGTGTCCCAACATACAAATATTCCGAGATACGAGCCTTTGAGGAAATTTTAGCTTTGAGATACGAGTAAATATTTGAGATACGAGCACGCTTACAGACACAAACGCTAGGTAGTCGAGCTCAAGCCACCTCATTTATGGGGTAATTACATATGGACTCCATTAGAGGGCCACCTTGATTTTACAGCGGGAGGTTACTGGGGGCAACGAGTGAGCATGATACTGGGAGCAGCACGGGTTATGTGTGTACAATAATAATAAATGTGAGGTTCTGAGGCTATCCAATACACTACACAGAAAGAAACACCACACTTTCGTATTGTATTTGCATTATCTAAGTTATCCCTCCCTCCTGCTCCTCTCCTCCTCATCCGCACATGCCGCCATTTGTCGCTACAGCATCCTCTGTCTCGAAGGTAAGGGCTCATAATTAAAACCATATTTTGTTTTATATCACAGGAATCCTTACATACTTTGTGTGAGTGTGTGTGTGTGTGTGTGTGTGTCTCAACAGCAATTAAAAACATGTTTATTCCCCATTGTTATTAGCATTAATAGGGAGTTTTTTAGAGGGTTGGATAGGATAACATTTTTTCTGTTGATGATTTGAATGATTTGAGATACAAGCAATTCAAGCTACTAGCTCTGTCCTGGAACAAATTATGCTCATATCTCAAGGCATTATTGTAAATGGATTGATTGAATTGAAAGTGGGTGCTCTTACTTCCTTCCAGAAACAGTGTCAGACTACCAATGTGACCAGCATTATAGTCTCATAAAAGCAAAAGAAAAGAGTACACTTCATAATATTCATGACAATTTAGAGAGTATACACAGAATACGCCCTATTTCATTAAGATCCACACACTTTATTTCTGGCCTCGCTAGTGATGCATACAAACTATATGCAATAGGTTGTGTTGCTGGCCAGGTTACTGGACAATGTGTATTCCATCTCCTCTGTGTGTGTGTGTGTGTGTGTGTGTGTGTGTGTGTTCTCTAGTGAGCAGATCCAGTGGGGGCCGAGCAAGGGGGGCGGAGTCAGGACGACCATCAAAAGGTCCATCCACAGTGGAGCTCATTATTGCTTGTACTATTCTCACTCAATCATATGGGCCAAATCATTCCCGAAAACCTCCGTTACCATACTGTCTCTCCCTCACACACACACACACTTTTAAAAAAGACATGTCAGAAGTAAACAAAGCCTGCGTCTGAGCACTAATTAAATAGATGAGCTGTATTAACATAACCTGAATGCCCTGGCCAATTCCACCCCCCTGTATTCCATCCTAACACACAGACACACACCCTTACATTTTTTTTTGTTATGATCCGACCAGCGAGCACCAATTGTTAGCCGTTGTAATTACCATTAGACCACGGCGGTTGGCTCTTTGATATGGTAATGAAGCTACAGCCCCCCCCAGCCGCCTCTCCACTCCCCTCCCCTCCCCTCCCGACACACAGTCTCCTCTTGTCTGACAATCTACCGAACATGAATTTCAAACAGCTTCCTCAGCACCTGACAAACGGGGCTGAGTTCCGCCGATGACCCACAATGCACTATGGCACAGGGGGCCACCGGAGGGAGTCGAGGGGAGAACGACGCAGGCGGGCAACACGGATGACGTTTTTAGAACGAGGGGGATGAAGACATGTTCAAATGACAGGTTTACAGCTTCTGGATTGGATAGGTCATGTTGGAGCGACAGAAGGGTCAAAACTCTGCTGTCAAATCCAGAACATCTTTCCACCTCAGCTGATGGCGGTATTTTCACCTAAATTGCACATCACTTAACATAAATTTTGGGCCGGTGCAATCTTGTATTTGGAATGGAGGGTTGAATGTGCATCGCCCTCGATGATGCCACTGATATAAAATGACTGCCCACTTCATTAAAGTATGGATTGATGATGAATCCATAAAAATGAAAATAAGTAAGTGATGAAATAAATAATTAAGTGGGATTAGTAAGATTTTTAATGTTTTGAAATTCTCTTATGCACACAAAGGAAGCATTTATTTGATCAAAACTATGATAAAAACAGTAATATTATGCAATAGTATTACAACTTAAATCATCTTCAAACTTTCAAATATTTAAAATGTAACTTATTTCTGTGATGGTAAAGCTGAATTTTCAGCATCATTAGTCTTCACTATTAGAGTCACATGATCCTTTAGATATAATTTTAATATGCAGATTTTCTGCTTAAAAACATTTATTATTATTCGTATCAATGCTAAAAACAGTTGAAACAGTGGTGTACTTTTTAAAGTGAATAGAAAGTTCAAAAGAAAAGCATTTATTTGAAACCAAAATCAATGTAATGCATTCTTGCTGAATAAAAAAAGTACTATCTTATTTAAAATATTAAAAAAATATATATTACTAACCCCAAACTTATGAACAGTACTGTATAGGTATAAAATTAAAAAAGGCAGATATTGGCTGATAACCAGTATTGCTGCCCTAAAATTGCTTTTGCTTAACCTTGCCCTTTAATGACCAATGAGGTGTTCTACTGTAGGTTGTTACTTTCTCCCCCTTTTTTTAATTTTTTAAATAACTCTATAACTTAATCACTTAAAATGTCTGAAGTCCCCCCCATTTAAATCAATTGTATGTAACATGGAAAGCAAAGAAAAAGTCATAGTACACCACCTCTTCTTAAGAAGCCAAATGATTTGAGGCATCGTAGTTTCATTATGCACAACGGTTTGAAAAAAGGTTTGTTCAAAAACATTAATTCTGAGCAAAAGTTTGCCATAACACGAAATGCTAATAAGTGAATACTGATCTAATCAACTTTTTAGCTCTCGCTGCACAAAACAAACAGCCATGAAGGAGCGGATAGCTAACCCTTACTCACAGATACACAAACAAACAGACACACAAACAAACAAACACACACGGCAGAGGGAGGCAGGGCAGATCAGAGGGGAGTCCAGATGGACGGAGAGAGCCTCAGTGTCCCCACACCCTCACGTGTCATATGTTGTCCCATCTGTACCATCACGGCACGGCCCCCCAACCCCAGGGACGCACACACGCACACATTTGAGCGTACACACACATGAATTCCATATCTTTCACCCTATGTCTCCTGGGTATGACACAAACAAACTTCTAATTGTCATGTGACAATTAGAATCCCGGATGCAGGACACATATACATCTCTCCAGTGTGTGTGTGTGCACGGTTTACTCTGACTTTTAGGGACCTTTAGTAAGGATTTCACCTCTGCCCTTCACTTCCAGCTCCCGGCCTATTTAACACTCCGCTGGAGCTCTCCACGCAACAGCGCTCTATTAAATATGCTCTTTGATATGGGCACGCTCTCTGCAAATGTACTGCACACTACTTAGAGGTTAATTCCTTTTCAGCTATTCAATTGTTGATGAGAGCTCTCAATATGTTCGGTTTCAGAGCTCAGAAGCGAAAGTGAAGAGAGCCATCGACCAACCCAACTAAAGCAACAAAATTAATACAAACGTTCCTGGACAAAACAGCTGTGATTTATCAATGATATGCTAAAGAAGAGGAGACCTAGATGGTGGAATTAGTTTTTAAAGCTACTGTACACAGCTACTCCAAGATGTCTGTTAGCTTTGAGGGTTTCCATGTCTTTTTTGTGAATATTTACTATTAAATGCTCATGAACTACACATTTTTTTCCAATCAAAAGTCTCCTAATAAAAAATGAAACCAAAGAGAATGTTCCTCCCCAACTACCTTCAACTGACTAGCAGATAAACTAAAGCATATTGTCAATTTAAGAAAAAAAAGAAAGAAAAAAGGATGCATTGGTCCAGGCCTTCTTCATGTTAGGTTGAAGTAAAAATTGAAACCCATTACATTTAATGTAAACCGAACCAACTACAGCTTTTCACCATTTATGCCTCAACTACAAGCTATTAAATGTTTAATTGCACAGCCATAAGCGGTTTTTTTTTTATTCATGGCACCAACACAAGTTCTGGTTGCTTTGCTGAGAACACAAGACCTGCGAGATGAAAGGGAAACAGATTCCGGGGGAGAATTCCAGGAGGCACTCAGGAGTTTACTTCTAAATGATCAGCAAGCATGTAACAATACCTCCCACTAATGGAGGTGTTTTGTTGGTTTTAATCCACCTAATTGGCCAGGGTTCAGCATTACAGACGAAAAGCTGAGAATAATGCTACTACCTGTTCTCCTCCTCTCCTTCTGTTCATCTCAAGGAGATGAAACCCCATAGGACCAGACATTACTTTAACCCACAGGAGGAGGAGAATCCCAGAGGGGGCAAGGGAATGAGACAGAGAGAGGGAGAGGTTCTCTCTCACCTGAGATGAATAGAGCAGGTGATGTTTATGTATGATTCTCATTATTTAAAGCTCTTGCATTGAAGGAGATCACATGATCTGCCTGATTTGCAGAGGGAAGCACTCGAAAAACAAATCAATTTGAGGAATGAGCAGGGACCTGAAGCTTGATCTTAAAGGGGCAGTTCACCCCAAAATGAATATTATGCATTTCATGTAATTTCCAAACCTGTAGGACTTTTGAAATGTTTTGAAAACATGCATGTTGCTCTTTTATATGCAAGAGCAAGAAATGGGAACTGATGTTCTTAGGCTTTGAAAATTATGCAAAACATTATAAATGTAAAGTATTATAAAAATTTCTCCATTTACAATACTGTTCAAAGGTCAATAAGATTTTTGTTGTTGTTGTTTCTTGAGAACCAAAATGACATATTGTATTAGAATTAACTATGCTATAGTACTATATACTCCAAGGTTTGAGTGAAATCAGAACATTGCTCCCAAAAATATTTGAGGAGTATTAAAAACTGGTTCTGCCACATAAAATTTAGCATTCACATTATTCATAACCATTACTGTGGAAATAAAAGGAGGCTTGTTATCGCTGTATGACTGAGCATTGATTTAGTGTATTTGGATACTAGATCGCTGGAGAGCTCAGGTCATTGAAAAATCTCTCGCTTGGACTATTCCTCCATTTCTCCAGAGGACCCTCTCGTCCTCTTCTGCCCTATTCCAACACTCTGTGAACTGAAGCAATTACAAGCCCTGATGGCAAGCCCACATCATATGGAATTGGATTGTATGTAGACGAGCTTTTGGTTGTTTATATGGAAATGCGATTGCCATGTTGATTAGGGAGCTCCGTCCCTGCCCACGCCCTTCATCGCCGTATCTCGCAGGGGACGCCGCAACCTACAAGACACGCAAACGCATCGATGTAATTCACTCAAGAGCCTCATTTTTCATAATGAGTGCGTCTTTATGTGGCCTCTGCTGTTTTCACACACTGTGAGAAGTAATGACTGCGTGTACATTCACAGGCGCGCTTTTGCCGCAATTAGCCCGACGGCCACTCGAGTGAGGGAGTTCAGGTACTGAAGAGAGCTGGAGTGGGGCAGGTCTACTGGGAGGGACACGCAGGGAATACAGTGGCACTGGGCATATTGAGAGAGACACTCAGGAGGGAATTTGGGAGAGGAGTGTGGGACAATCTGTCGCCTGATGACAGATGATGTTTCACTGAATAGTGCACTCAGAGAAGAATTTTTGAAATATACTGATAATCAGTTGGCTTGCATTGACTAGTCGATTAGCGATGACTAGTTGTGGACTACATGAATCCAATTGCAATACATGGTGACAGCAGGACAAACAATTAAAAGGTAACACTTTATATTAGAAAATGCATTGTTCATGAACTAACACTTAACTCTATAAGATCTATTAACCAAGCTTAATCTACATACATAATTGGAGGAAGACACTTTTATCCAAAGCGACTTACATTGCATTCAAGGAACACATTGAATCAGTTCTTGCTTTCCCTGGGTTCGAACCCATAACCTTGGCGTTGTTAAGGTTGTTACTGGTTGAGCTACAGGAAAGCTTTAATGTGTGAATAATGAGTGAATTACCTGAGTCTGAGTCTCTCAACAGTGTCCGACAGCAGCATCTCTACTAACAGTAAAACTGTGAGTTTATCTGCTTCAAGAACAGTAGCGTTGTTACCTTGCTAGTGAGAAATGTCATGCAGCTTTTAAGTTGCTAAATATTTTTACTGATAAAATCGTCAGAGCAGTGCTAACAAAACATTTCTGTGAGAGTGCGTGTCAATACTGTAGGTGTGTGCTTTTGAGTGGAAGAAAGCGCATTTTACGTGCTTTCCACACACAAAACAAATTTTGGAAAAAGAGAAAATAATGTTGCTTTTATTCTATCGTTTACTACATTTATTTAATTGGTCGTTGTTGTTGTGGCTTTGGTTCCATTGCTGTCATGAGCAGCAAGAACCTTTGAAATAACTGAAATCATTTGGAGAAGTGATATGGACATGTAATACAGTCAAACACTACCATTTGTTCGTCAATCAATCAGATAAAAGCATTCAACATCCCTGTTGTCACAGCTGTGGGGGGGAAATAATAACTGAAAAGGAAGCACAAGGTTTAAATACACAAGGGTGGAATAAGGAAATTTGACACAGCTGACCAGATTAACGATGCGATTTTCTGACATGACAGTTGAATGGAAACACACTGGGAGATCACGGAAGGAAACAGGAAATAGACAAAGATGCAAATGACATGTAACACCCATAATACAACTGATAAACTGATACAACTGGTAAAGTAACTATGGGCAAATTCCATAAAACAAACTACATCATAATGTTTCAGATTAGTTCTGAATAAAAAATCGTAAGGACCAAATATATTTAAATATGAATGTGAATACAAAAATGGATCATGCTGCTTAGATTGTGGACATTTGCGATATTTTTTATTAATTTACAGTGCTCACACACAGTTTAAGTCAAAATAGTTTGTGAACAAGCTACTGAGTTATATTTGATATTTTACCCCATAGCACTTTTAAAGCAAGAATTAATATTGCTTTTAATATTTAACATTAAAATAATTCTTGCAGGTAATACTCTCTGTAAGTCTCTGAAAAGGGCCAACATACTGTGATATTAGTTTAACACATAATGATTTCTATTAAATCAAATCAAAACTGTGCGAGTTAAGAATATCTCAAATGTAAAGCACTGGAACAAATACAGTAGAGTGTAGACTTAGTGTAAAGAAATAAAGACTCTTATGGTCACAAAGGCTTAATTTATTAAATCAAAAATACAATAAAACCATAATTCTCAGATTCATCTAAGTGCACCTTCTTTATCGTGAACCAAATTTTACCAAACAACTCCCGGGTAAAAAGCAACATTGACAGATAACTAGACAGGGCTAAACACAAGGCTCAAATGCACACCAAACTCATTAGGGAGACTAGACACATCTGAACAGGACTAACTTAATCAGTAACTATAGAAACAAAGGAGCATATGAGGAAAACAAAACAAACAACACAGACAGTGACCCAAAAACAAAAAAACTAACCCATTTTTTGACCAACACCTTGCTGAATTAAAGAAATCAAATATCATCCCATAGGCAGTCACTAAAGTGAATAGGACAGAAATGGGCAGTGTGACTTTTGTATGAATTTCAGTGTAGACATGTTAGCTTTTGTGATCTGCACCCACAGATGCTCTATTGTGAATCACTTGCATAAGTTACATGTTTTTCTAGACGTCCGGAAAAAGTAGTAGTCATATCCAATAATATCCAGCATCCCCCCTCCAGTTAGAGAAGGCCAGGGCCAAATCCCCAGCTCTGGTGCGTTTCTAATGCGTTCTTTTTACAACGCCAAGCACAATTGGCTTCCATTTCTCATGTGTATTTACATTGGAGTCTATGGCAGAGTAAACAGGTGCTTTGTTGGAAAGCACCAGAGGCCTGACGTGCTGTACACACACTAGCACACAGTTGTAGTTCTCAGCTGAAACACGGGTTCAGCCATGTCCTCCATCATGCCTGTATTTATTTACAGAGGAAGACAAGGGTCCCTGTAGCGATCGGCCTGCAGGGAAACCAAGGAGCCCCGGTGTTTGGAGTGCATGCAGGTGTCTTCTTAGATTTAACGGGATATACGCGTACACAAACAGATGCAAACGGTGCATTCTTCAGACAGAAACTTTCGCTTTATGAATAAACACACACACAAACACACGCTTTCAGCTGTGTTTTCCAATAAAGGAAAGAGGACGTTGCATCATGAGTGGAGGTCAAAGAGGTCACAAAACATCTAAAACAACTTTACAGCTCTACAACTTCCCTCTGCACTACATGATTTCCTGTCTGTGTGGGCTAACCACAGGCAGAACTTCCTTTAGATGTGTACTAAGAGGAAGACAGGTCAGAGGTCACACAAGCATACTTGTCCATGCCCCACACACAGCTTGTGATCCAAATACTTGAACACATTTGAACGTTTCACTGTTTGTACTGAACAAAGGAAGCTATAGACAGAGAAACATAAACCTTTACGAAGAGTCTGGTGACCTTTCAGACCAGTCAGGATGTTGTTCATCGCACAAATGTGTCACCTAAACAATACAGGTTTAGTGTTCTGGGATCCTTCAAAGAGATACGAGAACATGAGAACTCAAATTTCTTTGAGAAATGTAGCAAGTAAAAAATACGACAACTTTCAAATTCAAACTCAATCTAAAAATATAATTTTATAGACACTGAGCTGCAAAAGTGTCTTGTTCTGAAATCTTTTCTAATGTCTGATATCTATCATTAACATAGTATTAACAGATGGCTGCACATGTTTGCATTTTACTGATGGACAGGCATGATGAAATCATTTTAAAAAGTAGTTGGATAAATACTGTTATTCCTAAAAACAAGAGCAAATAACGATAGGATAATAGTGGAAAAATGCATCAAACCTTGAGCTTTCCCTGGATGTGTGCAGCACCTATACCTCTGCACATTCTTCTGACAGATCTCAGTGAATGCATTTACATGCAAGTTCTTAAACTGGTTATGCTCAATAAGCCGACAATACATATTTAACAAAGGTCATGTAAATGTGGTTTATGAATATGGTTATAAATGACTTCAGCATAAACCGATCAACAGAGCTAGATTTTTGTCCCTTACCCCAGTTTCTCCTGGAATGCAAATACATTATTGAAGTGCACATGCATATGTGACAGGAAATTGGCCTTACTGCAGATTTAAGCACATCCAGACAGAGTGAGCATTTCGAGGAAATATCGAAAACAAGTCTTTCATGACCCAAAAAAATTACACACACATATATTCTGAAGCCTTCAGTAAAATCAAAGCATCACAACTACCACTTCATCGATCTTGTGGACAAATAATAATACAATGAAAATGCACATTGAAGAACTAGCCAAGGTTTTCATCCATCCATCACAGCAAGATTCTTCTTCGAGGGAAAAAAAGATGGGGGGCCTTCTTCCTAGTATTGAGTATCGTGGCCTAAGGGAGTTTTCACACTGGCTTTCGGCTTTTTCAAGCTTTCGGCCTGAGTACGGTTCGTTTGGGTCAGTGTGAACACAACAGTCGCACTCTGGTGCGCAATAAACGGCTGTCTCTGGTGTGGTCCATCTGTGGTGTGAATGCTGCCCGACTTTAAGTCGAATCAATTACAGAAAGTTTTCCTCTTTTTTGGAGTAAAAAAATTGCCATTTACAGGATTCTGTAGGAAGGCGTTTAATAGGGGTTTTGCTCTCAACCGAAAGACTAAAACCCGGACAAGCCAGATTTATCATCCAGGATCAAAGAATACCAAAGCTAACTCACGATCCCATCAATATGACTCCACTCCTTACAACCCCTCATCTCACCTCTGATTCTGGCTCCGGTTCACTCGGATACATCATTTCCGAAAATCCCACAGGCCAACTCACAGAACCCTAGACTACATTTCCCAAGAGCCAACATACCTGGACCGATTACAACACACGCCTGCTCCTCAACATTCAGACTACTTAAACCCCTTGTGTATGTGTGATCACTCCTTGCAAAGTCTTGTTTGCCCTGGATACATTTCTAGCATTACTTTCCCTGTGTTGTTCTCTGCTGTGGATTGCCTTATACTATTCTTTGGTGTCTAGTACCACTTGTGTTTGCCTTTTTTCACATAAAATCTAAAAATAAATGAATACCTGCAGTCTGTGAGTTCCTACGGAGCTCTTAAAGGGACATGGTGATGGAAAAAGAAAGAAAGCAGATATTTCTCTCAGAAATGTTTTGCGTTCCTTTAATAAAGCTTTGCATTTGCTCATAAAACTTTTCTTGGGGAAAGCAAATATTTTGCAAGAGAACAGTTTTTCTATGAGTGAATATAAAGCATCTTGGGAAACGCAAAGACTTTAAGCATTATAAAAAGTCCAAAACAATAAATAATAAAATAATAATAATTATCATAATCAGTCATTTATGATATGACCTCTTTAAAGACTCACACACATTCTTGAAATTCTCCGAGCTTCAAGCTTGAACATCTTTCCTGGACGGTGTCAACAGTAAACCCATATGTCATTTAATATGAAGGTCTGTGAAGCATGGACTTGAGTGTATTTGACAGGAAAGAAAAAAAATAACAATCTGATTTTAGGAGTGTGGCTGTTTCCAGTTGACTGCATCAGCAGCTGAGTAGCTCTGCAGTGACCCGTGTGTGTGTGTGTGTGTGTGTGTGTGTGTGTGTGTGTGTGTGTGTGTTTATGTGTGTGTGGACAGGGTACAGGCTGCCTTAGGAGAAACGGTCATGGGGCAACTCTCAGCTGCCCTGCATTGTTGCTGCAAATACACAAAGCACACAGCCTGGCCCTCCAGCTGGCCCCGTGCCCCTTCCCTGTGGCCCTGTCCTCTCTCTCTATCTCATTCTTTCTGCTTCTCTTTCTCTCCATTTGTTCTGATAACTGTGACCCTGCTCTCTGTATCATCGCTCAACCTCCTCCCACTGAAAAACACCAACCAGCTCACTTTTTTTTCTTTGGGAACTTGCAAAAAATCCCAGCTAAGTTTTGGAAGTGAAAATCACATCCAAATAGAAAGCAAGTCACTCACGTACAGTAATTTTGATAAATGAGCAATTTCCACAAAGGCTTAAATAAAACAAAAAAAATGGATGCCAACAGTTGGCAAATGGATCCCAACCTGATTGGTATTAGCCATTTAGTCAAATAATATTAAAAACCTGTGATGCATTATTGTCTGACATCTACATGGACTTTTGCTCCGTCTCCCAAATGTAAAGGTCCAAACTGAGCACTTAGTTCTTTCTTAGGGCACTACAATTGGCTGATGGCTTTTCTGCCCGGCTGGGATGGGGCACTTCATTGGCTGACTGTTATAGTGTAGCCATGGAAACTACTAGCCCATGATAACCATGATTAGAGGTGTCATGATGACAACAATACGGCACAGAGCGATAATGTGTCTTTGATGAGCACATCGCAGCCATTGTGAAGCAGTAATTGATTTGTTTACGAATACGACAGATTTTGCTTGTATCGGCCGACAACAATGGAGTGTCCTTGCACAAAACAAGGGGAAGAAAAAAAAAAAAAAAAGGAGTAAAAATAGAAACTGACCTACAAAGGATGTGAAAGAGATGAGTGTTGCTCGTCTTCAGACCCCAAACCCATTGGTGAACAGCTGAACCCTGGGGATGAGAAACAGAGGAAAGGAGAGAGGTGAATTAAGAAATAGAAAAGGAGGAAGGCATTAAGGTAACCATTAAATCCACTATGTCTTTTTCTTCAGTGAAACACAAAAGGAGAAATTAAGACTGTCCAAGCTGCTCTTCAATGAAAGTGGATGGTGACCAAAGATGTCGAGCAGCACTGTCCCAAAATAATGTCTTAAATTTCAGAATGTTCGGCACACAAATGTATTAGATTACTTCATACTATAAATATATATATTTTTTTAAATCATAATGACCACTTTTGCCAGTTTTGATGGTGTTTATGGTGTACTTTTAGGAGCTGAACGGAAACAGACTCAAACAGATCCAGAGAGACTCCTTCAACAGGTGGGAAGGGTCTACAGTGTGTGCGCACACGCAAGTATGTGTTTTTTGAGGGGTGGGGGCTTAAAGCATGTGCGTGTGTTCACCTGCGTGTTAAAAGCTCTGTTCTAATCTTTATGGTAATAAACTCTGGCGGCTACTTAGCTGCCTGTGCTGCAGATCAGGCTTTAATAGAAAGTAAATGTGTTTGCTGAGAAAGGGGAAGAGTCACTTGAAATGGGAGTAATGTATTCCTTATTGAGTAGAGTGTGTGCGTGCGTGCGTGCGTGCGTGTGTATGTCTTGCCACCAGGTCAAGTGAAGCTGGGTGATGCTTATGAGCCTCTCAACTAGTAGTAAATCACACAAACTCACGACCTTTAACCTTATATATGCACTTTGTGTCATTCTGTTTGAATATATCTGTTAATTAATGGTGTTTGATAGGGCAAGTGTATTATTTTAATTTTTTTACCTCTGACACAAAAGATACCTCAAATAGTTTTTTTTGAGGACATTACTATTACTTTGAGGACATTGTACTATTACTATTTTTTTTGAGGACATTGTACTATTACTTTTGATCAGACTTGACAACTACCCAAACACCTGAGCATTACGGTGGTGAGTTTTGCACAGTAAAATATTTTAAAATGTTCACTGATAAAGTCCAGTTAATTTAATAGGAAACCACATCCACTATTTCCCCATGCAGATTTTGCAACAGGTTGCATTTGGCAACGCTGATTTCCCGCGATGACCAAAAGGAAGCTGCTTGGTTTACAAGTGACTTCTGTGTGAGCAGTGCTTCATAAATAATTACATTATTGACAATGGACCTTTCATTTTTGCCTATAATGGTATACCATACATGGGACGCTACAAAGAATTTACCATGCCACATGTCCAAAACAAACTGCTAGTAATGTTACACCCCTTCACAGTCTGTCTTAGGAACTTCACTCAGACACACAAACAATTACAAGCATGTGCACACAAGATGCTCTTTATTATACATACACAAAGCAAATGTGCGCTAGACAAAGTGCACAAAGTCTTAACCAGCAAACTGGGCTCCATTCACTCCTGTTTAAAAAGGTCACCACTTTTTCTGGCGAAGCGCCTTGTCTATTGATAATTTTATGCACAAACAAATGGCAAATTTGTGCCACATAAATATGTATTAGCAATTAATAATGTCCCGCGTCTGTGGTGATGCCAGGTGCATGCAAAATCAGCACGGGCACTCTGCAGAGCTGGTGCTTTTGTTTTCCTCCAGCTCTCTCAGGGATGCCACAATAGACGCACAATAGATGCACAATGGGCACCCGTAACAGGGCACCGTGCCCCTTAGACAACGCCAGGCTCCCTGAATGAGCCACCATCACCTGGGCAGAGCCAAAACAATGCGGGCATCACCAGACAGCTACAGGGGTATTATTGAATTAGCAGCTGCATTGTGATTAAGGCTTTAGAGGGGCATTTAGTGGTTTTGCTTTTTCAATAATGATGAATTTGATGACGGAGGCAGTCAGGGATATGCACACGCGTGTTTGACAGAGAGATTGAATTTAAAAATGCACGGGCGCATGTACACGCACACACACCTGTTCATCAGCAGAAACACCTGGAAGCTGTCGTTCCATTTTTACCTTGGTGTCACAGAGATCTCCATGTCAGTGTGAGCAGTAGCATGCAGGCAGACACAGTCACACAAATAAACAGATATGTTTCATTGGGTAGGATTTTTCAGGACATCACAATGCCATTATTGTCCCATGCAGACAGGGATGAGGGACAAGACAGACAGAAAGCGCAGCTCCTCTGTCCCTCTAGTTTAATAGGATCAGATAAACACAATGGCTCTAATAAAGTGCCCAGCTAACATCATACTGAGAGAGAGAGAGAGCGAGAGAGAGAATTAACGGGTAGAATGGGGGATTGTGAAAGCATTTGTATCAGACATAGCGGATGACAGGGGGGCTTATTTAGGTAAAGAAGAGGATTACCAGCCGCCAGCCTGCGGTTGTGCTCCTTTTCGACTCTCTATAATCACTGTGATCATAAGACCAGCACAATTCAGCTCTGCTAATAATGCACACACACACACACACACACATACACATCTGCCTATTCATTTCAGCTCTAATGCTATAATAGCCCTGAAACATCTGGTAACGAAACTCGCTGGAATCAAGATGGGCGGATTTGCCGACATCTGTCCCTCCACTGGCTCCAACCTGCTCTGGTTCTTCAGGCTTAAAGGCAACATGAAATGGAAATTGACCCTATTTGCCGTTTTAACGCACATTACTAGTCTTATTGTGCACAATTAATCAGTGCATGATATTCTGAACAAAACTAAATGTATTGTTATTCTTTTATGATGTCATAACATCCTCTCACTCTGAAACGACATTCTTTTTCCAATGACATCACCTAGGCCATGCATTGGATAATGTTAAAAGTCAACATAAAACTATTTTTCCAAAACCCATTTTAGTTCTGTAATCTGATGCATTTCTGAGGAAAACAAGATATTCAACTAGAAGAAGAAAAAAAAAGAAAAAAGTAGGCCAGAAATTGAATTAGGAAATAATTGGATTTTGAAAAGTTGCCATTACAAACCAGGAGCCAGATTTATACATGTCAACAAACCACAATGGTAACCAAAAGCAAGGAGGCTGGAGTGCCCAAGACCTTAAGGGTTCGGTTACCTGAGTACCTCCACCCCCTTCTCATCTCTCTCCCCCATTCCCCTAGAGTCTTTACCCGGTCTGACGCCGAGAAGGCGACTTCCTGTCCCACTCCCCGGGGTTCATAGGAGGGGAAGAAAGAATGACACGGTGCCCATAGAAGAGCCATTGTTCATCGAGGTGGTCCTGGTACTGTGTGAGGGGAGGTGGCTAATCACAAGGCGCACCACAACGCACGGGTAAATATTTATCTGCTGGGATGTAAACGACGGATCATGTAATTTAGCAACAGGCTGTTCCTTCCTGCATGGTGATGATGTTTAGTCTTGAGTAGGAGAAGCAAGGGGTGTTAGTCAGTTCGATCAGAACCTGCCCATCTCGAACACAGCAGCGGTTGATTATCACTGATGCATCTTCACACTGAAGGTTCACACATTACGTTTTTTTTTTATTTCAAGTCAGAATTTGGAATACACAAACAAAAATTGCAAAATAACTGTAGAGTGGAAAAAAATACTACAGTAAAAAACATTTTTTGTTAACCAAATCATACTGTGAATTGTTTAACCTCAAACTATATCATTTTATTGAAGAAATACTGTACACAAACTCACACACTTAAGCACTGCAAGTTAAATAAAATCTTACAAAACACTCGTTGCCTTCCCATTGCTGCATTTGTGCTCCAGCCAGTCTCAGTACTACAGGTTGAGCGATACAAGTAAAAAGGACACAATCCACCCCGGATCACAATTTATCCTCCTCAAAAATCAAATTCTTCTTTTTAGATTTAACCATGCAAGACTTAAATCACAGTGATGCCAGGGTGTTGTTATTTGATATTGATATTAAGTGGCTGCTTACTGTTCCGAGTTAAAAACAAAGATTCTTTATTGGCACTGATGGTTCCATTATCACAGTGGTTCCTAACCTTTTTGGAGGTACTGAACCCCACCAGTTTCATATGCGCATTCACCGAACCCCGGGGCCCATCGCACCCCCCGGGGGGAGGGGGGGGGGTCATTATAGTGACTCTTTATACTCATATAGTCGTTATAGTGACTCTTTATGATGAACCTGCACATCAAAGAGCATCCGCGAAATTTGCGTTAATATTATTACACTTAAACTTAATGAATAAATATAACGTTAATCTGATAGTTTTTTAAATCGTGCAAGTTTTGCATTTTTCATGCAACAAGAACAGCTTACTTAAAGTCTTAGTTAAAGTCTGTATAATATATAATATGCAATCTATAGTAACATCAATTATAAATTATTAGTATATTTTGCACACTTTTCCATGAGCATAGGAAGGTGTGGAAATGGAATAGAAGCAGGGCGGTTACCAAATTTAGTGGTTGCTCTTTGATGTGCAGGTTCATCATAAAGAGTCACTATAATACAATATTATACAACACTATAGTACATCAGTCTATAATTCCTCTGTTTGAAATACAAAATGAATAAAAAACAAATGAATAAAATACTATATACTATGGAATCCCCTCTTATATACTGATAATTTATCATGCATGTTCTTTAATAATATTCTTGATTAACACACTGACTTTAACAGCTGTTTTACAGAACGTGTCATATGTTTGCTGTGATCTGGCATTTACACGATTTGACCATGCGGAGAAGCACCAGAAATTAAGTCATTATTTCGAGAAAGTTTCTCGTTATTTCGAGATACTAAGTCAATATTTCGACTTAAATTATCTTTTTTTTCTCAACTGTGGCAGAAACGGGCTTCCATAAATATCTTTGCCTCAGCTCTAGACCGATAATCACAGGCGTCCAATCACAACTGACCTCTGGAGAAAAGGGAACTAACCAATGACATTTTATGTTACTATTAAATGAGCAAGCCCCGTCCCGCGACTGACAAAAATAAAAATGCTCGCGCGAGCAAAAACAGCAGTCGAGAGCGGGCGAATGTTCGCGCGTGCGCGCGAGTTATTAAAATGAGCTCGCGTGTACCCGTATTTACGCGTGTAGCTCTGTTTTCCGCTCGCGGATGTAATTTAGCGTGCGCAAACATCAGTTTTGCGCTCGTATATTAATGGCACGGTTTTGCCGTCATATTTGGGGACCACTGCTCCACCGAACCCCTAAGACTGACTCACCGAACCCCTGGGGTTCGATCGAACCCAGGTTAAGAACCACTGCATTATCAACTTTTTTAGCATCAATGGAAACATTCCACTGGAAAAAAGGTATAGTGTAAAAAGTATTTTTAAATTATTCAAATGTTCTTAACACTTCACAAAAAAAGAACAAATAGGAACATTCACAAGAAGGTTCTTTAGGGAACCCAAAAAAGTTCTTAAAAATCCCATTTTGGAACCTTTATTTTTAAGTGTACAATAGTCTAGATAATTCAGGTAAGTCGGTGCGATATTTTTTTAAAGATTGCATTGTCCACTAGGGAAAAATTGCCAAATTTTTTATCAGACTTAAAGGTAGCAGTACAAGTGGCGTGAGACGAACAGAACCTCGCCTTCACATGGATAAGAGCTTACATTTTAGATGTCATGAGGCTCAATCAGAGGGTGAAAGAACTCCAACACTTAAGAATAGAGTCTGTGTGACAAGCTCAATTAAAACAGAAGCCACGATCATACTCATGTCTGCAGTCAGCTTTCTGTCAAGATCTTTATTCTGTATATATCTCACCTCGTTGTCTGCTATTTCTCTTCTTTTCAAACTTCACTTTCTCACTCTTGCCTGCTCTTCGCCTCTACTTCTCCTTCCTTTATCTTCTCACCATCTCTACCCTTTCTCCTTTTCGGTAACAAAAAAGTTCTTCCCAATCAGATTTTTACAGATGCATCTCTGTTTGCAAGCTCTGGCTGCTCAAATCGTTTATCAAACTGTCTAATGCATCACTCCCAATACAACACACAACTATAACTGTCAAAACTGGTGATGGAAATTTGAAAGTGATGTGAAGGCCAAGCATGGTAACATATACTCAGAGTTTGTCCTCTGCATTTAACACATCTAAGTTAGTACAGACACACACACACACACATACAAATAAGCTGTTCAAATTGTACGTGTTTTTTTTGTGTGTGTGAAGATTTCGGCATTGTGCACTGGAGTTCTGCATCGCAACTTGACAGGGCACTTATTTGGAGAGTGATATGATACAACTAATTTTTTCCTGCCTCCGTTTTGAAAGTCTTATCAAGCCTTGTGGCCACTCGATCAAATACTGGCCATTTGATCACTTGCAATTAACATTGTGGACAGTCTGCCTGAAAAGAAAATCTGAAAAATCAGATTTACCTTCAGTCTGAACATAGCCTGAACACAATGTTTAAACCATGGACTTTATATACACCGCTCTTCAAAGGTCTGGGGTCAGAAAGATTTTTTTAAGTCTATTAGTTTAAGTCTCTTATTAATTTAATTTTTTGAAGCCTCTAATGCTCATTAATTTAATAATCATTTATTTTTTAATCTAACAATTGTGTCACTACAGTATGAGTGTAAGCTAAGAGATATAAACTACACAACTCAAACAGAGAGTCAAACAAAGGTCTGTAAAAAGGAATGAGAAGATCAGAAACTTGTGAAAACAGCGATGGCAAACACAAACATGGCTGGAATGTGGTGTTCAGAGTTCTTCAGGAAGCTTTACAATGCAGCTTATTGTGCTGAATTTAAGTAGCAGATGTTGTTATTCATGTCATAACGAGATAAAAGCTTCCAAATGACTCTTCTCTCCAAGGAATAAAAGAAGCTAAATATAATTGGAATGGACATAAAGACATTCCTGACCTTACAAAACCAGACGGTGAAAGTGCATTTCTTCCCCATTCATTTTATTTATATATATATATAAATAATAAAATGAATTTACTAATTTTATTATGTACATATACATATACGTGTACATATACGTATGTATATGTACACATACATATACATACAGAGTGGAGTTTGGATATGTCGACGGTCTCGGGGGTTGCAAAAAAGCATCAAGATAACCGTTTAGCGAGATAACCCATTTGACATATATTAACATATTTTCCCACATATAACCCGCAGACGCAGATAATCTGCACGCTCATATAGCCAGTGGGTTTTTGGTTTTGTGTAAAAAATTGTTGGCATAACCCCCACACATAGATTGATGAACTTTGTAAGATCCCATTTCGAATTTCAAATGCTGCTCGCATGACTTCAATTATCCATAACTGTTCAGGCTCGGTACACCGTGCTTGTGCACAAAATTCATACAATAAAAAAAACAAACAAGTCAGAATCAGAACAGAAAAGCAGAATCTCTTGCTGCGCTGGGAGCGTGCGTTTCTCTCCCTTTAAGAAGCATCTCATCCGACACGAGAAGAGCCCGCCCTCATGGCAGCACAGCCAATTACGTCTTCTTGCATGATTGACAGGTCAGACAGCCTATCAGAGTGATAGTGGAAGTGAAGCACCAGCTGTCAGCTGTCAGAGCGGCAAAAACAACAACCCTCGCAAGAAAGAAAAATGAAAATGTATTTTAGTTTGGCGGTTCCACTTCAAAAACGTCGACATAATAGTATTGGCGAGTTAACCATGACCGTATATATATATATATATATATATATATATATATATATATATATATATATATATATATATATATATATATATATATATATATATATTATATAAAATAATTCATAGAGGTTGGTATGAGGGTTACATTTAGGGTTAGGCCTAGTATAACCACAATAAAATGTCAATGCAATGCAAAGTCCTCACCAGCATATGCTTGAGTGAAAGAAGGTGAGACAATTATAAAACATTGACCTTAAACAGCATTAAGCCAGACTTACAACTAGGTGTGGAGGACACAAGTTTGTGTATGTGTATGTTTGAATTTTACTGTGGCGCCTGGACAGAATTCAGGCACAATGGTCCCCTCAGAAATAGCCAGCTGATATGTTGTTTGTGGTCATGACCTGCAGTAGGTCCTTTTACCTGCTGGGATCTCCTCCCACCCTGTCTGAGTCCCTGTATAGAGTCGGCGGCTCTTCGGTCCCTGGTAGAGAAAAGAACAGACAGACAGAGACTCTGATCAATACCAGTGCCTCCTCTTTGTGGCTGAAATCAAAACCTTTTGAGGTGAATATTTCTCTTTTTGAAAGACGCGGTGACGTCAATAGATTCAGGTAACTGACTGGCAATGTGGAGGAGAATGCTTGAGAGAATGAAAGCAAGAGAGGTTTTCATGCACTTCTTTGGTCTGGTTTATGGATTTATTTTCTTTTAAAAGTGTGTGACTCTCAAAGAGACCAAAATGCTATTTAGACAAATTCAAATCTACTCATAACACAGACAGCCAAGTACAAGAAACTTTTTTGTTTTTTGAGCAGTAAGCCAGCAAAAAGAATCTGCAGCCCCTTTTCATTTAAAAAAAAAAAATAATATTATTCCTGCACAGGTACTATTGTATAGATTGAACAAAATACAGTTTTATGTACCTTTCATAAATTTGGAGTCTGTAAGTTTTATTTGTTGTTTTGTTTTTTTAAAAGAAAGAATACTTTTATTTAAAAGAGATGCATTAAATTGATTTAGAATTTTTAGATTTATTGTTTATTTATTATTATCGATTTAGAATATTTCAAATAAATGCTTTTAAACTTTCTATGCAAAGAATCCCGAAACAAAATGCATCAAAAAAATGAAGCAGCACAGCTGTTTTCAACTTGAAGAAATGTTTCTTGTTGCAATAAATTGCAATGTTGCAATAAACCAGCAAACTAAAATTATTTTCATGTGACTTTGAAAATTGAGTAATGATGCTGAAAATTCAGTTGTTTTGCCATCAGATGAATAAATTACATATGTTAAAATAGAAAACAAATTGTGAAATCTTTTTTTGTAAATGTAGTCTTGGTGATTATAAGAGACAAATGGCAGTGCAATGTTTGCAATCTTTTTTTTAAGAAGGTTACAGGCAGGCAAAGCTACAATCCTAAAAATATAAAATAATAGAATTTGCAGATTAAATATGCTAAAATAAATCATCAAATAGGTCATAATAACATATGGATTTAAATATGACAGACTCGTCAATTGTGCAGTACTATGCAAATTTTAGCACAAATTCTGTGTGGGCCTGCTTATAGTACATTTATTAGAGGGTCAAGCACACCGAAGCACCTTTGAGAAAGTCTCTTGACAATGGTACATTGATGTTCAAATCTACGACCTTTCGGTTACATGACCACTACATGATTACACACCCAAAACTCCCTAAACTCTCCATGTTGAATCTCATCCTCTGCTTTATTTGATCTAGGCTGTATGCAGGAGTATCTCGTGTTTACCACTGGAGAATAAGGCAGGTTGGACAAGAACAAACATTTCAACAGTGCCGAATCCCACCGACCCCTCCTCTCCCTAAGACTCATTTTAATTCCATCTCAGCATGGTAACAAACACTCGTTAAAGCAGATTAATTCCACAAGAGGATTACGCTCCATATTAGATAATGAAAGAGAGAGAGCGGGGGAAAGAAAGAGAAAATAATCACGTAAAGGGATAGATGGTGTGCATTTGATCCTGGGAAACAGAGAGCTAATCCAGGTGTAACACATGTAGAGTATGTGAGAGAGAAAGCGCACAGTGGTATTAGGAACAGCTGCCGTCGGTTTAGCCTCTTTGTCTTCATTGACATTGGGAGGAAGACAACAACAACACTGACCCATAAAATGGGAAGTCTGATGACAGTTGCCGTTATTGACACACTGCTTTTAGATGTGCGTGTATGAGAGGCTGTGACTCACAGCATGCACAGTGTTGCACTGTTAATGTGGTGGCGGTTCTGGCACATCTGGGCTATTTTCTCCAGTATGTGTCTGAAGATAGTGTGAAAAATCTCAGGGAGGAAAGTGAGTGTAGGCCCCTGTGAGAACAGTTCCTCAGGTTAGAGGGCCATTTTTCAAATGCCAGTGGCTTATCTCGACTGTCACAGGCTAAACGTGTCTGTTTGTGACATTACAAGAACAAGTGTAAGTCTCCAGAGTTCAGCTCCGCAGTCAATTCGGTCCCCACAATCCAAACGTTGTGATGTGTAGTACAAAGCTCAGCCATTTCGAAAGGGGGAAAGTCCATCTGTAAATCAATTATGCCAGCCAGTAGAAAGCTAAAAGTGAAAGAATGCAACAACGAGTTTGAACGTGTGAACATGAGCCAGTTCTATAAGTCGCTTAATTTTAAACTATCACTAATCAGCTAATATAAAATCAATGCAAGAATACAGCTTTTACATGATTTAGAATCATTAGACTTTTTTTGGTCTGCATGTCAAAAAGTGCACAGGGAGACAATGCTGATAAATTAATCACAATGCTTTAAAATGTATGTGTGCCAACCGGTTTTTCATAAACGGCTTTTCATACTTTAAAATAAATATTTTAAGATACACTACCATTCAGTCTGGCTTTCGATATTATGTCTTTCAGAAGATGTCAAATTGGTGCTTAAGTTATCAATGTTGGAAGGTTTTGCTGAATATTATAGCCATTATACACTCACCTAAAGGATTATTAGGAACAGCTGTTAAATTTCTCATTAATGCAATTATCTAATCAACCAATCACATGGCAGTTGCTTCAATGCATTCAGGGGTTGGTCCTGGTCAAGACAAATCTCCTGAACTCCAAACTGAATGTCAGAATGGGAAAGAAAGGTGATTTAAGCAATTTTGAGTGTGGCATGGTTGTTGGTGCCAGACGGGCCGCTCTGAGTATTTCACAATCTGCTCAGTTACTGTTCTTTTCATCAGGGAATAAAATCCAGTAGTCCTGTGGGCAAAAATGCCTTGTTGATGCTAGAGGTCAGAGGAGAATGGGCCGACTGATTCAAGCTGATAGAAGAGCAACTTTGACTGAAATAACCACTCATTGCAACAGAGTATGCAGCAAAGCATTTGTGAAGTCACAACACGCACAACCTTGAGGTGGAAGGGCTACAACAGCAGAAGACCCCACCGGTTACCACTCATCTCCACTAAAAATAGGAAGAAGAGGCTACAATTTGCACAAGCTCACCAAAATTGGACCGTTGAAGACTGGAAAAATGTTGCCTGGTCTGATGAGTCTCGATTTATGTTGATATCTTCAGACGGTAGAGTCAGAATTTGCCGTAAACAGAGTAAGAACATGGATCCATCATGCCTTGTTACCACTGTGCAGGCTGGTGGTAGTGGTGTAATGGTGTGGGGATGTTTTCTTGCCACACTTTAGGCCCCTTAGTGCCAATTGGGCATCGTTTAAATACCACGGCCTACCTGAGCATTGTTTCTGACCATGTCCATCCCTCTATGACCACCATGTACTCATCCTCTGATGGCTACTTCCAGCAGGATAATGCACCATGTCACAAAGCTCGAATCATTTCAAATTGGTTTCTTGAACATGACAATGAGTTCACTGTACTAAAATTGCCCCACAGTCACCAGATCTCAACCCAATAGAGCATCTTTGGGATGTGGTGGAACGGGAGCTTCGTGCCCTGGATGTGCATCCCACAAATCTCCATCAACTGCAAGATGCTATCCTATCAATATGGGCCAACATTTCTAAAGAATACTTTCAGCACCTTCTTGAATCAATGACACGTAGAATTAGGGCAGTTCTGAAGGCGAAAGATGGTCAAACACAGTATTAGTATGGTGTTCCTAATAATCCTTTAGGTGAGTATAATTCCAGCCCTCTTTTGACAAACATGTTGACTGGTATAAAAGGGCTTATGTAAATGTCAATGTTTAGAGCACATACAAATAAACAATACAAAGTCAAAGACGTTCCTTTACTCAGGAATAGGCAGCCACGCCTCTTTAAATCCCACCCACCGCAAGAGAAAAACATACAAAGCACGAGTAAATCAGATAAAGACCTCCTGCCTCTTGTCAAACCCCATCCCTAGATGAGTGAGGGAATGCACAAGCCAGGCAGAAATAATCAAATCAAGAAGAAGGCCTATCCGGCACAAATGGAAAGTTTCCTGTCACACGAAGTTAGCTTTCCATCGTGTCTGTCAGATTTCACGGTTTGAGAGAGAGGCTCCGGGACTAAATCCCTGATTCACTTATAGAAAACACAATCAGGATGTACAGTTTCCTCTGTATTATGGTAAAAAGTCATTCATTCTGTATCATCTTAGTTCATTATTCATAAACTAAACAGGAAGAGACTAAAATGTAATCTTAGACAGTTTGTTTAGTGCAAAAGCTCCTTTCTAGATTTTTCCAGACAGACTTCCATTAGCATTAAAGGAATAGTGAATTTTGGTCACCTTTATTCTTGCCCAAGTGTTTTCCTAAACCCGTATGACACAAACTGAGTTACATAAGCTGTGTTTCTTTTTTACATGCAATGAAAGTGAAGGGAGACTAAGGTTTTCAAACAAGATTTTCTTTGAAGATTTCAGTATGTACTAAAGCCATCATACAGCTTTAGAGGATTGGAATATGGTTTACACATCTGGACTTTATTATGCTTTTATGGAGTAATATTTTAGTAACTGTTCTGGTTACTACCCACTTTCATTTCAATGTAAGGAAAAGAGCAGCATGTACGTTCTTCAAAAATTCTCCTTTTTTGTTTGAAAGAAGAAAGCCTCAAATAAATGATGACAGACTATTAATGAACTGTACCTTTAAACACCGTCTTTTGCACAGCAGACTGCGCCAACGTCGACATATGTGACCGAATCCAGACAAATGTTGATTCCACACTGCACAAACTCTGGAAGAAAGATATGCTGTCAAGACACAGAGAGAGAGAGAGAGAGAGAGAGAGAGATTCTGAGCATGCTGAAAAAATGTAGCGGTAACTAATTGTTATCATTACGCATGTTTGAAAAGTGTTTTCAAACAAGTAATCAAAGTCTGCCACTGTAATTAGCAGACACAGCAGTGAGTGTGTTTCCCTCCACTGTTCTTTTCAAACAGAAAGGCATTAGATATATCAGATCCTTTTCCCCAACGGAACAAAAACCTGTACACTGTGTGCATTGTGAGGGAGAGACAGCTTGACTGAAAACAAACTGACACAAACCATTTGAAGCAGAAAAGAAACACAACAACCTGTCAAGAGCAAAATGCCTCTAATTTTTCTGTCATCTGCCAGCAGTTTAACAAGAGAGGAGCGTTTCTACCCCCTCAATTTTCCCCCTGGCCATTTACACATACTGAGAACCAAACAAGAGGATGGGAGGGGAAGAAATCTGCTCGTTTTCTTTCTCTCTCTCTCTCTCTTTCTTTCTTTCCTCTCCCCTATATTTTACACTTTCCTCCTATTCATCTCATCCCTTTCACTCTTAACATTTTCTTTTCCATCAGCTCACCACGACGCCGTCATTGGAAGCGTGTGGAGTTTGTGTGTGTGGAATTATCCCAGTGACTTGAATCTTTTGATTCAGTTCACGGAATAGATCCACTGAGTTTCTTTCACGGATTAATTTCTGTAGGATACAGAAAGTGGCCACAAACAAATCACTGACTGAATCAGTAGCTAAATTTGTAAATATTGTATCTAGAATTTCAGCCATACATAATGTCACACACACTTAAATGAAACAGGCAAGGACATTCCTAGATAACATCCAAATCAATCTCTTCATTTAACGCAAATGTAATATATAGTCTCTGGCTGGACGTACCCAATACTAAAAGAGTTAAAAGCATCTTAAGTTTGCCGTTCCCCAGGTGGCTTTCTTTGTGTGTGCAATCAAACATGGACAATAGGCTACTTTGGGGTACAAGCATGTGCTTGTACAAATACACACAAAAATATCTTGGGAAGTTTATACTTAAATGCAGTCAGTTATGTCTTAAGTTGGGAAAGTAATGGAATGATTGTCAGTATATTTGAGCTGTGCATTTGGTCTTAAAGAGACAGCAGCCTAATAACCATGCTGCTGTCTGTGCCATTTAATGTTAAATCGAACAACAGAAGAAAATGAGAAAATCATTGACTGCTCTTCCCTGAATAACTTTAGCAACTATAATAAGAATCACTGTATATTTAAATTATATGGTTAAAACCATATGGAGTTTATTACAATTGATTAATTAATTCAATTTTGTTTAGTAGGCTAATATTATGCTAAACTGCATTTAATTTGTCTCTTTTTCTATTTTATTTGTCCTATCGTTTGTTATTACTTACTTTTAACTAGCTGTTTGTTGGCAATGAAACAGAAAATACCATCTCAGAAAATACTGATTAAAGGGTTTGGGCATAATTTTGGGGTCTTTATGAATGCATTTACAGGGACCCACTTACAAAAATTTGCTTCAGGCCCTGAGAAATCTAGGCAATCAGGCGTTCAGAATCTAGGCATTCAGAAATACAAAAACAAAATATTATTAATACTACTATTACTTAATATAATAATCTATTTAAAGACAAATAACATGATTCACTTTCATTCAATTGCTGTGCAGATTCTCGTTTTATTTGTTGAAAAACTAGGTCTCATTCAAAGATTCTCTAATTCCTCTTCAGATTCAAAACAACTGATTTTCAGTAAAGAGAGTATTTATTCAGATTGCCCAAATTAAATGACTCTTTACACACTCAACAATTTGCTCAGAAAATACTGTGAAACGTTTCTCAAGGGAGAGAATTCAGAACCAAAAATATGAGTCAGTGCATAAGACTTCATTCAAAAACACAGATTTGTCTGGAGGGTTGCAGTGATCCCAAGGGTGTAGAAGTCCGCTTGTGAGGCAGGTTAGGCATCGGGCCCTGTGTTTACATTACAGGGGAACAGAAACACTAATGTGGAGGTCTTCTGACTGCACCAGAGACAGTGTTTATGTTAAAGGCTGTTGCTCGTCTTTCTAAAGCACATTACACTGACTGCTGCTGTCAGCTTGTGTTACTCTGCCTCTTTAGTGGCTCAGGCAATTGGCTCAGACAGCCAAGCAGTGCAGATGAAATATTTAACTCCGCACCGTTAAAGGCACAACTCTGCCTTTGTCCAGTGAACTAGCCATTTGTAACATTAGTAATGTGGCGACAATGAGACCTTATGCTGAGGAGATGATGGTGAGCAAAAAGTCTGCGTGTGTTTGTGTGTCCAGCCACAGACTTGAAGTAATGGTTAGTAAAAGCAATAGTTGAGCAAAAAAAGAGAAAAATCTGTCATCATTTAAGGTCATCATTGTTCTGAACCTGAATGACTTACTTTCATATGTAACACAAAAGAAGATATTTAACTGAATGCTTATGCTGCTTTTTTTCAGTTCAATAAAATCAATGTCGAGAGGCTTTCAAGCTCCAAAAAGGGAGAGAAAAAAAGCTCTAAGTTTAAGTTTTGACCAAGCTTCTGAACAAAAGCAAAAAGGTTTATGTTTGGAGTCCATGCTTTAGTTGTATGAAAACAAGTTGCATGAACATCTTATTTAGTATCGAAGATGAGCATATTTTGTATGTGTGTGTAATATATGGATATACACATATACACACACACACGATAAATAAACCAGGTTAACTATATCTAGATCTCACCTATTATTTACAGACTGTGTAGGTATGCATGCATGTATGTATACACAGTCTGTAAATAATAGGTGAGATCTAGATATAGTTAACCTGGTTTATTTATCTTTTGTTTGTCTACTAGAAGTTCTGAATGGCAGGTAACTTAATTCCGATGAGTGAAAGTTATTTAAAACAGCTTAAAATGGTCTTAAACTGCTTTTTCATTTTTAAACGCCTATGATGGCTTTATAGTCAGCTGAAAACGCCAGCTTAGGCAGCACAGCAGTTTATTTTGTTGTTGTTTTTTCAGTTGATATTTGGTTGCTATGATATGGAATATCCAAGCAAATGTTATTATCTGATTTCGCAGACAGTTGGTTTCAGAATATTAAAAGGTCTATAAAATGTAAAGTATTTGCTCTAGCTCTTGTTTTAAATTATTTTGTTCCATTGTTGTGCTTATTGTTGTCATCCGTTGTCAATGTATTTGTGCCGCCCGTCCTCCACCGTGATTGGACAGTGTAAAAAGTGACAGTATTTATTATACACACACATACAGTGGTGTGAAAAGTTTTTTTTTTTTGTATGTTTGTCACACTTAAATGTTTCAGATCAAACAAATTAAAATATTTTATTATTCAAGAAACAAGAAAACACAAAATGCAGTTTTTGAATGAATGTTGTTATTAGAATCCAAACCTATATGGCCCTGTGTGAACACGCGCACAGATACATATATGTACACTGAATCCAGAAGAACTGTGGCAGTGTCTCCAGGACATTAAGAAACCGGCCTGAAAAGCTTGAGTACTGTGCAAAGTTTTAGGCTTTTGTGTAAAAATGCTGTACAGTGAGGAAGCTTTAAACTAAAAATCTATTTACCACATTTTTATTTATAAATTAAATTATTTATCTGTCAAAATATTTGAGAAAACCAATCAAATCAGAGAAGTGAATCAGAAATTCACTAAAGGTAGTTTAGCAGGTCAGTTTCTTAAAGCATCTCGGAGAAGTTACTAAGAACTAAAGTTAAGTTTAGTTATTCTTCTTTTTAAGTTTTTCCTCTGTTTCTTCGTGTAATCCCAGACACTTGATGATGGTGAGATCAGATTTCTGTGTGGAGCACCGACTGTTGTCAGACTCCTTGTGCATAAAGAAAATCTCTCTGGATTATTACAATGGCTAAATTAATGTTTTGAAAACGTAAACTGATATCTTCTACTGATGCACTTTTCAGGTGTTGTACTGGCATGGTTGTGTTAAGAGGGCAAAGTGACTAAACATTGAGCTCATTCACTGGGGAAATGGCAGTTGCAATGTTTGAATAAGTTGGTATTTGTGTCTGATTAATTCATAGAGTGGGCTCCAAAAGCCAAATCTGGGATTTTTACTTATTTAAACCTGGAAAAAAGGGGAAAAAATAATTATATCTTGAACATTTTTAATAGAAAGTGCACGAAATTTCAGATTTGATTATTTATTTTTCTAGATAACTTTTGTATTTAAAATTTGAGAAAAAATTAATAGCATTTCTGTTTTATAAATGTAACTTATAATATACTTGATAAATGGAAAAATTTTGTGCCTCACTATATAAATTACTGACAACAAATTTCTTCAAACGTGCATTCTATTGCCTTTAATATTTGGATCACTGGGAAGGGAGCATTGGTTTGTGAAAGGAAAAGGTAAACAGTTGGAGAAAGAGAAAAGGGAAGAGTTATAGCAATACGAGACATAATATGCAAGACAATGTGTGTTTGTACGTATGAGTGCGTTTCATCCAAAGCTCTGGTATAGCTCATGAACAGCATGAAAACACACTCAACACCTTATATAGGGCAGATTCACCTGCTGCTCCTATAACTCGTTGGCAGGATTACAGCAAATCATAAATTAGAGGAGAAATTTCAGTGATCCAGGAAAACAGGAGTCTAAGTCAGACTGCTCCGATTCTGTCACTACAGCACACAGGTTAGCAAGAACAACAGAGGGGTGCTCAGCCAAAGTGCTCACACCAGCTTCATCTGTCAGAAATATAATACTGGCTGGCTAGTCCCTTCTCGATAATAAATAGCACACAAACGCAACACACACATCCACAAAACCGCATGTGGATGACGGCGCTAGTTACCCTTAATGAGGTTATCCTTAATGAGTAATTGATTTCTCATTAATGAGTCATCAACAGTCATGGGTTGCGTTTGTTTGGGCTTGTTAGTGGTTGGCACCCATAGGACAAAACATATGACCACTTTATCATTAGTGTGTGACGATATTTAACTAGCTGTGTCCGAAATAGCAGCCTATAACCTTAAATAGGGCACCGTTTGCAGAGATCTTCAAAACCATAATGGACGTTATCGAGCACATTCATTCAATCCCACAATGCATCACAATAATTAGTGTAAACTGATGTGCACTCAAAAGAGAAGGGAATGCCCATAATGCACTATGAGGGTCAATGAATTCCTGCGTCTTGCCAGAAGACTGTGCCCGCAGCTGAATTATCCATTAATTAATTAACTGGTGTTCCAATGTGGGTACAACGTAATATCATACTGGTAGAAATACATAAATTTTAATAGATTAAATTAAGGTGTATACAGTAATACCTTGGTTTACGAGCGACTTGGTATACGAGCAAATCGGTGTACGAGCATGGAGGGTCGAATCGGTGTACGAGCATTGGTGCTTTTGTTTGGAAACTGCTGCATTTTCTCCCTTTGTTCAATTCACATGTGAACACTGCGAGTGCGATCATGCTTATGTCCTCACAAAAAAAGAAAAGAAAAAGTTGGACTCAGCCAGCTTGAAACCAGTGTTAAGTATGAGGAGTAATTCTGTATAATACCTGAAAAGCAGGTTTAATTTGCTTTGTTTTTTGTTTGTTTTGCCTTAGAAAAATGAATCGTGGGTTAACCTTGAGCAAAGACGAAGTGAAATGCTGAAAACTGAAATTTGGTTAGGAAAACATTTTAGAACAATGTCTTTACATGTCTTATGAGCTGAGCACAATAAAAAAGAAATAACCATTTTAATTCAGTACATGCCATGATGAGATAATCATTTATTCCTTGAATGTCCTGAAGGTACCAGGAAAGTAGGAGGACTTTTTTTTTAAACTAAAGATGGTCCAAGGACAAAAACATAACATAATAGAAAACTGGAACAAAATCACTTTCAAAGGGGTGCCATACACAGACTGCATGTTGTATGTATGCTACATCAACCAAAACCAAGCGTCACTTATTTTAGGAATGTTTTTTTAGATCAGGTCACCAACTTCTAGTGAAATTTGGCAACACTGGTCATCAATATGTAAATAAGAGAAGGGTAAGGTGTTAAATGTTGGTTCTGTATGGTTAATAGGCAATGTTTATTCAATTATTTTTTTCCTTCTTCTATTGGGCAAACCTACTACCCACCCTTGTAGAGAAACATGTGGGCGTCCGTATGAGTTGATAGCCAGAAGGCCAGAAAGAAAGAACGATAAAGTGATACATGGCCAGAACAGGCAGAACAAGAGATAGACAGACACATAGAAAGATGCGTGGAAGGACGGGCTGATTTCAGGTTATACTATATTTGCTGCAAACTGCATCAGTGGCCCAAAACACTTACGATCAGTCCTGAGTTAATAATACTGTACGGAGCAGGCTGCGGTCAACGCTTAACTGAATGCATTTGTATTCACGTGTATCTCTATTGATGGGTCAGCTGTGTTTCTGTGACAGCTTCCATCCTGTCTTCTTAACCTTCCTGGGTCAGCTCGGTGGCAGCTCTGAGGTTTAATCAATGCGATGGAAGTGACATTTAGGGCCAAATCAAATTATGTGGAAATGGAGGCAAACGGTAGGACTGCATTAAGTACCGCCTGTATTAACACACAGGTCAGACACACATGATCCATTGGCACATGTTGGCCACTTGCCCATTTACGACACCCTGTACCTCAGAATATGTATCATGATTAGACGCTCATTCACCCAGGACGCAAGTAGCACGATGACTAGAGCGAGATCTGGAGGAGAGAAGGCAAACAAACACATGCGCGGAAACTGTCCATAAACAATATTGATTCATATAAACCATTCACACATACAGTCAGAATGTCACATACTGTCAGACACACACAATATTATTATTATTTTATATATATATATATATATATATATATTTTTTTTTTTTTTATTATTACATTGTAATACGTATATAAAAAATGTTTTACATGCATTTAATCATGTAATAAATACTTTTAATGACATAATATTACCTTTTAAATAATCCTATAATTTGACTATTTTATCTAACACTTTGTGGTTGAATATCCAACGAAATATCTATAATGTGATACTGATGGTTACTATATAGAAGTACTTGCACAAGGTTGGGCTGTGTGACCAGAGTATAACCGTATTTGTACAGTAAAATAGGACTGACAACATTCTGTGTCAACCTGTGACTGAACATCCTGTAAAACATTAGGAAGAAAGCAGTTTCAGGATCGAGCATGTACTCTCTTTCTCTCTCTCACCCAGACCCACAACGAGATGTTCTCTTTTTCAGTTTCTCTTTGTGTCTCACTTCAAAATCCACATACAGGGCCAAAATACATGAAATATTCATAAAGCGTATAAAAGAGTGCCATCAAACATTCTGATTGTTCAGAGTCTCCGTCTCATGGCATAAAAAAAGATCACTGGGTCAGGTCAGACTCGTAAAATAAATCACGTATGACGGGACGAAAGCAGCCTGTAAACGTCCGACTGCATCTCAATTTGCCTGATTGAAAACGGCCTGTCAGAACAAATACGGACACTCCAAATGGAACTGAATTTTATTTTTTTTTAATAATTCACGGAGGCTTCTTTCTGGTGGGTTACAAGAGAAAACAAACAAGTTGCATGAACAGAAACCGAAGTAGTCTGAAAGTCCGGCTCAAGGGTACCAGACCCTCAGGCCCAAACTCACGCTCAGGATAGTGTCTCACTTTAAAGGAATGCATGTCAAACTTCCTTCAGTGTCTCTCACTGCTAAAGAACTCCCACTGCATCCAATTGCTGAGAGACGTGAAGGTATAGTGTGCGAAAGAGTGGGGATGTAGGCAAGCAATGCTGCTGCAGAGATACATATGTCTGCATCCTAAGGTAACGAGTAGAACTGCGCGTCCATACTGACAGCTGTCAGTGTAACCCCGTCTCAGATTCTCGTTACACACACACATACACAGAGACAGCATGTCAATTAGAAGCCAGTTTGACCTGAGCAAGACTGATTAGATGCCTCATGTTTGCACCCTGAACGTCAGTTTGATCTAAACCCCTTTCTGAAGAGATAACACACCTGCTTCACTCACCTAAGCAAACAACAGCCATCAAGTACGATATCTAGTTTGTATTAGTAGTCAACCGTTGTAGGTTTTTTTCAGTTTACTGATGTTCAAGAGAGCATGGTGGCCACATACCTTTAAGCACATACCTGGTCTCTGAAAGACTGGCCACCAAATTGATGTCAGCAAACAAATGCTCAAAATGATTTATGGGCAGAGAGATGCATATCTTTAAGGTAGTTGGGACATTTTGTGAGAAAATGAAAGAAAGCTACATTGTGCAAATCGCCACATTGGGTGTATACAGTATATATATATATACACATATACAGTGTATGTACATTTTTATAGCATGCCGACCGCTTCATCAAATAAATATATATTTTGGGTAAAGGTTATCTAGCTAAACGGTTATCTCCATGCTTTTTTGCAACCCCCGAGGTCGTCGACATCCACTGAATTTAATTAAAATATATATATATATATATATATATATATATATATATATATATATATATATATATATATATATACACACACACATACATATACACCATTTCCGCGCATGCGGAATATATATATATAACAAATTAAATATTTTACACACACACTTTAAATTTGACAAGATGGTAGATAAATCTCAAAAAGTGGTTGAACATAACTAATTGTACTTTCACAACCCAATCCAATAAACATCCCAGTTGGTGATGAGGCCATGTTTAACAGAGAAGATCCCTTGAGCACAACCGGGGCAATTTAATTCACAGAGGGCTGAGTTCAATGACCACAATGTCAGAAATAAATTCACTTTCTCAAGCAAAGAGCTCTTTTGTTCCACTCGAACAGTACAGAGGGCACCAGAGAAAATGTGTAAGATAAAGACTCTCTCATAATAGATAAGGTTCCTTTGACAGAAGCCTCAGAGAAACAGATTCGCCCTTGGCCCAAACGCCCTTTAATGAAAGCTTGTATTATGTCTGCATGAAGTCTCTTAAGGACAGAAGAGCAGGACTATAAGGAGCAGCAGGCCCCACAGGCACCACCTGAGGATGAGGTCACATCCACATTTACCCACAATCCCCAGCTGCAGGACACCGGATGGGAGCACAACGAGCAGTGGCCTTTCTGAAAACGGCAGAATGCAGGGCGAGTGGGGGCAGCAGGAACAATACAACAAAGGAAAGAGAAAAAAAAGGAAGAAGAGAAAGGTATGAACAGACAAAAGTAAGAGCATTCATTAAAAGCCATCAGATTGTCTTCCTGTCCTATCAGCCAGCATCAAAACCATCCGCAATCTAGAGGGGAACTACAAAGTGGATCCCGGGGCTTACAGAAGTGAGGTTTTGATCAGACTAATTAAAAGCCATTTTGTTTTAAACAAACAGACACAACTCTAATTGGCTCTTTTCCATAAGAAAGGGAAGATGTTGAAAGTGAGAGAACGCACAGGGAAGATCAGAGGGACGCTCTCAGGCAGAGGGGTTCATACACATGCGTGCACACACACACACACAAGCTTGATGAAACCACAGAGACAAAGAACAGGCACAAACACACACATGTATTGGCAAATACTTCCAAGTATTATATCTATAACAGCTAAAATAATTCATGATCAAACTTTATAGAATAGCACATTATGTGCTCCATAAGCTACACAGAATTCCCTTTCTCAGAATTCACATATTCTTCAAGGGGTTTCACATTTACACCGTCACAGAACAAAGGGCTTGATTCCATAAAGCTGAAGTGTGTTAAAATACTTCTTCCAATTTATGAAGTTTAATGTTCAGATTTGACTATAAGACAGATATTCATAAGTTGATGTCAAAACATTTCTGTTTGTTTAAACATCGTGACATGGCAACACTTGCTAAATCATTGATGTCATTTTTTAGATTTCATTTGGTGGCAGAATTTACAGTTTGAAAGGGAAGAGGGTTTTTGGGTCAATAAAAGATATAGGAGTATCAACAATAAAAAAGGTTAAAAAAAATATTTATTTTGTTCAATGTTTTTAATTTATAATAATACATGATTTACATTTTACATAATACATGAATATACGGTTTATAATATATGGTAATTATATTTTTCAGGGTATAAAGTAAAACAACAATATTCACAAACAAATATATAATTATGCAAAATATAAATTATATAACTTAATAAAAATATGGCACTAAATGAAGAAAAAAAAAAACTTTTCACCACATTACATTTACAGTCTGAGCTTTACCATAGAAAAGGCACTTGAAGAACTTTTACAGTGTATGTGTGAAGTTTTTTTTTCTTCAGGACAATTGTATCATGACCCCTTTTGATTTTGGATGCACTGTTCCTAAGCAGGGAGCAAAAATGTGACCAAGCTTTGTGCAAAGTGATAACAGCGAGTGTCTTTGCACACTTGGGAGGACTTTCAGGGTAAACTGTAGATCATCTTCATACACTAACCTAAGACCAGTGTAACATCACTGATCTGAGACAATCACTGCCATTGGTCACAAGACACTAGCTATCAGATCTGAACCAGAGCTCGACCGCTGCAACCGGCAAATGAGTATAGATCCGAAATACTCTCTAGGGACCTGAACGATGGCATACACACTCATAGAAACACAGGGCATGTGAAAAATAAGCAAGGTTTCACAAAATACCAAAGTAGGTCATTGATTTATTGAGTACAAAAATCCATAGTATTTTCCTCTTTTTCTCTGGTCTCCAATTTTTCCATAAAGTAGAAAGACAGGATCATAAAAGCGAGGGGGAAAAAAAAAAGTCACTTGCACGCAAAGAGATGACATTACATTAGCTGCAGCTTCTCATATCCATGTAACAATGTTCAGTTATCTATATGATAATGGAAGACGTCTGAAACCAAACAATATGAAGACACACACAATCATGTGGGCATAAAAGCCCAAAGCCTTGAGACTAAATCATGTGCACTGCAATCTGCTCAATAGATGCCTCACGACTTTGTGTGTTTGCTTGTTCTAGGTTGGAAGACAATAAACGCCTCTCAACAAAGACAGCCATTCTCCTTTGTGCGCTGGCTGAGACATCAGTTCGTGGATTGTGAGATTCAGTCACATTGATATGTATACGGACACATGGGAAGGACAATAACAGCCTCAATACAGTAAAAACCAAGTATGCACTGAAGATACAGATCTATATTTACCTACGGCCTCTATATGCAAATGTTTGTGTGAAATCAACCTGGCATGTTGTTCTCTTGTCATCAATGGAATGCAAAATCAACAATAGTGTTCTGGAATATGCATTTTCATAAGAGAGAGAAAATCCAATTTTCATGCCATAAACACCTAATTGGAGTGGATTATTTGTGCCCTATTTGGCAGCGAGACAATAAATATGATGAATTCTTTGCTTTTAAAGTCTACATGTATCTTTGTCAAAAGTGTTAGGCCCGAGGCTTTTTAAGGTAGAAGTGTGGGAGGCAAATGCACACATTTCAAGACGACCACAGATAGAAGAATAAAATGAAGACACACAAAAAAGGATAAAACAACAAAAGACGAAGAGGTGGTAGACAACGAAAGGCAGTGATGAAATATGAAACTTATTTGTACAATGTTTGCTCAAACATAATTTGTTTAAAGGCATTAAATTATATTTGCAAAAAGGGCAAAACTGCCATACCAGGATGGAGCAAAGGGGTGGAAGAATGTTGATGACACAAAAGGAACACTGGAGCGAAAGTTATGCAAAATTACCAGTGTTCAGCCATAACATGTAAACCACTGACAGGTGAAGTGAATAACGTTATGTTATTACAATGGCACCTGCCAAAGGATGGGATATATTAAGCAACAAGTGAATAGTCAGTTCTAGAATTTCCTATGTTGGAAATAGGAAAAAATGGGCAAAACTATTCTATTCCAGTGACTTTGGCAAATGCCAAATAATGGGTAGACAACTGGGACAGAGCATCTCCAAAACAAGAAGTCTTGTGGGTTCTTCCCAGCATGCAAGGAGGCATAAAAGGTGAACCCCCATGGGAAGTGAAGCTTGGTCTCATCATTCAGAAGACCTACCATGGCTCAAATTACAGAAAAACTTAATGTTGCCCATGATAAAAAGGTGGCAGACTACACAGTGCAGTCAGATTGCCAATGATGAACCCAGTTCATCTACCGACCACACCTACAATGGACATGCAAGCATTAGAATTGGACCATGGAGCAATGATAGTAGGCTGCCTGGTCTGATGAATCGCAACTTCTTTTGGATGGCTGAGTACGGGTGCAGGTGTGCGTGCGTTGTTTATCAAGAGAAATTATGGCAACTGGATGCACTATGGGAGTAATGCCAGTAACTATCGCCTTAGCATATCAGCTAAACTCAACATCCATTTAAGGTCAATAGGTCCACACAGAGCTGATGAGAAGGGTCAAGCAGGTCACAAAGCATCATCAACAGACAAGGGACACAGAACCTCCCTTGCCATGATCACAGCACAGGACGCCACCAGCACTAGGGATCTAATCAGCAACTTTCTCAACCACACGAAGTAAACAGAACCATACCGTTCTCCCTATATCTTCATTCCTCTCCGCCCTGTCCGTGGCTTCCTTTCAGACTAGATTCAGGTCAACAGCAACAAACACAGAGAGTGTCCTTTCATCAGGCATTGTTTGGCTTGTGTCTTTCACACTGGGGAAAAACAATCAGCGGGTAAGAAGAAAGACAAGGGAGACAGAGAGAGACCACAAAGGGAGCGGATTTTTCTCTTGGCTCATAAAATGTATTATTAATCCAATTTTTACACGGGCCCTTAAATTTGGCTCAACAGGGGAGGGGGTAAAAAAACTGGATTGAGCAAATTAATGAGGTAAACGTAATGATCTGAGATGATCAAAGGCAATCGGTGTTGAGCAAGTACAGGCCACCAATTAAGAAAATAAGCCCAGGAACGGACTTAAATATGCACCACGGCAAACGATGAAAGACAGGGTCGGCGGCAACGTACTAATTTCCCTAAACGAAATTGTTGAGTTATGCGGCGAGATGACTCAGAGTGTGGTGGTTAAGGACAGGGATTAGAAGAGGAACGCAAAAACCTTGAAATCCCACAGGACCATGAGAACAATCGGTTTTGAAAAAGGAACAATGAGATGAGCTGCTATTCAGCAAACACTTTTGAGCAAACTCTGGAGTGTCGCAAATCTGACACCACAAAACGGAGGTGAAATAATAAAGGAATAGATCAATTAATTGAACAAAGCCTTCATGAAATAAAAAAAAAAATGTTCCTGGCCTTTGTGATAAAGAGCATCAACTCTTGACGTACATTCAGGAACACTTGCATTTTTAACAACAAATGCTTGCCATTATTATTCGGCATGATGAAAGCATACCCTCTTATTTATCCTTGATTGATCAAAGTGTCAAGGCAACCCAGCCCTCACACACACACTTTCAACAGCAGACCTTTCAAGTGTGATAGAGAGTCATTGTCACCCAACACTGTCCATCGCAAACATTTTCAGAGAAGCTAGCTTTCATCCTCCAACACACACTGATTCATGTGGAGTTTAGTTATGACGACAATTCAGATGACAAACAGTCTTACATTGACAGATTAAAGGGCATATGCTCTGGTCAACATTACTGCCATTCACTTAACAGGAAGAGACCATTTGACCAACATGTAAAGCAACCAACTGTAGTTTGTTTTGTTTGTCATTCAGGGACAGGTTTATCTACAGAAAAATTATGTCCTAAAGTAAAAAGCACAATTTCACAGACATGACAAAACATAACAGTTGCATAGAAAGTAGGCTTAATTTATTAGTCATTGACATGCATGTACAGTATGTGGGCAGAAGAGGTTTAAATACTTTCCTCCGAATTTCAAAATGTGCACACAAAACTCTTAAATTAGTGAGACATATTGTAAGGTCACATGCCCATTCAAGTTTCTAATAATAATAATTTAAACAGCTTAACGCATTCCACGTTTCTTAAGGCGTCCATTTAATTAAAAATGATCAAAATGAAAAGTTGCTCCACATTATGTTGTGTAAAAGGGATGAGTTGAATCACTGAAGTATTTATTTTCCTTTATAAGATCTCAAACCTGTTTTATTTTACAAGGACACATTAGATTAAAAGCACGCTTTTTTATTTCTATATCATGACACTAAAGACTGAAGTAATGGCTGCTTAAAATTCAGTTTTGCCAACAAGCTATATTAAAATATATTAAAGGCAGTTATTTTCAAGCATAAAAACCTCACAAAATTACTGTTATTAATGTACTTTTCATTCACTGTACATTTTCCACAGAATTTTTCAGATTTCTGGATATTTGCATGTCCCAGAATAGCTCATTTATTCAGAAGGGCTGAGAGAGGGGCAAGCAACTGACCTGCCACACAACTAGAACTGCCAGGAATGGTCCTCAGATCCCATCCAACTAACTCAAACCACTGGACCCCACTAGAAAGAGTTCAGCAAGCACCAAGAACCAATAAGCACATGGCACATATGCACACGTGTCCAATCAGAAACCCGTATGAGCCCCAAACTGGAGCAGGGAGCATGAGCATCATGCACAGCTGTGCAGATGACCGGCCCAAAGCCACCAGAGCAAAGGCCCGGACACATGGCCAGTGCATGTCGCTGTTGGCCTGCCTGCGCAATCTGAACCTAGAAACTCAGTTACTTTGTTCTTTACTGCATTTTTTCCACCCCTCATGATAATGACTACCTGTCCCAGATTCTGTGGTTATGAGAGGAATCACATCATTGTATGTCAAAACACAAATCACAATGCTCTTGGCAGACAGCTCACCAGAGAAGAGCAACGGGGAGAGATATCTCTCAATTTGCCAACAATTGAATATTTTATGGTTTCGTAAAGAAACTTAGTGTCTTTCATCCATTCTAATCCTGACCTCAAAATTGGGGTATTTTGGTTCTCAATCTATTTCTGCCGTTTTGTAAGCCAGCTTCTGCATGGTTAAGTAGAGACAATGTTAAGACAAGCCTTTTAAGCCCATTAGCCTTATAATTCATATGTCTTGGCAAATGTTATTCAGCGTAGTCCAAGATCTGCTAGCACTATCTTCCTGCTGGCTTGTTGGAGCGGGAGAAAGAGAGAGAGAGAGAGAGGTGGGAGGAAGTGCAAGCTTTTCTCTGACGGTGAAGAGAGAGAGAAACAGAAAAGGAAAAGCATGCTCTAGCAGGCCGCCACATGTTGAAGAATTTGTTTACCGTTTCCTGTCCTGTGATCAACACAGTACAAACGGACAACAGAGGAGATATGGTAGACAAGAAGGATTCTGATCTGTTCCTGATGGTCAACACACCTTTAAAGGGACAGTTCGCCCAAAAAACAAAAGTTTAAATAATTTACTCACCCTCATGTCATTGCAAATGCCTTTATTATCTTTGTTTTGCAGAACACAAAAGGACACATTTTTCAGTGAATAATGACCTAATGCTATGACTTTACATCTGAATCAGGTCACTTTTATAACACTTTTAAGGGCCACTTACACAACACGTTTTTGCTTTTAAAAACAAAAATGGGCAGTGGAACGTAAAAAGACAAGGTACAGAAACATGTTTTTTTTTTAAGTTGAACTTCTTGAGTGCTATATTTTGTTTCATGCACTGAAAAAGAAGCACAATGTGAGTACAAAGGTTAAACATGACTGTCTAATGCATGTTTTCAAAGGAAAAGCAACACAATGTAATGCAAGAAAATGAATACTGTATAAACAGCAACAGTTTTGCAGTCCCCATTCATTATAATTGAATGGAAAAGAGCAGCCAGTACATCTTTCTAAACTTGTCTTTCTGAGTTCTAAAAAAGGAAAATTCTGTGGTTTGAGGAAATGACAGTATAACCTGCCTTATGAAACCAACTGACAACAAGTTTAAAAAAACAAAACAGATCATGAAATCCTGGATCTTTAGAAATTTCCCCAGAAGAAAAAAACAAAAAACTTTTTACGGCAGTGTGAAAGTTTGTTTTCTTTTGAGTCAGTTTATCTGTTAAGAGATAATCTTGAGACAGCAGGTAAATTTATCTATCTGAATGGCAAGAGTAAATGAGTAAGTGAAAGAGTGAGTGTGAGAAAAAGAGAGAGAGGGAGAGGGCGCAAGCGCATGCACAGAGAATTTTTTCTCCCTCCCTGCCATCGGAAACCAATCCCTGATTCTGTGTGGAGATATGGAGAAACTCTGCGACTAACACAGCCTAAAATAAGTCTTACGGTATGATATTTTCGAAAAAGAGTACCTTCCCCCCCCCCCCCCCCCCTCCCCCCTCAATGGGAGTTTCTGTTGAAGTTCTGGTATTAAAAACAGCAACGTCCAAGATCGAATGTCTGGTTGTGTTATCAGAGAAGGATTCATTCAGAACAAAGTCAATGGGTTATGAATGAAGAAACACAAAAACTGTCTCTGACAAGAGCCTGACAAAGAAGAATAAAAAAAAAAAATCATTATGCAAATTATGACAGCATTATGAGGCAAGGTTTTGTGGGAAATAGCCAAAACTCACTCAGTGGAAAGTGTTAATAAAACATTTAAAAAGGGAACAGCCTCTGTGAATTCAACATGACCCCACTAAGAAGAAAAAATAATGATCAATTTGGACAAAACAACAAAAAAGCATGATGATGCATAGAAACTTTTTTTCACTTGTCTTCCTACTACCGGTACATTACAATCCAATAATAAAATATAGAAATCACACCAGTTGATTATATGACTACTTTACCACAAAGTTTATGAATTTGTGAACACTGAAATCAATCTCCACCATATTAAAGTCAGCCCAGTAATATATGACTTACTTGAGGAAACTACTTCTCTCCTCTCAACAGAAGTCAGCATTAATTTTTCATAAGATTTATGTGTGAACTCAACAGCTGGATTTTATAATGGAGTTTCACTATGATCTGTTATACAGCAGTAAGATCCAATAAAATATTTAAAAATCATACACTATCTGGGCAAGTCATATTTGTGAGCGTGGAAAAACTGCACATACAAAGATATACAGTACATTCCTAAAATTAAAAAGGATAGTGTGTGTAACAATTTGAAAGTGTCATGAGGTGGTTAAACTTCAAAATCTCAAGGTGCATCTCATGTTAAATTCAGAAAATGATATTTTTTCAAATTATGAGTAAATGCATTTCAATCCAAGGATACAGAGATGCGTTTACTATGATACAATTTTCTACACACTGATCGCAGGAGAAACATCAACATACTTTTCAAAATATGTGAAAGTTCTGTATAAATACATTTAAGCAGTGATTTGCCTCTATATAATTAATCATAAAGCTGCACTAACAGCATCTTCTGCTCATACAAGTTGATTAAGCTGTTTTTTTGTTCTGCCTTATGACCATATTTTGCTTTACAACTTTATAAATACATCGTTTTAGTTTACTATTGAATGGTTATTTGTTTTTACATTGTTTCCAAAAAAGAATGCACTTTCTGTGGGTTTGAAGAACTCTTCAAAAGTGTGTATGAGACCAAATTTAAAGTTGGGGGTGAAAGAATAACAAGGATATAAGACATCTGTGCGCTTTTTCAGTGTATGCACAACAGCTGAATGAAAATGAATCAATAATTCTGTACAGAGCTGATGAGGATATAGTGAAACTGACAGCATTTTGGATTGAGATCTGCTACGGTTTGAGGCAAGAATGATCGAGCTGCTGATGATTGGAGGGGAACGCGCTCAAATCCCAACTGGATTACTACGACTACTGAATAGGGAAAGATTGCACTAGCTGGACTGAAAGAGGGAGAGATCGCGAAGCTCCAGCGCTCAACAACACGCAGTCACGCGAGCCGAGGCTCCACGCGCGCTCACACCGACCACATAAACACATGCACATATTACAACTTAAAGTTCAATGCGATCTCGAATCACTCACCTAATGTTGCGTACGTCTTCGTCCACGTGTCTCGAAGGAAAGCGACCCTCCGGGAGAGGTAAACAGGGTCGGGATGTTTTATTTGGGATGATTTTTGCTGGTCTCTCAAGGACGAGGAGAAATTCCCAGGGCTGGTCACATACATACACACAAACACACACACACACAACAACGCCAGAGCAAATTACAAAAGGCAAAGACTTGGGGGAGGAGAAGTCAATTTGTTTCGTGTTCTAAACATCAGGCTCTGAGCCAAGAGTGGTTACCTTAGCGCCAGTGCTCGGTTGAGCAAAGCGAATGTGTCAAAACTGGACCATTTAAATCCAAAACACTGCGTTTGGCTAAAGCGCTGCATGCGATACAAAGCAGTTAATGTGCGCGCGCTCTACCTAAAGCGCATCGCGAGCTATGCGAAAACACACGTCTAAATAGTTTCTCGTTCAGGTAACGTCAAACGTAGACTAACTCGTATCCCGCACGCAAAGACTGCATTTGGCACGACTGAGCGCACAGTTCAATTTTGACACACTCATTCATTGATTCATGTGTTTATCTGCTCTTGAACGCCTCTTTACTGGGGTCTAATCAGCGCGAGCCCCTTCAGGTGCCTTGTATTAAGAAGCAAATGTCAATAACGGTCAAGTCACATTCCCTCGCGAGCAACACTGACTTGTCTACGCGTAAACCTCTGTAAACTCTGGCTAAATGTACTGTCTGGAGGTGTGGGAATGCTTTATACCTGTGTGCCGGTGGCGCAGGGATGCGAACAGGTGTTCGTCGCGCGCCCGTCGCGAGCGCGTGCAGATGCGGTTTCCCACATGGTTGTTTTAATTCACCTGTCAAGACACGCGCCAGGGCATCTCTATTACACAACACGCCAGCGTTGACTAAATGTTTTGGGTTATGCTTAAAATGTGCGTATACAAACAAATATTAGGCTATTGATATGTATATCGATTAATCATTTACATAATTGCAGGCTATAGCATTCATAACATGTTACTTGTTCGGTTTAATTGGAAACAAAACATTAGCCCTTTTCTGAAATTGCCATGAAGCCAGACAGAGACAAGGCATTTGCTTCTGCACGTTTGACTCCTGAAATGAAATTTGCCACCGATTTGATTTCATCTATCCCCACAAACATCCGTGGATTATTCAATAAGATCTGCATTTGCTGCGATTTAATATTTGAGTGAAACATTAAATTTCATGGAGCTTTTGTTCAGGTTTACTCAATGATTAAAAACAAAGATACATTTTATAGGTTACTTCATTGTCTTATTTGAGGAGTAGACGCCTCACAAATGATTTTCAACCTTTGTGACAGCCTTTTAAACGAGCTTACCGACAGGCAAGAGTTTGTCAATCCGACGCGTTGAAGTTTGTTTAAAGTAAGATGTCACATTCTGCCAGAAGTTTGGCGCGCGCATCAAGTACGCGTGCACGCGCACACTCAGGTTCCCCTTTCCGCGCCACCGAACGTGTGCAGTTCTAAGCAACAAAGTGTGCATGGGCTTTATTATAGGGCTCCTATAATAAGAATATTCAGAAAATAAGTGTGTGTGTTGTATGTGTATATAACACTGTTAACTTTAATTTGGAAGACCCAAAATTACTCTCATATTGCTATCAAACTCTCTTAAAATAGTGAACTTTAACCCTAAGAAAAGTATGTAATGTGGAAGATTTTAAACGTGGATAAACTTTCATTTTGCGTAAGCCATTTACTTGCACGTTTAAGGCCAAGATTGGCATTTAAAAAATGTCAAGCCTTTTTGTCATATGAAAACAGATGAGCGACTGGTTATTAATACGTTCCCATTGAAGTTACATTGGTGGTACTGTCCCGTCGAGGTTTAAAAAAATAAAGCAAGCATAACTGAAGTATTTTCGTTACGTTGGGGGCTTCACAAAACAAGAATGAAGCTGCTTTAGGGAAATTGGTTAAGGGCAATTATTCAGGGTGAGAACATGGCACAAGTCAAACACCTAAAGCTCACCGTTTACATGATAAATTCTTGCAGAATATTGAAAACCTAATGCTTAATCTTTACATAGATGAGAGGGAAGTTATTGCACTTTGAATTATCTCTTGCCCAATTAATAAGCCATATCTAATCAACTGCATAGCCTATTATATTTAAGATGCATGAATGTGTATTTATAACATAACACGTAAGAAATGTAGGTACAGCATGTGAATCACTTTGAGCGGCTTGAGAGGATATTTTTGCACAGACTTCAATGCTCAAAAATAGTCATAACTGACCTCTAGCGGTGGATAAGTTTTATTGCAGGCAGGAAGAGAATTGTAATTTTTCATTGACAATCAAACTGCAGGACTTTCTCTCTTTCTCATACACACTCATGTAAAGCTCATTGCCATATCGGAAACACTGATCCGTCTGTTCTATTCCAAGCAAAAGAATGAAGGAAACAGCCTCAAACGGTACAAAGTTTTGCATCCTGCGTCCTGTTCAAGCTGAACCATATCTGCACTTTCCATCCAAGACATTGCCCAGAACTAATCCTTCAATTTCAAAGTCACTGACATATTTCATTAACTGTTCATATTCCTTTTACTGGCTTCTAATACACTACACCAAGCCATCTATTGTACCAATAAATATTTGTATAATAAAGCATAACGTTATTAAAAACTGTTATTACTGTTACTGAATAAAAACAAAATAAAAATCTTATTAGTAATACAAATATAATCTTAAATGTTTAGAATGAAAACAGATTTTCTTTAATTTTATGTTAGTTTATTATTAATGCATAAAGTCTCATTCTCAGAAAAGAAAATGTGACAAAAGTGGGACCATTTGGAAAGTTACTAATATACCACTTAGCTATTACCACTTTACATAATAATGTGGCTGTAAGACATTGATATGCTTCTAAAGAGGTAGATGAGGTAAATACTGTACAAGGTAAGTACTGAAAAGGTAAATACTGAAAACCAGGCCTATATGAATACATAACTATTAATAACTATTAATAATAATAATTAGCAGGTACACAAATATTAGTAATTGTAATGAAAAAACAATGTCAAAAAACAAACTTGTTACTTAACTAAATTATCTTACCTTAAATATATTATAAAATACATTCTCAATTTTACTGTAATAAAAACAGATAAGTGTAAAAAATGATTCAATTAGCTTATAATTTAAAAATGGAAATGCGTTTATAGAAAATATTGTTAAAATTAAGCTCAAGTAAAAATTGTTTTTTTTGTCATCAAGTAAATTAATAGATTACAGTATTCAAAATAGGTTGGTACACAGTCATTAAAAATGGCATTCTTTAATGCTTGTAATGCTGTCACTTTTTTACAGTAAAGGTCTGGCAACAACAAAATTACAGCGTAAGACAATTTTTACAATAGAGGTAATCAGCTCATAAAAGATATTACAGCTTTAATAAAAATAAACAGCACAAAAGACAGCCAGTTCAGGTTCTACTATAAGTGAATCCAGCAAATTAACATTTTTTTTGTCTCACATTGTTATAAATGCCTTTGCTGCAATGTTCATTTTGGGGTGTTCATTATTGGATTCTCCATATTATTTGTTGTGGTTTAAAGTCTTGCGAGTTTTGGGACTCCCATTTGTCTTCACAGGCGATAGGATGGGAATTTGGTAATCTTCCAGTCTGCTTTTCTTCTATATCTAAATAGCCTATCTGTGTTATAGGCACAGTGATTAATGCTGAAGGGATTTAGAGAGGAGGATACAAATGCAGACAGTCTCTCATCAGCCCATATCAACAGCCTGAGAGATGTTTAATATATGGGTGTATTTGGTCTCCAGCTTGCAGCTGTCTGCTTAAAGCTTTATTACTAAAGAATCATTTGGGGGTGGGGGGGGGAGAAAGCATCTCTTGATAGAGTGAGTGACTAATAACTAAAGCCGACAGCGAGCCCAAAAACTCGCTTTCTCTCTCTCGCACACGCAAGCGCACACACAGGGCAAGTGACAAGACCGCTCTGTGCGCACAACAGAGAAGTCAAAATGTGACATATTCTTGCTGGCGGTGGGATAAAACTCAATCAACCTAAACCGTCTTCCCATCAGACAAAATTACACATGCACACGTGCAACACACACAAGCGTATGCAAACTTAAGGTGTTCCCACACAAACTGAACCACAACAATCCCACATTTTCTCATGCAGTGTCCAGGATTTAGCAATGACTGTCATCGACGGCTTAGGAATTACCTGTTATTGCCGTGAGGAAAGCAAATGCCACCATTAAAACAATACCTCACCTTTCCAGGTAAAACAGCAGCCCCACAACCCTGTGTGCTGCATCAGGGAGCAGCAGAGACAGAGAGACAGATTGTGTGAGAGTTCTGTCTAATCCCCATAAGCATCAAGGCAGCAGCTGCCGTGTACAGAAAAGGGGGGGGGGGGGGGGGGGGGGGGGGTAGAGTTTGTGAAATAAAAACACACTGTTCTTCGGCATTGAGTCTTGCTGTAAATGTACAGAACAGTGCAAAAGTCTGAGAGAGGCAATGAAAATGCTTATTTTAAATGATTAATTTCAAAATAATATTAATAATAATTCCCAAAGGTCTGAGAATGCTTGTACAGTGTTTTTTAATAAATAACTATATTTTAATGTAATATATTATTATTATTTATTGTTTTTAGTATTAAGTCCCAAACACATGAGAGCACTAGTGAAAATGCACGTTTTAAATTAAGTTATTTTATTTATTACATTTATCAAAATTAATATTATTATTGGGCTTTGCAAAGCTCTAGGACACTATAGAATCATCCTAATAAAGAAAAAACAAAATGAAAATGAAGTAAACATTGTATGAAAAGCATCATCAGTTGTTCTTCATTTTATATCACGTTTCTTTTAGATTTTTCAAAACCCTTAAACTTTTTGCTTATATCCAAGTCAAGAATATATTGATTTTCATTGTGATCTTGGGCTTTGTGAACCCTCTGAATGTTCTATTAACAGTTTTTCACCAGAATGGTTTGTGTTCTTGAGCCAAAGCCTGTTCCAGGCCAGGCGAACTGGCCGCATGTTTCCACAGGCTTGAAGAACAAATAGTGACACAATGCTAATATGTTGTTTTTACCTGACTATAACCAGTCTAAAATAAAAAATATTGTGCATTCTGGTGTTTGTGCTGGCAGTACAGCTTTTCACAGTACCGGGAGTGATTATAGCGAACCAGCAGCTCGCATCACCTGCCAGTGAAGATAAACTGAAAGCATTGATTCACTCACTCTCTCGCATGCTGGGTCTCTCTCGCACAAATAGTTTTATGAGTTTAGATGTAAAGAGCAATGCAATACAACATTATTACATTGCTCAGAGACACAGAGCCAGCATTTCTCATCAACACACTCCTCAGCCCCGTTTGATACTAGCAAGTTTTTAGGGCCAGAGTTTAACCTTTTCTGCAGATTTAAGAACGGACAAAGGCTGGAAAAGTGGAAAAGAGGTATATGTGATCTAGCCTTGACCCAAGGTTCCCACTATGAACTGTGGAACTAGGATAGCCTTTACATCTAGAATTTACTTGACCGTATCATTTATATCATCCCGATAATAGTAAGATAAAAAAAAGCGGAAGCTGTAGCTTGTGGTGGTTCAAAACCTTTTAGGCCCAATACAGTCAATCAAAAACCCACCAACAAGTCTAGTGTACAGTTCACCAAACCCAATCTTTGAAACAGATTTCCACATGACAATGGAACAATTGAAACATAGTGTGATTCTGTAGAAATCTGATAACTTCCAGCCCATGTGATAAAGTGAAAAACCCCAGATAAACAACCCCTGTTTATGACCTGGAGACGTTCTGAATGAGCTGGGGTTTTTTTTGTGTTTTGTTTTTGCGTTTTGTTTTTGTTTGTGATCCGCGGCGCCGCGGCCTCGTCAATCTTTCACTGCTCAAGTTGTTTAAAGGTGGACGATTTATGGTTAGCCAGGCATGGCAGACGGAGCTGAGGTCACACCATATCAGCCTGCAACAATGGCCATTGTTTGCGTGCTCAACAGGAAGTGGCTGTGTGGGACTTCCTGCGGCTGATACCTAGGGTTGGACGGGGGTGGGGTGGTAGCCAGGCAGCCCTGTGGCCGATCACATTGTTCCAGGTAGGATCTCATGGTAATGTTGGTCCCACGAGACCATGTGTTTTCCACCAAAGTGGCCCAGTCCCACAGCCTTAATATAGAGCTGAATACAGTCCTGTCAAAACTAACATGGTCTAACATGGAGTGACACAAACAGAGGTACACAAAAAAAGAAAGCATCCAGATGAATCCAAACAGACATTTTCCCTCATAATACATATTTTGTGCATCGCTGTTTAGGTCAACCTGTTGACACTTTTAGACTCACGTTGTTATTTGTTCCCTGTATCTATGTTATAAGAAAACTTTGATCATTCCTTTCAAAGATATTTCTATATTCACACTATTTTCCCCCATAATAATGCAACATTTCTCAGCAACAAGACCCTTTGACCACTAAAGTGTGTTCTCGAATGCCAAAAGGCTTTAACCCACAAAAACTGTGTTTTTGTTGGCAGATTGTAGCTTTCACACCCACATTAGCTGCAACATACAGTTGTTCGGCGGATCCAATCGAGAACAAATGCCTGGGAATTTTCTGCAATAACCCCTGTCCAAAGCTATCCTGGAGGGCTATCACGGAGGTGCACGGAGACATATTTACCGCAGCGGGTCCCAGTTCTTCACAACAGCACCTTTTGTGGCAACCATTTTTCTATTAACCTTTAAAGAATGGAAGAGGATACTGAGAATAGCACAAACAGACCGTGTTGGCGGGCAGTGTTAACGTTGTGCGACAGATGTGCAGATGGTGTGTTACAGTAAGAGATCAAGGCGAGAGAGAGAGAGAGAGAGAGAGCGCTTTTATTTGCCACTCAAACGTTCCTCGAGCCTTTAAAACTCCTCCAACCCAGATTCAGCTCACCAGACCAACTGATATTCGGCACGGAAGATCTGACGCACAAGTTTGGCCATATTGATGACCGTTTGTTCTCGATAAGAGCACAATCTTAATGAGAGGAATCAGTCTCTTTGCTAAAAAAAAAGAAACTTAAGTAGACGTGTTAGTCTGACAAAGGCCTCATGTGGGAGACGTTTTACCCCACCGCCAGTACGCCACATTCTACTCACGAAAATAAGCCAGTCGGCTGATTCATTCGACACAAAGAATGGAATATTTATCAGTCAAAAGCATCCACATCTGTTGATTAGTCGTGAGTCACTCAGCTTTGACTATATATAGTATTGCATCTGACATTTCCTAGCGTAAACATCCATTGGGTTTGTTTGTCATACCTCTAGTCTAAATGGGGGAGAGCTCTTATGAGGCAGACTGTCCTTCTTCTCCCTTTGGGACAACTGCCAAGTCCATGGAACTAAATATGGCTGGCTGCTGTCACAGTAATTCAGTTATGGGTGTATTAACATACAATGGGTGTGATTCATTTAAGAAAGCCTTATCTGAGTAAATAAGCATGATTCGCTTGTGTTTTCACTCATAAATGTAGAGATTTCTAAACTGGTCTCTGGAATGGTGGATGAGTGTTTGTTTAATAAGACGAAACTCTTCACAAAAACCCAACCAGCTCAGCTTGGTTGGTTGCAAACATATTTAGGTGAAGAAAGAAGAAGGACAAAAAACAACATGCACATCTTACTCATACATCTTACACAGGAAGGACAGGTAGAAAGCCCTTGGAGATATAAATAAGTTCTCACAAAAAACAAACAATATTCTTGTGTTGTCTTTTGTGTTCCAGGATACTACACAATAACAGACAAAGATTTTACCGTTTCTGAATAAATTGAAGAGGTGCCTTCTCGTAAATATTGATACTAGGGTTAACAGGGTTGTTGCTAGGGTGCTTAGAGGGGTTGCTTTTTTTGGTTATTGACTGGCCCAGATCAAATACGTTTCTGTGATACAGTTCTGCTCATAGACTTACTAGGCAGTGTCTATCCCTTGCTGAATGTCTTAAAGTAAAAAAAAAAAGACCAAGTTAAAAAATATAAAAAATAACAGGGATCATGAAATCTCTCTCTCTCTCTCTCTCTCTCTCTCTCTCTCTTTAGTTGGAAAAGTCTATATATTTAAAAAGAATACATATATTCATTAAAAAAAACTTCTCTGTGAAATGTTATTATTTTATAAAATTTTATTAATTATTTTTTTAAATATATGTTATCTGTATAAAATATATGTTATGCAACTACTCCGTTCCTGATGTATTATTCATATCAGTAGCACTTGCAATGTAATGAACAAGATTCATGTCAAAATTGAATTGTGCATTGCATATTATACTGTACCTGTTGTAAACTCTACAGCTTTGCCACTAGACTGTTGTGAATGAGCAATAGCTCCATTTTACCTCAGTGTATTAATAGTTGGTGTCAGTAAATGTAAGAGGCCTGAGAGGATGTGGAAATGTTGTGTATTTGGGCTGAGGCCTGTGTCAGTCTCTGGCTGGGTCTCTGTGAGTCAGGCGGGCTGGTGTTGGGGGCATGGAAGAGCTTCTGCAGCGGGCCGCCCAGGCCCTGAAAGAGCTCTTTGTGTCCATTCTATTTTCACAGGAAATGGCTACCCTTTTTCGTCTCCTATGGGGAATATGTAACTGTGGTCACCTAATCAAACTTAACACAGGGAGAGGGGGATGGAGAGAAAGAAAGAGTGAAACTGTTAACCCGGCAGCTATGGTTTAGCAAAATACAGACTCACAATGGCTTGTTTGAGTCCTTCTGCAGCTCCTTTTCTCTTTCTTCGTTTCCCTGTCTCTTTCATTCGGTCCTGCTTTTCATTAATCCAGCCATGATGACAGGCTGTTGTTTTAGCAACATGGAAGCTAGGTATGCAGTCTTAATTTAAACATCAGGAAACGCTAGGGAGGGTTTAAAACCTACCCACCCACTCACAAACACATAGACGCCTCTCACAAGCTTAAAGCGAGACTCCCTCTGATACCCCATCAGGGATTACAGCAGCAGATCCAGACCCTCGGATTAACACTCTGCCAATCCAGAGCGAGAACACACATGAGACAGAGAAAGAAGGGAACGAGAAAGTTGGAGAACGAGAACCACTATGAGCCCATTGTATTATGGTTAAATATGTCTAGCGCTGTTGTTATACTTGCACACAAGCCACATCAAAGCAAATATAGCACATATTTACACAAATGCACAGAGGTGGCATAAATGTATTTGCATGGATTTACTAAATATTAAGCGGTGGATCACATGGTTGATTAGTGTACAGTGGATTGAAAGTAAGGCCATGTCTCATGTGCTGCTCTAAGCCTTAACAGTCCTTCTTGAAGTCTACACTTTGGTTATTAATGCTGCTTTTCTTTTACTTTTTTTGCTGTGGAATCACTATCCTCTATTTTACAGGACATCAAAGTCAAGTTTTTACTGATTGGTAAAAAATTGACATGGCCTTGTTAGCCCCTGCTGGCAGATACTGTAACTGCTTCTGGTTCTAAAAAATATATTTCTTCATTGATGGCAGTTCAGCTATATAAATGTACTTTGGTTCAGCAAGGATTATTTAAATTGATCAGAAGTGATAGTAAATACCTTTATTTTTAAACTATCCATTCATCAAAATGTCTAAAGATTCTGTATCGGTCGAAATTGTAGAAATTGTTAAGCAGCACAACTGTTTTTTAACATTGATAATAATAAGAAATCCTCAGAATGATTTCTGAAAGAACTTGTGACACTGAACATTGGAGTCATGAAAATTTTTTTTTTTATATATATATATATATATTACATATTATATATATATATATATATATATATATATATATGTATTCTTTTTTTAATTCTGAATAAATAAATTATTATTTTTTAAATAATTTAATATTTATGGGAGTACAATTTTTTTAAATAATTTAATATTTAATATTTAAATTTTAATATTTAAATATAATTATTTTTATCAGAATAAATAACACATTTTTGAATGTTACCTTTTTTTGCAAGCATCTTAATAATATTGGGTTGGTAAGATTTATCAATGTTGTTGAAAGCAGTCTCTCTGAATGATAAAAAAAATTAATATCTATATATATATATATATATATATATATATATATATATATATATATATATATATATAATCATTCATTCCAAAAATGTGTAAAAAATAATAATCATCTTTTATGATTTATAAAGTATACTGATTTAATAATGGCCATTAATGAAGAAAGATATTTTATTTAATCTAAACTTGAATAGCTTTCTCCAGATATAGATCTCCTGTTGCTATTTATTTAAACATATATGACTTCATTGCTTGAAGGCCAAGTTCATGGTTGGGGGAGGGAGAACAACACTAAAGACAACTGAAAGACTAAAAGGTGAATGAAAATGCGTAAAAGCAAGAAGCTTCAAAGATTAGAAAAAAAGCATCTTGATACCCTTGAGTGAGTCCACTGAATTTCACACGAGAGACAAAGCAACAGCTCTATGTGAGAAACAACACTGGAACCATCACATGGACAGGCTCCAGTGATTGAAGTTAGAAAAAAACAACACCTCTTCCTCCTTCTGTCCTAGCCATGGCCTTGACCTGCTTGCCTCGGTGTTTACCATCTATGTGCTCGACAGTTTCACAACTCTGTCTCTCCCAGATGAATAGGACCCAGGGACTTTTCCTCTGACGGAAAAAGCGCCGGGAAGGCTGCGTGAGTGTATGCTGTCTGACACAATGTTATGTGGGTCATTCTTCAAGCAATTATTCACTGTTTTTGTCTCGTACATTTCAAAGAAATGCCATTTATGATGTTCTCTATTTAGAGTTACACAATATACTGATTCTTTAGAAAACGCTGCAATTTTCCACTATAAAAACTTTGAAAAATATCAAAGTCATAATATTGTTGCATCAAGGTACACAGAGGGCAACAGCTCAATTGAAAGGAAAGGAAAGGAAATAGTTTTCCTCCATAAGACTCATTGGTGATTTCATTGAAGAATAAAAAAAGAGAAAGAGGGCAAAGCAATGAGCATGGAAAAGTTTTGAGATGAAGTCTGAAAAACAGAAAGCAAGAGGGAGAATGAGTGGTGGATGAGCAAATTGAAGAGGGGAGAAGAAAAGAGGTTGAGGGAGAGGAGGAGGAGGAGGAGGAGGAGGAAGAGGAAGGCAACACAAAGTCCCATGACTGCCTCAGGGCATTGTGCAAAATTGATGGAGGGGATGAGAGACCTCACACACACACAGAGCACCTGGGACTCCAATCTCAGACCTCTATCTATGCCTCTTCCTCTCTTTCTCTCTCTGTAACCTTTATAGGTAATAATGCACCAAGAAGAAAGTCAGAACTGATCCCCCCCCCCCCCTCAACAAATCAAGTTTGTTTTGTACCAGTTTTCGCCTTTACATGCATTAATTGGGGAGTGGAGACGTGACACTAAAGGCCTGTTCTGTTCTGAAAGCTTTTCATTGTATGGAGAAAATGATGCAATAAATGTGAACAAAACATTTCCTTTTGTGTTCTGCTGATGAATGAAATCACATGGTTTGAAACAATACAACAATGAATAAATGATGAAAGAATTGTAATTTTTTATATAACTGGTGCTGGTTTCCCATGAAAATATTGTTGGTTAAGATGGTTAAATTTTTTTTTTAAACGGTACACCAGCATCCAAAAAACAACATATGCTGGTCTTTTCAGAAGGGAAATACTAACCTCTGTCACTTTTTCAGTCTTTTTTGTTGTTGTTGTTTTTGTTGTTGTTCTGATTTATGGTAGACTCAAAACCATGGACTTGATCAAATCATGTTTTCAGCTGAGAGCTTTGGGAAATTAAATCCAGAACTAAATTAAATCTTAGTACACACACACACACACACACACACACACACACATACATACATACATACATACATGCATACAATTACGAAAATTATTAATTAAAAAAATCAATGTGTGCAATTCCTTATAACATTAGAGTGCATGACAGCCATCAGCACAGATCCTCAGCAGTGACCACAAAAACCAGACAGATCCTCCGCACAGACCCTATAACCAGCTTTGGCTCCATACTGGGGTAATGAATCGATCTTCAAGCAAAAAGAACTGGGTGAATATTTGAATGCTGCCAATCCTGATCTGAATTCTGTAATGATGCAGCTTTAATCATAATGACACCCTGTTTATTGGTTGGCCAGAGGAAAACTGGTGCCTCAACTGATCCTGGTTTCTCCCAAGGTTTTTTTCCCTCCATTCTGTCTCCTGATGAAGAGTGGATTCCTTGCTATAGTTGCCTCTGACTTCCTTAGTTAGGGACACTTAATATTCAACAATATTACTGATTTGACTGCACTGTTGTATGAGAACTGGATAGTGGCGTCCTTTTTTTGCAGAACTGCTTTATAATGATTAATTGATGATATTTACAACATAACTTAATCAACACTGAACTGACTTCAGCTGAACAACATCCGAAATGCACAATTTTCCTGTTATCACTGTGAAACTGCTTCAGGTGAATTGCACTGAAACTTACTGACTGTGCCTTCTGTGACTGGTTAGGCAATAAATCACCGTAATATGAAACTGAGCTTCTTATTCTCTCATTTCCCTCCAAAAACAAATGCTTCTGAATGGTTCACCACCAGAGACAATATGCATTTGTCCAACTCTTGTGCACTTTTTCAGTCTGAGACTGTGAATATTGTCATGGTGCAGCTCAAGTGCTTAGCATTAGCAATTAGCACGAGCGTGCAGTATATGGTCATTAGCTCTTCGGCACAGCAAGAGAATGGGATATTGCTTCTGCGCTGGCATGTCCTGGCACACAATAATGCTGCTGGTTGAAATGCCCCATGGCTCCTTGACTGACATAGCGATGGTTTGCTGGATGGCTGAGCTGGCACAGAGACGGCCAATCTGAGTCACACAAAAAGAGAGAGACCAACACATACACACACCACTTACACACCCACCTGCAGCAAAACTGGCCTCACCAAAGCCCTGAAGAGCCTTTACTCACCAGTGAGTCTCTCTCATACGATCCCAGGCAGCGCCCCCTCTCTTTCTGTTCTGAACCGTATCGGGCCCCCTGTGCTCAGACAAAGCCTCCGTTGATGGAGGTGATTGGGAAGACGGTGAAACCGCTACACTCTCAGGAAGTGCCAGGGACGCAGAGCTGCAACCGCAAGTCATCTGTTAGCAATCGGAGCAACGGGCCTGATATTAAAGAGTCATGCAGGTCACAGACTGAGGTCTCTATGCCTCATAAGGAACCCTACTGTTTCAAGACACTATTTTCCAGCTGCAAATATGCGTCAGGAGAGCATTGGAAAATCACTATACAGTACACTTAAGAGAAAAGACTTTCTAATGACGTAAAGGTAATTATGGTACCAGTGGGTGGCTTGAGCGGTTTAGAAGTTGCAATGGTACATTTTTATATTTGTAAACATTTCCAAGTAACCAAGCAGCACTGACAGACACTTTCAGACCAATTTCTGATCTGCAATCCAAAGAATTTTCAAGGTAATTTGTGTATGGACGGTGGGAAATTGTAAAAAAAGAAATGGAAAAAAAACTGTGTGTAGGGGGGGGGGGGGGGGCGGTAGTTGGTGATTCTTAAGTGTGACAGGAGACGTTAAGTTGGTGTCCCTGACAAGAGTTTATGGAAAATGAGTGAGGCGTGATTCTTTTCCTACATTACCACAAGGCCGTGTTAAGCCTTTGAATGTGAAAAAAATGGCTAAAACTTCAGCAAAGGCAGATAATGTGAGAGAGGAGCGGATAAACGCAGATCTAATGTCACAACAACGCAGCACAAAAACGCATCAAGGGTCCAAAGCCGCTCTTCATCAAACCCTGTTATTTAAACATTTAACGCAACAGTGAAGGGGAGAGGCAAGAGATGATGATTTGCGATTTAATGATTCCATCACTGTATTAGGGGATTAAGATGTCCGTGGAAATAGATTAGTTCTACATCCATTTTCACTCTGACTGGCAGAGACCCAAAAAGCTCAGAGATGGAAATATGAAGAATGAGGCATGCTGTGACAGATGGAGCACAAGTGACTTGAGGAGCGCCACCACTAAGAGCACTACCGTCACCTACTGGTGGTGATGGGAACATTTCAGCCTCAGTTGTTGGGTTAGCTCAGCTTAAAAAATAAATTGTTATGTACTCTCCCTCTTGAGCTTTCACGAGCTTTCCATATGCTGTGAGTTGTTCTGTGGAACACATTTTTTAAGAGATATATTTATGAGAATATACATTTATTAGAGTCAGTAAGTTGAAGTTGAAAAGCAGACAAGTGAGTGAATCAATTAAACTATAAACAGGTTGATCTTGTTCACAAATGGAACTGAACAACTTGATTCAATGATCTGTTCACATTGGTTCTCAAAGTAGCAGCTCACCAAAAGGGGACATTTTCTGTAAATAGTAACACTTCACAATAGGAATCCTTAGTTACTGACGGTTAATGAATTATCTAACATTAAGTTACAAGGAGCAATACATTTGTTACTGTATTTATTCATCTTTGCTAATGTTAATCAATAAAAATACAACTTGTCACTGTCAATGTTATCTCAGTTATATTTTCTCAATGTTAGATTATTCAGTTTTGAAATTAACCTTAAAATTAATAAATGCTTTAGTAGATTTATTTAGTCTATGAGATCTGAAGTGGTTAACTAATATCAATAAAGAGAAGCTTGTTTTAAAGTTACATTTTGCTCGATATTCTTACAAATATCATGTCTTCAAAAGACTTGGAATATTCTTCTTATTTTTCAACATACAAGTGCACTATTTGCTGTGTGTGTGTGTGTGTGTGTGTGTAGGGGGAGGGGGGTGTCACAGTCACCGTCACCAAGGACTCTTATTTTGCCCGTTGTTTTGGTTCAGTTCCTTCAGTCACTCATTTGTTTCCATGGCCACAGATCATCTCAAATCATTCACAGGTGTTTTGTCTTTTGGTTAATCACTGTCTATGTATTTAGTTCTCCGTGTTCTCCATTGAGTTGTCGGTTCTCGTTTACGTTTACTCTGTGTTTATTGCCCTGCCTGAATTTCCCTGCTACAATAAAAACACTATGTTTCTGGTACCGGTGTCTTCGAGCCTGCCTCCGAAACGAAACCGTAACAGAAGAACCGACCACAAAAACGCGATGAGGAGGAACGATGCGGCAGAGAGAGAGAGGGCGGAGGATCTTCTTCTGCGGATTGTCCGACAAGGAGGGCGGCCGTTAGAGGAGTACGTGGAGGAATTTTTGGAACTGGCTGAGTTGGTGAGTTGGGAGGACACCAAACTCAACATGCGCTTCTGGGCTGGGTTAAATGACAACGCGTGCTATCGGCTGGACCCGGACCAGTGCTGGCAGCCCTTCGAGACGTTTTTAAATCATGTACTCGATGTAAACGGTTCCACCTTCTACGTCGGGGAGGCTGACGCGTCAGTTCCCGGGACTCGTCAACCCGCGTCAGCTCCCGTGCCTCGCCTGCCATCGCCAGCTCCCGCGCCTCGACGCCCGTCATCAGCGCCTGTTCCCGCGCCTCGACGCCCGTCATCAGCGCCTGTTCCCGCGCCTCGACGCCCGTCATCAGCGCCTGTTCCCGCGCCTCGACGCCCGTCATCAGCGCCTGTTCCCGCGCCTCGACGCCCGTCATCAGCGCCTGTTCCCGCGCCTCGACGCCCGTCATCAGCGCCTGTTCCCGCGCCTCGACGCCCGTCATCAGCGCCTGTTCCCGCGCCTCGACGCCCGTCATCAGCGCCTGTTCCCGCGCCTCGACGCCCGTCATCAGCGCCTGTTCCAGAGATCCTCCAGCCAGAGATCCTCCAGCCAGAGATCCTCCAGCCAGAGATCCTCCAGCCAGAGCCTGAGCTGCCGTGGCCCGACCCGCCAGAGCCTGAGCTGCCGTGGCCCGACCCGCCAGAGCCTGAGCTGCCGTGGCCCGACCCGCCAGAGCCTGAGCTGCCGTGGCCCGACCCGCCAGAGCCTGAGCTGCCGTGGCCCGACCCGCCAGAGCCTGAGCTGCCGTGGCCCGACCCGCCAGAGCCTGAGCTGCCGTGGCCCGACCCGCCAGAGCCTGAGCTGCCGTGGCCCGACCCGCCAGAGCCTGAGCTGCCGTGGCCCGACCCGGCCTTCAGCGTCCTCCCAGAGCCTCCACGGCCAGCACCCCAGCCGGCACTCCAGCCGGCCCCGCCTGAGCCACCGCCGGCACCCCAGCCGGCACCCCAGCCGGCACCCCAGCCGGCACCCCAGCCGGCACCCCAGCCGGCACCCCAGCCGGCAGCCCAGCCGGCCCCGCCTGAGCCACCGCCGGCACCCCAGCCGGCCCCGCCTGAGCCACCGCCGGCACCCCAGCCGGCACTCCAGCCGGCCCCGCCTGAGCCACCGCCGGCACTCCAGCCGGCCCCGCCTGAGCCACCGCCGGCACTCCAGCCGGCCCCGCCTGAGCCACCGCCGGCACCCCAGCCGGCACCCCAGCCGGCCCCGCCTGAGCCACCGCCGGCACCCCAGCCGGCCCCGCCTGAGCCACCGCCGGCACCCCAGCCGGCCCCGCCTGAGCCACCGCCGGCACCCCAGCCGGCACTCCAGCCGGCCCCGCCTGAGCCACCGCCGGCACTCCAGCCGGCCCCGCCTGAGCCACCGCCGGCACTCCAGCCGGCCCCGCCTGAGCCACCGCCGGCACTCCAGCCGGCCCCGCCTGAGCCACCGCCGGCACCACCCTGGAGGGCGGCGCCACCCTGGGTCCCAGATCCTCCGGCACCACCCTGGAGACCTCCTGGACTCTGGATACCCTGGTCTCTAGGGTGCCCACCCCCCCACCCAGTTTTGAACTCTCGTCGGCGCGAGGTCGCGCCTTCCGGAGGGGGGGGGTGTAATGTCACAGTCACCGTCACCAAGGACTCTTATTTTGCCCGTTGTTTTGGTTCAGTTCCTTCAGTCACTCATTTGTTTCCATGGCCACAGATCATCTCAAATCATTCACAGGTGTTTTGTCTTTTGGTTAATCACTGTCTATGTATTTAGTTCTCCGTGTTCTCCATTGAGTTGTCGGTTCTCGTTTACGTTTACTCTGTGTTTATTGCCCTGCCTGAATTTCCCTGCTACAATAAAAACACTATGTTTCTGGTACCGGTGTCTTCGAGCCTGCCTCCGAAACGAAACCGTAACAGGGGGATAGATAGATATCTCATTTGTTTTCCATTGAAGAAAGAAGGTCATATGGGTTTGGAACAACATGAGGGTGAGAAAATATCCAGGCAATCATCTGATCAACACCCAAATCATGGCTATTCACAGGCTCTTGCACTGCCCAAATAATCAAAATGAGGGCGCAAAGTGTTGAGGAAGTGAAGGAACAATTATTAAATGATCAAATCTTCAGTGCTGACTCAAGGCCATCAACTATAGCGATCTCAAGTCATTAAGTATTAGCTTATGCAAGGTTTAATTACAAAAGTGTGACCCTCCTTCTGCTGTACCCGATAACATCATCTATGTGGCGGGAAAGGTCACATGCTCAAACACGCTGGGGCTAAGGAGTCAATTAGTGGAGAGAACAAAGGAGACTTAGAAGGATGAGGAAAAGACAAATAGAAGACGAATCCTGCAAAGGAAATAAACAGCAACTTGGGCAAATGAAGAGGGGAAAAACAGATGCAAAAGGATACAACAGAAAAGTGGCTACAAGTTCATTAATTAGAATTTCAAATCGGACAAACTTGAGATGACAGCAGCGCGCTTGTCAAATCAGATCATGGCCTAGCAGAGCGAAGAACCTCCCGGTGCTTGGAGCCAAAAGCAGGAACAGCTCATCGCAAACAGATTCCTGGGGACTCTGTGTGTATATGCACGTGTGAGTGGAAGTGTGTATGCGATTACTGCGGCATGTAAGCCGTCTTCATCGCCTCTGATTACTGCGGCCCGCCTTTTTCCCGCTTGTCCTCCCTGCGATGTCACTCTCCCCCTAAATGAGAAGTGACAATTAAAACATTCTCTTAAGGCGCTCCAAATCAAGATGTGCTGGCAAGGTTGGCAGAGTGCCGTTCACCACAGGGCCAGAGCGAACGAGGTGAGAGGCCACAGAAATTGTCTGATCTGCCCTCAGGGCATGGAATCAGGGGTCAAAGCGATGATGGCTGTCCTCAGGGCCAGCACCAATGGGTAAGGCAGAGTAACACAAACTCTTAGGGCACTGGAGGGTCAGTGAAGGAAGAGAGAAGGATGAAAATGGGCCTTTAGGGGAAAGGAGGGAGAATATTAAGGACTAGATTGACTGTGTGCTACTTTAGAGGCTGCCGGGTAAATAAAGAGAGAGTGAGAAAGTGAGAAAGACGATTCTAAAGGTTTAGCTGATTCAAGCCAATTTTACAAAGCACTTCGTCAGTCACTCAAAGAGTTGGAAATTGAGAACCATTTACGTTTTTTGACAAAGAAAAAGAAAAAAAAACACCGGGATTTGGTACGTTAACAGTTCTTTAACAGTTATTTCCCCCTTAATGTGAATGACACGCGTACTAAAAAGCGCTTCAAATGTTCATATTAAAAAATGGTCTCTGTTGATTGAAATCAAGCTGAAATCAAATTAAATAAAATATTTGATCAACTTAAATTTTTTTTGAAACTAACTGAAATAAAATAAGTTTAAGTATTAAAACAACAAAAACCAAAAAAATAAAATGTTACCATATGTTTTATTAGTTAGTACTCTTATTTAATTTAGGTTAAGTTCTATATTGTGAATTTGTGCTACCTCTGTGTAAACACCTTTATCAAGAATTGTTGAAAATGATATTGTAATTGAATGTATTTTCTTTTATTTCTCTAAAGTTCAAGAAGAATTATAAACAGAATGACAATAAAATCATAATCTATATTTAGAATCAGAACTGAAATCTTTACAGGAATACTTTGCCGGTAAATTAAAATGAAATCATAATTGACTCACCCTGGTGTTGTTCTAATACTGCCATTCTTTCTTTTTCTGACCAAAAAGGAGAAAATGTCCCGGCATCAAGCTTTTTTCTATCTTTTTTTTTTTAAGTTGCAAAAGTATCACAGAATTTAATGTATAATTTGATAAAAATCCTGACCTTGGCCATTGGTCTCCTGTGCACAGGGCAGATTCATGACATGTTCATTAAAACAATAGAAACACAATCCATGCAGTTTCTTTTCTGAAGTGAATATATCTGCGACTTTTCATACATCATATGTTCCGGTCCGGACTCAGACTCAGTGAAGAAAGTGCACAGATACTTTTTGGGGGATTTTTAGCAGTTGTATTATGTCAAGGTTTCATTAATCTTGATTTCTCACAACTTTCTATTTTGGAAAAACAAAAAACAAAAATAAAACTATTGACTGCTATTAAATGGCCTTTTTTAAACTGTGGTTTGAAAAGGAAAGAATGGCCTTTTGCATCAGAACAACGGCAGCTTGAGTAAATGATGTCTTAATTTTCATTTTAGGGTGAACTGTCCCCTTAAAAACCTCCTCTGGGAGCACTTTTCTGCACATGCACTTCTGCTCAAGCATACTCATGAGTCTGGGAAATCTGGTATCATTGAATTAGCTGTGTGGGACTTCGACTGAATCCCTTATTTAGATATTTCAGTAATTTTAGATTAAAACATCTGAATGAATAAATGAGCTTGAAAAGCTCTTTGTGAGGGACACAGTAGAGAAAGTGGAAGGCAGAAACAGAGAAGTTGTTTGGGCAGGATACCAGGTCAGTCAGTAGACAGCTGCACCACTGAGGGAGATGAAGCCAAACTAGCCCTGGCCTCAGTGAGGGCTCAAAGATCCAGACCCTCACCCTACAGAGACCAAAGTTTCGGAGCACAGCCAATGAAGGATCCATTTCAGATTTACCCAAACTCTTTAAAGTAGAACAGAGGTCATCGACTGGAAAGGATAAGAACAAATTGGCATTAATTTGAGGCTTATCATCATATACATAAAGATATTTCTTCTGTATTTCTTCTGTACTTACATTTTCCTCTATAATATCTAAATTAAAGAGACCACCTTTATGTCATTGCATATGATCACAAAATATAAAACCATATGGATATGCAAGCCTATGGTTGCTCAAACTTTTCTCAGAACTTTGTTTTTTACTTTAACAAACTGGTGTCATGGCAGTTCTCTGTGGAAGTCAATTTCTGTTTAAATAAATAAAATAAAATAATCGTGTCATTATTTCTCATTAAAACATTATATTTCCCAATTTCAGTTTTATATCTCACAATTGCACCTATTATTTATTTAGACTATATACACTTTATTTCAAGTTCACTTTAGACATTCTGCAAACTATCAGTAAATTTGCAACTAACTCTCATTGGAATATTAGTGAGTAGATTGTTAGGTTAGGATTAGAAGAATAAACAAAATAAAAAATAAGTTATTAGCAGATATTAAGCAGGCTGTCTACTAATACTCTAATGAGTATTCTAATGACATGTAGGTGCAAAGTCAGTAGAATGTCTAAAATGGAATATTGAAACTGTGAATGTCTATTTAATATTTATTTACTGTAAAATATGTCAGTGCCATTTCTTTGTATCAAGATGCACACCAGTAATGTTTGTTTTTTTCTAACGCATGTTTATATAAAGCTACTTAAATGTACCAGTTGAACTAAGGCCTCATCCTGGCTTAGTCTAAACCTTGTCTGTGAAACCAGGCCGAAATCCTAAAATAGAATGTGACTTTGTATCTTGCAATTGTCTTTTTCACATAACTATTTGACTTTCGTTTTATTTTTATCTCCCAATTAGCTTAATTCTTTACAGATAGAAATGGTTCCCATTGGTTCCCTCAAGTTCACAGAGATTTCCTAATGGAGTAATCAAGTGTAGATCATTATATTAATGAATGTTCCACTAACTAATAGACAAACACATGCTGACACTCTGTCAGTTTAAATATTGACTACAAACACTTCTCTTTAACCTGTCAGACAAATACCACATTGTCAACTTATATCATTCAAATCAGTTAACTGATTGATAGGGTGCATAAAATAGGTCAACCTGAACCAGGAACATTAGATGGTGGACATGCACCTAGAGAGGACCAAAATGTAGACTTGAAAGTCAGCAGAGACCATGTCTACTAGACAATCTCCTCTGAAGGACTTGTTGACATGACAGCCAACAGCACAGATCCTCAGCAGTGACCACAAGAACCAGACAGGTCCCCTGCACAGACCCTATGACCAGCTTCGGCTCCATACTTGGGTAATGAATCGATCTCTGAATTCTGAAGTGATGCAGCTTTAATCATAATGACACCCTGTTTGTTGGTTGGCCAGAGGCCAGAGTTTTTTTTTTCTCCCTCCATTCTGTCTCCTGATGGAGTGTGAATTCCATGCTATAGTTGCCTCCGACTTCCTTAGATAGGGACACTTAATATTCAACAATATTATTGATCTGACTGCACTGAGGGTGTTGTATGAGAACTGAACTGAGCTGGATAATGGCATCATTTTTTGCAGAACTGGTTTATTGATTAAGTGAACTAATCTAATAATTGATGATCTTTACAACAGAACTGAATCAACACTGAACTGACTTCAGATGCATAATGCTCCTGATATCAGTGCAAAGCTTCTTTGAAACTATCTGAATTGAACTAAAGCACTATATAAATAAAGGTAACTAGACTTGTCTAGCGTTTGACAACCAGACACTTTTGTTGCCATTTTGAACATTATTGTTTTTTTCAGTTGAATCCTTGAGAAATTGTTTTGAGCTATATTGTTTGATTTTATTATATTACGCACTGACATAGATTTCATTTAATGTGACTTAAGTGTCCAAATATGTTTTGAAGCCACTGTAGATAGAGACGACAAACATTCTGACGTCCGATGCTCAGAAGGAATAAGCGCAACAACAACAGTTTCTGGATGCTTTCCATGTTACATTGTTTAAGCCGAGATTTACAGGAACGTTTAGACGGCGAGTGCCCGCTGGCTTGGCGCTGTCAAGCGTTTGCAGCTTTAATCTGATCTATTATGCTGATGAGTTTGACTCGGTTCCAGAGCCTTCAGTGGCTTCACACTCACACAGTGAGCTGGCAGCCGACTCTATCACCTGCGCTGGTGAGCACACTGACACTTTGTCACTCAGTCACACCTGATCCGAGTCCAAAAGTGGGTTGTTCACACCAATTCTAGTTCACGTTCTCTCCTCGAGCATGCCAGAGTGCCTTTGTCTCTGGAAATTTAAGTAAGAGGAGGTGCTTCTCTTGCTTCCTTGGATCCTACGTGTGTATGTGTGCGTGTGTTTGGAAGAGAGGCATGAATGAATTAATGATGTCTAAAGTAAGTAGGGCATGTTATAATGATGAATGTGTGTAAAGTGTGTTCATAGGACAGCGAAGCAGGAAGTAAGTGTGAGCCCTGCAGCTTCTAAACTCTAAGAGATGCTCTCCAACAAATCCTCTCATATATCATCACGATGCACAGTCCCAGCACTCCTCTCCCTCATTCCTATGTGCTCTCACTCCCCCTTCAGCATGCATGCACACTTCCAACAAAATGCTTTAGAATGTCATAGGCCAAAAACTAAACCCTAATAAAAATGAAAGGGATAGTTCCATCAAAAATTACTCACCCACAAGTCTGTATGCCTTTCTTTATTCCCTGGAACATGACGAGAAAAGCTTTGCAGACTGTCCCAGGTGCTCTTTTCTATCAAAAAATACAAAACAATAGAAGTTTAGAATATTTTAATAAATCCTGAATGAGTCCTTATGCAACACATGATTTCATGAAGTGGTTTGGTTTTGGATCACTTTCATTTTTTAAGGAATTACTTTAAATGCTTTAAATTTAAAATACAAGGTTTAATAAGCTGTGTTATTTACAGTATGGTGTGGCTAAAAGGAAGACTAATCATATATGAATTTGTTTACACCACACACACTACTGTTCAAGTTTGGTGTTTTGTACGTTTTTGAAAGAAATAAATACTTTTATGCAGCAAGAATGCATTAGGTTGATCAAAAGTGACAGTAATGACATTTATAATGTTACAAAAGTTTTCTGTTTAGAATAAATTCTGAAATTCTTATTATAAAAAAAGAGTATAGAATAAATTATTTTGAACAATATATTTAAAAGTTATCAGTTTCTATAAGCAGTGGTCATGAGCACACCAACACTGTCACTCAGTCAGACCTGATCCAAGTCCAAAAGCGGGTCGTATCGGATAACTCCTCTGTCTCTGAACATTTAGGGGGATATAAATAATATTGAAAAGAAATACTTTCTATTCATCAAAAAATTCTGAAAAAGTTGACAAACAGAAAAAGTTCCACAAAACACACTACTGTTTTATATATTGATAATAATAAGAAATATTTATTGAGCACCAAGTCAGCATATTAAAATTATTTCTAAAGGATCATGTGTCACTGAAGACTGGAGTAATGATGCTGAAAATTCAGCTTTGGCATTTGAGGAATATATTACGTTTAAAAAAAAAGTTATTTTAAACTGTAATAATATTTCACAATATTGCCATTTTTCTGTATTTCTGATTAAATAAATACAGCCTCTCTAAGCAAAGAAGGCTTCTTTCAAAATGATTTTTTTTTTACCAATCCAAACTTTTGAATGGTAGTGTAGATCACGCTAATTTTAACAATTTCCACAAGTGGATGAAACTTAGCACAAATAGGCTCTTTCTAAACAATCAAACCTCACTCTAGATGATTAAATGCAAAAAGGTGAGTGTTGGAAAGTCACTGAGCTGAGAATAAGAGGTCACTAGAAACCTTGCAATCTTCTCTCTCTGACTGCAAAAGGACAAAATATCCAAAGGCAAATCTGCAAACTGAACTACAGGAAATAAAAACAAAAAAACAACAAAAGAAAAACACCCCCCTTCCACGACGGCCATGAAGACAAATCCAATTATTTGTGTCTCATGTTGCAAATTTGTTCTAATGGATGGAATAGCAAAATAAATAAATGCCTGCAAAAGGAAACAAAGGGATGCGATTTCTAATTAACATGAAAGAGAGACGAAGAGACGTGTTAGTAAACCCATCTTTCATCCTTCTCCTCTTCTCATAGCCAGCACATTTGTTTGTGCCCGAATGTTGTCTTTTAGAAGGAAGCGTGTTTCCGTTTCGCCAGCAAATTAAATGTCAACAGATTTAACATCGGCTCCAATCTCGTTTTTTTCTGGAGCATTTTGTCGATTTTATTGTTCATTAAGCTTTTTTTCTTTCGCTTTGCTTGCGCTCAAGCGGCTTTATTTGTCACATCTTGGCTTTGAAGATCACAAAGGCCTGGGACAATAATTAGGTTTAGTGTAATTACGAATCGAGCATAATGAAAGAGTTGAATGTCTGGCCCTATCTGCTCACTGCCTCTCTCCGGATAACCATTAATCCCACATTAGCCCTGCACTGTCAATCTACACAACGGCTTTGAGAAAGAAGGCATTATCAGATGACCAGGTCACACACAAATACTGAATTTGATATGATGCATGGAGAGGTCAGATCACTTCAGATGCTGTGTAAAACACTGAGGTTTTGATACTGTCCGCAAGCTGTCTGTATTTGACCCTAAAGAACAGTAATAATGAGAGAGAAAAAGTATTTGAGCAGTGAACCATAAAGAGGGGAGTTGGCCTCACACAAGTCTAAACAACCAATATCTGGTTTGTTGTAGTTCAGCTCTAAACAGCCTCATAGTTTTTTGTTTGTTGTTGTTGACAATAATTTTTCGATTAGCTTCATAAATACCCCAGTAATGTACTTGATTCAGGGCTTTTATACACTCCATGCTGTGTGTCAATGAACGTGTGACAACTCCGCCATGCACACCTGAATATCTTCAAGCTCTTTTGGCAGTCTGGAGACAAGAGCTGTTTAAAGACACTATAGGGCAAAAGTCTGTCAGTAAGTTTGTTCAAAAATGTTATATTATTCATTCATTATCAATAATATTGAACAATTCCATCATAACAAAGTCTTAACCATGCAGAGAGCTGTTTATTGCACCCACTTCTTCTAATCTATAGATAGATAGATAGATAGATTGATAGATTGATAGATAGATAGATAGATAGATAGATAGATAGATAGATAGATAGATTCAAACTCGATGTGATAAGTTCAAGGTTCCCTAATTCAAAATCTTTTGCAAATTCTTTCCTATCCTTTTTCAGTTAAATCTCAGATGATGATCTATTCCTTTATTGACAGCGCTAATTTATGTGTCCAAAAAAATTAAATAGAAGAATTGAAGATCACTCCAAGATAGATGACAACATCATATTTACAAACAACATCAACGATCCAAATAAATATAATAATGTTATTGTTTGGCTGTCTAACAAGTGGCTGCATTTGTCATGACAATGTCACGCTCCTGTTTGAGTGTCTGGATAGACATGTGGTGTGTAAGCACACAGATGAAACTCCAGATGGCAAGGACAGACCTGTGCAGCGTAATGCAACAAAGAACAGCCTGGGTGTGTGGACATGTTCCCAAAAAGCTGGATGTGCCGCTTCTGCCAGCTCTCCTCAAGACGAGGAGACTGTCCCAAACATATGAAGTGCAAATTACCTTTGACCAGCAGATGAATATAGGGCAATGACTTCACCATCTTAACCACATAACCATCCAAAGGTTAATTCGCAATGTAGAGGAGCACTGGCTGGAAAGATTCAAGCTGCCACTGGGAAGAAAATCAGGATTCATCTGGCTCAATATTACATTAACAAGTAGACACAACTGTTACTGTATTTTAATCGTGATAGAATGTAACCTTGAATGAAAATAACTTTTACTATAACCAGTTAATGCTCTAATGCAATGAGAGGGTTATTATGTTTAGCTTTAAAACACAGATAACATTAGAACCGAGGCCACTCTAAAACTATATGGACACCAAACGCTGTATTTCATATATGATTTCACTGTACAGAATGAGGCCAATAGATTGAACGCGAGAAACAACATTTGTTATCAATAAGTGGTCAATTATTTCTACCATAAAGAATAGGAATATGCAAACATAGTGTAGCATTGAATAACAGTGTAGAAAATATTCAAAGAGTCCTTGTGCTAAAAAAAACTCGACTCGTCTTGTGCGCCATCTTGTGTAAAGAAGATAATACTGCTAAAGGTCTTATTAAACGTGACCAGGAGATGGCAATATTGACAAGGTTTCATACAAGCTTTTTTTTTTTTTTGGGCAAAATGAACAAAACTCTGTTGGACAACTGGACCAGGACGTTGAGTGCACTTTAGTAGTAATTTGTTATTTGTTAGCAGCCGTTTCCTGCTTACGGGTGATTGTTTTCAATCTCTCTTGTGTCGTTGCCATGGTGACAAGACAAGCGCCCGACGCTCGAGACCTCGTCGACATGGTGAGTCGTTTTGAGAAATAAAATGTTAAAGCTATAAAACATGTGCACATATGTGCTATAAGTTATATGTTCAACCAAGAAATAATGGCTGGTAACTTCATTAAACATAAGAAGCAAAAAATTATAAAAATAAAAATCTTCAAGAACAACAACAAAAAAACGAAAGTAGCGAGGCACAATGTTAACTTGTCCTGGCATATGTTAGCAATGTCTGTCTGATTTATTATTCATATTTTGATGGGAGTTAATATGTTTTAATGGCTTTCAACTTAAAATAAGTTTATTTTATCAACACACACATTCTTAAGAATACAATCCCAATTTAGCCTGTAAAATAAAATCTGTAAAATAATATATTTTCTCTGAAAATTGAGTAGTTTTGGAGAACAGCAACAAACTTTTTAGATCAAAAATGGTTTCATTACAAACGAAAGAAATAATCTGTTCATTTTTCACACAAATCATTTGTATTTTGTTTCCAGTCTGCAAAAAAGAAAGGAGGAAAAATCAGCAAGGCTGAGAGGGAGAGGTTGCAGAGAGAGGCAGAGGAACAAAGATTGAGAGAGGAAGGTATATCTGTAATATTGATTCAGTTGGTTTCATTTTAAATGAGTTTTTGATTTGATAATACCTATACATTTTGTCCTGTAGAAGAAGCTCGTCTCATTGCTGAACGTGAGGAGAATGAACGGCTGGAGAGGGAACGAATAGAACAAGAGAAACAACATCTACTTGAGTTAAAGGTCTGATGTAATTTCATTTGAACATTCACAGCTTTAGCACATATGCAGGTGTCTGTACTGATGGATTGTGTGTGACAAGTTTGGATGCGATGATTGATTGACGCCTGTCAATGTCCACAGGACAGAGAGCGGAGAGAGGACGAGCTGAATGAACTGCGGCACATTCTAGATGAGAATCACTCGGCTGTCACCATGTGGGAATCAGAATGCAGGAACAAAGCAAAGGTGCAAGACTTATGTAGCTTTATTTGGACGTCTCAGGCTGATTCCGAGGCCACTTTAAGTGTGTTACAGGATCATTTGTTCTTTGGTCTTTTCTAGTGGGAGCGTTACATGCGTTGCGACGGCAGTCCAGACCCATCCGTGCAGCCGGAAATTAATTCCTTCATCAGTTTGTGGAGAGAAGACTCGGAAACACAAATCCAGAAGGTCCTGGAAAACTGTGCTCTGGCTCTTGAGGTGAGACCAGCGCTCTGGATATGTCGTTTTCATGGTTTCAAGTCAATTACTAATCACTGAGGTGATCCTGTTAAGTCAGTATTCATAATAATTGTACTATTAAATGTGGCACATAACTCTGCTAGGGCCATGAGTGATACCTCAAATCATGTTAATTGTGAGGGATCCAATGTTTATTTTGTTTATAACGATTTTAAAAAAGTATCGTTAAAAAGTATGTAAGTGTCGTTGACAACAAAGTTTTAATAATCATTCAAATATATTATAATTACAATTCTAACATTAATGACAAAGGAACTGTCATTAGAATCATTTTCAGACTGATTTTCTGGTAAACCTGCAATATAGCGTCGGAAATTACCTACTAGCACCAACAGGGGGAACCTCCGCTATAACGTCGGTAATTACACGGCACCCACTACCATAAATGACATTGAAATCATTTAAATCCACAATGGCAGGGAGACCACGATCGTTAACGACTATTGTACCAGCTAACGGAACTAGTCATGCATTGTTTCCGTCATATCTGCAAGAATTTGCCTATCGTAACCAGTTTCGGCGCACAGACATGTTTCCGATCTTCCTGAGTATGCTTGTGGATAATTATCCGTGATTGGTGAATGGTGCTTTAAATAAACTTGAAACTGTGTTAACAACAGCTTTGTTTGGTGTCTTTTCATGTTATTAAAGCTGTTTTGGGTCTATTTTAATGCTATTAATTACCGACGCTATAGCGGAGGTTACCCCCTGTTGGTGCTAGTAGGTAATTTCCGACGCTATATCGCAGGTTTACCGATTTTCTTTCAAGCTGATGATCAATGAAAAGCCAATCAGAATCTATCTTTAAAGAGCTTGAGAATTTAAAGTGTCTGCTGAAACTACAGCTGGAAAGCCAGGTAGCAAAAATAAACACAAATTTTAACATGTACACGTTAAAGATCCATTGCTTGCGTGTTGTTTACATATTTACATTCATGCATTTGGGAGACGCTTTTATCCAAAGCGATTTATATTGCATTCAAGGTATACATTGACATTCTAATCAGGTCTTGCTTTCCTAAGTAATTGAACCCATTAACTTGGCATTGCAAGTGCCACACTCTACTGTTTTAGTTACAGAAACGTTATATTAAAAAAATCTAAGCAAAACCAACATACAGTGTTGTTTACCTGTTAAAATTAGCATGTATTTGAACTTCAATGTATTGAACTGAAGTGTCACATTATTAGAACTCAAGACTCAAATGGCACAGTCAAACGCATCCATACAGTGCATGCTTGCACAGAAAAACAATGGTAAAGCAGCGCAGTGGAATGCAAAATCAGGTTCAATGTGAATAGACTCTTAAAAAAAGAGAACATTATTGTCTGTTTGTGTGGCTCCTAGTTATTGTTATAACAATCTCTATAGTTATCGCTCTTTGACCTTTACTGTACAGTGGAACTGGGATATTTAGAGACCACAATGTCAGGGTGTTTATTTGACTCATGTCAATAAACAACTACTTAAACACACTACCAACCACATAGCAATGCCCTAGCGCCCACCCAAAACACTGTAGCATCATGATGGTGAGTTTTCCGCGGATATACTAAAACAATTTCTCTTGGACAGTTAATAGACGAACTGGAGCTCCTCTTGAGTGACAGTCCTGAGCCAATTGCTGCTCAAGAGTATCAAGAAACAGCTCTTTCCCTACAGAGTATCATCCTCTTCAAACTCAACCAGGCCACCGAGGAGCTTCTTAAGGTGCACATTCTTCTGAGATCTTCCCAAGCAGCTTCCTTCAATTTCACCACATATTTGATATAATATGCATTTTGCTTCCCATCCAGTTTGCAAATTCTAGTTCTGACATTGAGACTGGCAACATGCAGACTGTAGTCCAGGATGACAACGTGACTCTTTGTCTCTGGGCAAACCTAAACAGAAATCCAAGGTTTGTCTGTCCTCATGGTGAAATTTAGGCCCTATTGTTGGATAAAGGAAATATTTGACAATCCACATTTCCAGGTTTAAAGGTTATCAGTTCGAGGAGGTGGGTCTGGGTTTTGAGCTGCCGAAGCCGCTGGCTGTGAGTGACATCGCTGTTCGCATCCTTCACACACGATATGACCACCTGTCCCACCACAGTGAGCGTGAACAGGTCCAGAGGAGGAGATCCATGATGGAGGGAATTCCCACTTTGCCATCTGAGAGTGCTACACCGATGCCAGATGGGGAGGTAGAGGAAGAGAGGGATGAGGGGAAAAGCTCAAAGCAGGTGGAGGAGGAGAGGCGTTCGGTTAGATCAGAGAGCAGGAAGAGGGTGAGTGAGGCTTTGATCGTGTGTACACGATGTACTTGTTTTCTAGTGGATCCTGTTGCTGTTAATATGCATGTCATCCATGTGTCAGAGTGCTGTGAGTGTGATCTCAGCTAAGGAGGGGAGGAAGAGGTCTTCAGTCAAAGCGTTAGAGGAAGGAGAAAGTCAGATGGAAGGAATTACTACAGCAATAGAAGCTGGTTTGATCCTTGATTTTCCTAATTTCTTTCCTTCTTTTTTTAAATTATGAAACAAAATGAGAATGAGATGACATTTTCATAACATAAAAATAACATTTATATCTTTAGTTAACTATGATCATTTTTAGAATACCGCCAATGCTTTAAATTATAAACTGGATTGTTCCATATTTGAAATTCCATATTCCAAATTTAAGCTCCTGTATAATACTGTTGTCAAAATATGCACATCAGTTGAATTATAATAATAACATATTAATGGGACAAATGCAATGCGTTTAATATGATCAGACAGACCAATTAACTGGCAGAATTTTTTATTTTATTTTAAATTGTGGTTATTGCTAATTTTAATTTATAAAAGCAATAAACTACTGAAGGATGTCACATCATATTCTACATCACAAAATATTAAAATCATGAACCAGTTTGAGTCAAGATCTATATTAATATGTATATATTATAGTTGCTAGGCATAAAAAGCCTAGAAACTATAATATAATAATAACTATGACTATAATATAGTTACTATAATAACTGTAATGATACAATTATACTACTTAACTGTCGTAAGGATGAAATTATGTTTATTCTAATTATTGAACTATGCTTTGCTAATACAAAAATCTTAGGAATTAAAATTGTAGCCAATAAAAACATCAAATTATTTTGCTGTTTGGATGATATCCAATAAATACTTGATGTCAAAATTCTATACTATTTTTAATTAAATAGTGAATTTAGGCAACACAACACTATAACATGAAATATGTATTGTATGAAAGATGGATTTTCATTACGAAATCTGCTAAAGATTACATTGTGTTATTAACTAACTAATCTTTGTTAAATTCTCTAGATCAGAATGACTCCAACCCATCACCAGCTGAACTGGCGTTCGAAAGTGCTGACATGTATATAGTGGATCTGCAACAGTTCACACCCTTGGGCGGCGTCTTCTACTTCGATGTCTTCCATCTACCACCCCAGTCTCATGTAGTGAAGGGTTGGGAAATGAGAGAGGTACATCTTGGGATGTAATCTGGGACATTCTGCAAGAGATCACAGAGTAATTTGCATTAATAATCATTTGCTGTTGTGCTTCCACACAGCTGTCAGAGACCGGCCTCCAGGTCTTCCCCTATCCCACAGAGCAGTCTCGCATTCAGAGCTCCAACTCAGCAAGGCTGGATGAACACAGTAGCGCTGTTCCACAATTACCTGTAGGGGTCACTGTAGCTCTGCCTAACTCAATAATGTTTCTGGAGGATGTGCAAGTGGCACGCTGGGATCCTATTGGTGAATATTTCACACCACATGTACAAAAGATTTTATATTATATACATTCATGTCTTAATACAGTATTTTACCTCATGCCTGTTACTGGTCACTGTTTTTGCAGGCCAGCACTGGCGGACGGACTGCATCTCTGAGACGAATTATGACGAAGAGACCCGCAGCATCTCCTTTCGGATGAATACATTCTATGCCTTCACTTTACTGCAAGAGACTTACATTAATATGCCTTTCCAGTCATGGGAGCTGAGGCCTCTGGGTGAAAATTCAGCATTGTTCACAATCACTGGAGCTCTTACTGAAGTCAGCATTACTGTCAAGGCAAGAGAGGCCCTGTTCAAAGATATCTTAAGATATAGAAAAATGTGCCAAATTCTTTGAAATGTACTCAGAGTATTCATGTTGGTTTCATATGGTTTTGAAAAAACATGACTTCAAAATAAGACAAAACAAGCATTAAAACAGCTTAAAAAAAAGTTATTTCTTAATATTTATAACAAATGTATATCTTTCTAGCTGGACCTAGCTAGAAATTATGAGGTCCTACAGATATTGTGGAAATTGGCGAAGTCTTATATTTTATGTCAAATATTTGAAGTTATTGACTTCTAAGGCCTGCGAGGGGCCTCTCTCTGATGTTTTACAATTTGTTAAAAAAACAGCATCCTGTCATTGAAACATTTAATTTATCCAAGTCTATATTTCAAGACCAGATTGTTTTCAATACATACTGAAGGCCAAGAGAGAGAGAGAGAGAGAGAGAAAGGGTTTGTGTGCAATTACCTGTCTAAGACTGATCGATAGCTTTCTGTGTTTCTCAGAATAATCAGTGCATGCTGCAAATAGAAGAGACAAAGGAGCTGGATCATCTTCTAGGGAAATGGATGAGCCCCTCAGAAATGCAGAAGGCCATGAGGAAAGCAGGGATCAATATATTTGTGAATGAGTATTCTGACAAGTACGTCAGCATCAACACAAAGGTAACAAAGGGGCTGAATTGTCTTCGAGCCAATTCACTAATCAACTGTTTAATAGACCCATTATAGAAACCCAGGACCTGTATATAAATATATTTATAAATGTACCAACTTTTAGGACCCATTAATAGAGCACACAGTATATGAACAAATGGCCCTAATGTCTTCAGCCGTGGCTTTTTCCTGGAGCCGCTGGAACTCAAAATGCAGACAAGAGCACCTTGTTCTTCAAGTATGTCATCCACTCCTACAGCCCGATTGTTCTTTTAAAGTAGCTAGTACTGCAGACCTTTAATATTTTGACTCTGATAGGCATGTGAGCAGCTGGAGGCAGGGCCAGTGACTGAGGAGGCTTGGTCTCTTTATCTCCTGGGTGCTCAGAGGAGCCAGCAACTGAAGATGAAAGAGCATGACAACAACTTCTCTCCTGAACTGGCCGAGGGCAGCGAGTTCCACTCCACCTTTCTGCACATGCTCAGACAGGACATGAGCACCGAGGGACAAGCTAGAGTCCGTCAGTCTCACAGTCTCTACACAGACACAATACAGAGACTCCTGTGTGCAACACGTGTTCTCACATATTCTTAAGATGAGAAAGCACACATATCGAGAAACAGGCAACATGCATACACACTAATATCTAAAACATTTGACTCCCGTTTTGAACTTATAATGAGATAGAGATTCCTCTCTATATAACCAGCAAATGGAGCAAAAATTCTCTTTCAAAAATTTCTGAAGTCAACAATAAAATAAATAATTGCAATAATATTAAGAAACACAAAAGATCTCAGAGCACTGACCACTGGACTAAATCATTGATTTTGAGAGTGTTTAGAGTGCTAGAATATAAACTGGGATATTGTGGTGAACAGGTGAGTCATCAAAACATGTCCAGGCTTCCCCTAAAATAAAAGTTCATTTTAATCAAGCTAATTTTAAATAAAGAAATTACATTTAAAGGGGCATTAAGATATTTTTAGCAGAATAAATGAGATGTATTTATATATAACATTTAAATTGTCACATTTACATGATCGTAACTATATATATATACTTCATAAATATAGATTTTAAATACATTTTAGATTTGGGGCTGAAAAATGAACAAGACATGTTTCGGGGAGTTTTATAGGTTGTTCTTCTCACGTTGAATTCTGTACTAGATGGCATTGACTCCATTGAGCACATTTTAAAGCCTTGAATGAACAAGTAAAAAGTATACTCAAACATGAGTATTAAAATGTAAACTGAAGCCTCATGAACATTTAGCTTGTTTGTTTCCAATAAATAGTGATATTATTTGGATCAGTTATCTTTTATTGTGCAAAGTTTCTTTCCCCCCCTCTTTGGAACATACAAAAGTGAAAGTTTAACAATAAACACCAAACAAACAGCTTAATGAGGTTACAAATTTGTTTGTAACAATTAATATCAGGGGAAAAAATATTCTACTGCATAAAACAATAAATTAAAAAGAAAAAATATTTTTTTTAAAACTCAATACTCTTTCAAACTTCCCATAAAAACACACTGATCAATTTCAAAACATTTTAAAAAGGCAGCCTTTTCGGGCAACCCATGTATTGACATTCACACTGTTGCAGTCTGCAAACTCACTACACACCAAATATTTCACCGGGTGATAGGCTGGCACTGAGTGTCTTATACAAATGCCTATAACATACGTGGCCAACACAATGGTTTGTGTACACAGCATCCAAGAAGTCTTTTCAGCACATCACTCCCAAAACGGCCACGTTTCTCTTTATCTTCAGTAACAGGTGGTCACAGAGTTCTATAAGAAGGACAGGCAGCAGTGTTGCGTCACAGCTCGTGTAGCCAGAGGAGTTTTTCTGAATGTCAGGACCGGCTACTCTAGCCTTGCAGACCCACTGCTGTCACACAGGGGGCTGGGCGTTGTGCCTCAGCCCAGTATAGGGCCACAGAAGCTGCTGGATGGTCATCCAGGAGTCCCCGGTGCCCACAGGCGCCGCATCTACCGCAGGCTGTAACATCAGACTTGCCAAGAGGGCCAGTAGAACAACTAGCACTACAAACAAGGCAACCCAGATCCAAATGCCCCTGGTGCCTCTGGACACTGCAGGCTGCCCCTCTGTCAGACTGGGTGGAACGTGATCTGTTGGGCTGGGGTTGGGACTGGGATGGAGAGTGAAAGAAATGTTTAAAGAAAAATACAACAGCATACCTTCAGCAACAAGGCGTTTCTTTTTGCTAAACCAGGAAAGAGCAAGTACAATGTTCATGTTACTGTAATCAGCTTCAGAACAATTGATACAGCATCTTTAGGCCAGTAACATACTCTGTACAAGCAAGAAATGCAGACTTAGCAACCATGTGGGTCTCATTGTACAAACTTAAAGTGCATTCATTAAGAATCATTAACACATGAAATTGATCTTACATAGCTATAAAGATTCACATACTTGTATAGAGTATGTTCTGGGTCTTATTAAAGGAGGTCATAAAAAGCAAATGTTATATAAAAAAAGTCAATCTGAAGAATGAGACGGCTGAGGCGACCTGAAGAGAATAAGTTGAGAATTTAGAGGAATGTGAAAAAAGACAGCTGTTGCTGAAAGCAATGTTTGACAAAGCACATGATAAAAAAGACAAATATGAATGTTCAGTGATAGACCGACAAATATCTGGGTCAGGACAGGTCATCTGCAAAAACCTTACTATTTTGAGGTCAGCCAATAACTAACTGGCCGATTAACAGTAGCAGCTGCAGTTTCAAAATATGCCATTTACAATTTTTTTCATTTCATTCTTATTTTTTTGAATATTTTAATGTTGTCATATTTTATACACACTACAGTTCAAAAGTTTGGGGTCAGTAAGATTTTTGAAAGAAATCAAATATATAGTATAGTGATATTGTAAAATAATGATACAATTTAAAATAACTGTCTATTTTAACAATCGATGCAATTTATTCCTGTGATCAAAGCTGCATTTTCAGCATCAGTCCATTCTAATACACTGATTTGGTGCTCAAGAAACATTTCTTATAAATGTTGAAAACAATTAAGTGCTGATTAACATTTTTGTGGAAATCAAAATGTTCAAAAGAACAATTCATGTGAAAATTATTCAGCATTTTAAAATTCTTTGCCACATTAAAAAAGATTTCTTACAACAACAATCTTACTAACCCCAACATTTTGAACAGTAGTATACATGCATCCTTCTCTCTAGTTATCGGTCTACCACTCATCCTGTTTTTAAGAAAACACCCCAGAGAACATCAGCACACAACCGTGGGATCAAAGTACATTGGCTAATTTGCAAATGCCCATAACGGTCCACCAATGTGGACAAAAAAAGAAAGATTTTCAAGAACTTTGTCTTCTCTCTGAAACCACAGATTGGCTGATTAGATCATTTGCTGGTAACTGAAGCCGAAGACATGCAGTGTAATAAATGCAAAAGCTAACGAACATTACGGGTGTCCAGCGTCCATTCAGAACATAATTAAAGTTACTTTTCTCTAGCTTAGCTGTAAGAGCAAAAGGCAGTGACATTTTTGACAGAAAGCCCTCGTTTATGCCTGGATAATGCCTGAATGCTGAAGCAGAGAAATAATGTAGGCGTAAGACACACTAACGTTTTAGAAGGCATTATGAAGGAGGTGATTTTGCTGCCTAGTTCTGTTAGGCTAGTCCTTCTGCCCGCTGAGTCTGCTTTCTGCTCCTCCTCCGATTGAGAGTCTGTATCAGATCCATACCTGTGCAAAGTTCACACTGCACTGAGTGTCCACCATCACGGCTCAAGACCTCCATTGCGGGTCTGCATGTCAACCTTTCGATGGCACATTTGCTTTATGATTTTGACATGAAACCGATACAAAAGACGAACGGTACACAACAGTTCTTCACGCGTGACCTTACCTATGCATCACAGTGGGCTCGTCAATGTCAGCCCAAGTACCAGAGCTAACGAAGCGCCTAAGTGGTGGCCTCTTGGTTGACATGATCCTGTAAAGCGGTTGACACACAACCATGACATCCTTTCCAGCAGTGCAAAGTGCATACGATTCTAAAAACAATCAGCATGCAAATCCATGGTATATAATTTCAAATGCACTTTAAAAGTGTCGGCCAAATTAATAAAAGTTGTTCAGAGACGTTTTGGGTCACAAGAACCCTCATTTAAGGACAAAGTAAAAGGAAGTTGTGTTATGCAGACCATGCAATATCAAAAACAGTAGTACACTTACCATGGTGACCGACGTGAGAGTCTCTCAACCTCAGCCTCAGTCATATCTTTGGGCTGTAAATTAGAAACCAAGGTTTAGTCAGAGGTTCCAGAACTTCTCTACCAAAAGGATCTCTCTAAGATCAAAGTGGACTACTTACAATGTCAAAATGGGGCTGTCCTCCAACGTTGCGGGGAATGGTAGCTATACTGATGCGTCGGCTAGTGGTCTTGTGACATAACACAAAGATCAGTACAAAATAAACTCGACAAGCTGAACTATGAACACAACATACATTTTGTGCTATAACTCACTTTGAAAATATTTGAGGCTGACTGCTTCTTGTTTCGAAAATCATCTGCAAGTACAAAAGAAATCCCATTTGGTTAAGACACAGGAGTCTTGTATTATTACTATTATTTTGGTAGTGACTCACCCCTCTCAGAGGACCCAAAGGGCCTCTCGTTCGGCATGAGGTTATCCCTGAGCTCCAACAGCTCTGCATGCTCCTTGGTGTACATCCTCCTCAAGTTCTCCACATGCTGAATCATCACCTCCACTGTTTTACCCACTCTGGTCTCCTACACATGCAAGGAAGATGAGATGTAAACAAGCAAGCTTCTTTGCGAACTTTGGCTTTAGTGGGCTACTTTGGCTTTTCAGAGAGTGTTAAAGTAAACAAACCTGATGAATGGCCCCAAGCATCTCTGAACGGCTAGACACTCTGGTCATGGACTGGACAAGGATATCAAGGTTCTTCTGCAGACGATGGATGATCTCCATAGACTGGTTATCCTCCTCACACCGTGGGATCAGGGCCTATTTATAAAAAAGAAAAACAATGATATATTCAAGCTACTTATTTAGAGGAATCCAGACCAAATTTAGGAAGAAATTAATTTTCTGTTGTGAGCTGAAAATCAATTCTGCTAAGCAGAAGGGTACTTATTTGAATCGACAAGATAGACTTGGTCTGAATGCATCTAAAGAATAAAAAAAATATTGTATGCCTGCAGACTGCGAACAAAGTGACAGACCTGCAGTAGACCTTTACAACTGTTCACTTCCTTGTGAACATTCTCCTCGGCCAGGTCCCGTGAGCGTTCCTCTAGACGAAGCCTCTTCTCCAGTGTGAACATGTCACATTTGAAGCCCAGAGACAGACGGTGGAACTCCGCCTGACAGGAGAGCACACAGTAAACACTACTATTTTACACCAAGAAAACAGATACGGTTTTGTAAATATTTTAGCTCATTCACTAGTTCAGAATGTAGTTCAGGTCTGTTTAACATATACCGCAATACAAGTTCTGCAGAATTGCTTTAAATTCCCCCCACAACTATTATGAAAAAATTAAAACACGTTTACAATAATGTGAAGGTGTAAATAAAAGTTTTTATATTTAAAAAATATGGTTAAATAGAAACACACTGACATGGGACTGAAATAAAATATTTAAAAAAAAAAACACCATACCTCAATTTCTTTGTCACTTGGTGACAGGCTGCAGATAAAATGCACATTTCAGATTAAAGGGAACATGAATGTGTCAAGTGAATCATGTGAAGATATGCGTGAAAAGATTCATTTATGGATATCAATTCAGTACACAAAGCATTATAACCTGTTTTTGTCATCTTTGGTAGAATTGCTGGCATTTTCAGAAATAACAGATGCGTCACCTGAGGGTGAATAAGGAGACTGACATTGAGGAAAGACAAGATAACATCTTAAGTTTAACTAAATAGAGAGTTTATCTACAGGTACCTTTATCTGTGGCCACTAAAGGCTCACCATCCTCCTGAGTTTTTTGTTCCTCAATGGCTTCCATACTGCTCCCTTCCTATAAGAGGATAATTTCACACTGTATATGCAACAAACATGTCAACTTCAGCACATTACAGTAGCTTTGTTATAAATGTTGATTAATAAGAGCAAAAAAAAAAAAACTTGCGTGTAAATAAGTATTTCATGAAAGTATCGGGAACAGTAAATAGGACTGCATTCTCCTGGCTTTCGTTACATTTTTTTTTTAGTTAGTACTTGCTGTGAGAGTTGCTTACCTTCTTGAGCTTGTTCTTCAGAGTCACGGGGGCTTTTTTGGAGCCTTGTGCAGCAGGAATGGTCGGAAGATTTCCCTCACTGGCAGCAGGGTCAGAGGTCATGTCATTTGCTTTTTCAGAAGTACCCTTTGAGTCAGGTGAGGCTGTTGAGTTTGAATCAGATGTGACCACTGTCCTTTTAATGGCCGTCTTGTCTTTTTCTAAAATGGAATAAAGAGAGCAGAAAGGACATATGAGAGAGAGAGAGAGACACTCTGTTGCAAAACCTAGTAAGCTGCCAAGCAGACAAGGTGAGATAAATGTTGATGTAGACTCATTTAATATTTCAGTACTACTAAATTTGTATTATTCAAAAGACAATTTGGTGTAATAAATAAAAAGGGATTTACCCTAATATTTATGTTTGCTTTGAGCTTGGAATATTGCACTATTTACACCAAACGCCATTGGAATCAAGAGTCTTCATGCAGATCAACTTATTTCTAGTTTTCATTTAAGTTTGTCATATAATATTTATATTTACAGTTAACAAGAACACTGTAGATTTGTTGCGAAACCTAGTGAGATACAGCGTTATCAGAGGTTCTTCATTGATCCATCACAAATTATGAATCCATTGCCAATAGCAATACCAACAAGATTTCATGATTCTCAATATCAACAGGTACCAAAATTATTTGCTTTTCAGTACTTTATTATAATATATCCTTTTAATATTATGCTTTCCTGTAGCTTAAACAGTAGAGCACGGCAGTTGCATCACCAAGGTCATGGGTTTGATTTCCAGTGAAAGCAAGAACGTCAATGTGTACCTGCAAGTCAAGTCCCTTAGGATAAAAGCGTCTGCTAAATTCATAAAAATGTAAATAATTTTTTTGTATTAAATTGCTACTGAAATACAAGCACATTTGACATCCCAACTTCAAACGTCAGCAGGGAACTTCTTCCTACCTGATGAGTTAACCCCAGTTGACGTCACCTCCGCTGCCTCTGGCATGGTCTCCTCTTCTTCTGCTACTGGCAACAAGAGACTTCTAAACAAACAATAAACAGCACCCATTTAAGATATGTACATTACAACACTAACACAGCCCAGCAACCTGTAACTCAAGTGTGTAAGAAAATAATCTGTTTCATAGAGAGGAAATACTCACTTGTCCGATTTTGCAGACACTTTAGAAAGCTGTCCCTCGCTCAGTCTCTATAGGTGACAACAGCAAGGCATTATGACACATTCTGAGCAGCAACACATTTACATTTGTGAAAACCACTGTCTTGTGCAAATAAGTATCACACATGCACACAGTTCTATACCTGTCCCATTACATGGGAGATGAAATGTAGGAGCTACACTCCGTTTTACAGAGAGAAGTGCTAGATACTTACATAATGTGTATGAGAGCTCTACAGCTGGCAGAAAAAGAGGATGGAGAAGACAGGAAGAGAGAGAGAGGGAGTGACAGAAAGAGAGGGAGGGGAGAGCACTTGTACTGGCAGAGTTCATTGAAGTGGGAGTGAAAAAGTGCTATACTTGTTCCAAACATACTGATGAAAAACCACACACACAGCCTGAGCAACATATTTTATCCTAAAGTTCATAAAACAGAAGCAAAATAATCACATAACCAACAAATAACACCAAAAATGGTCGCAGGTCTGTTCCGGTTTTAGTCACAGTCACCAAGCAAGAGACAAATGATTTTGCCTGCATTTAGCTGCAAAAATAAACAGGCTTATGAAAAGTTTCCCATATTTTTTGTTGACAAAGACACCCAATCTTTTATTTAGAAGCTAGCCAAATTCAGCAGATTGTAACATGGATGCCACTTGATGTCCAGTCTAATATCTAGATACTGAAGCAAAACCAGTTATAAACACTACAGTTCAAACGGTGAGTCGATAAGACTGTTTGAGCCATGTTTTTGAAAGAAGCCCCTTTCAAAAAAAAAACGCCATGTGACAAGAGTTATGGCTCTCTGTGTACAGCTGCCATTACTCCAGTCTTCTTTCCAATATTCTGATTTAAATGAAAAAGGACTTATCCATGCTGAAAACTAAATACATTTCGTGGGAACCAATATCATTAAGGATTCTTAGTTGATTTTTAAAGTTCAAAAGAATGGCATTTATATTTGAAATAGAACTCTTATAAGATTACCCAAGTCATCACAGTCAAAATGATCAATTTACTAAGCATTCTTGCTGATTATCAATTTCTGAAGAAAAAGAAAAGTCTTACTGAACAGAAGCTTTTCTGTATTCAAGCAGGACTTACAGGACTAATATTAGCTATAGGACTGTCTATTGATCTCTTACTTGCATTGATGTCTAGAGTACAAATTCATAGAGGTCTAACACTGCCCACTCTCTATGAACTGAAAAGCAGAAAAGCCCTCAGATGAAGTGCAGTTTATTTTGGTAGCACTCCAAGTTGAATATCTCCCATCTTATCATTATAAAGTTAGCCAATTGCACGAGACAGAGTCAACAATGAGGCATTAGTACAGTGCATGTCAGAATAACGCTTGGCTTTGTAGGTTAATACAAACGATTGCATTGATTCTGGACCAAAAAAGCAGACAAATTACACACACCGAAAGCCCAAGAACGTCATTGTTAAGAGAGTGTGAACATCCTCTTACGAGTGGTCATTCCTGCTTACCGCCATCCAGAACCTTCTCAATCAGCTTTCCTTTACGGCAGATATTTTAGCTTAAGCTATCCTCTCGCTACATTTTACTGATAAACAGGAAGTTTTTTTGCAAATGAATGTGACAATAGAAAAGGGCACAACTACAAAGTAAGAGAAACACAAAAGGGGAAGTGAAAGAAATGGTTAGCGTTGTTACAAACGCAACAAGCTTCCCCCTTGGTTTCTTCAGCTTCCTCAAACTGACCTGCGAGTCACTCATATCGGCTGTGGATGCCGCACGTTCTACTTCACGTCCTCCGTTTGTGGCTGCAGACTGCTGGGTCCTGACCAAGGGGGAAAGAGAAAGTTTTCAGGATCCTGCTCGCAGTAAGTGCGCCATCAGTGTGAGCCTGGCCACACAGGTGCATAGTGAGCATGCAAAGTAAGGCTCCGTCATTACTAATAACTCTGCAATAAGTCTACACAAAACAGCCCAACACACAGGAAGAGAAGACACACATTTGACTAGCAAATGTGATCTTTGGGTGTGCGGGAGGCATTTCGAATAAAAGTAGACCATAATTTCTTTTTGGTGAATCATTAACTAGCACTTCATACCAGTGAGCCGGAGAGAATCCACAAATGCTGATGTATGGAAATTGTATGAGCACAAATAAAAAAAAAAATAAATAAATAAATAGGATGCAGGGTTTCACCTTCCCATAATGGAATCACCAACTTCAGACTGGCCCATGGAGACAGATACCATCTCAGAGGTCACAAGGGAGGTCACCTGTTCATTGGATATGTCGGAGCTCAGAGAAGGGTGATCTGGAGTGTGAGAAGAGTGTGTGAACATTCATAAAAAAAAAAAAAAAAAAAAACTTTCATTTTGTGTAATGATTTTATTAATTTCAAATGAAATACATTTCACTCAAGTATGTTACTAAACTGAGAGCGTTTAGCAAAGAATGACAGTGAGAGGAAGAGCTCTTACCAGCACACTGACTGTGGGTGTGAGGCAGCGGAGCAGCCTGCCCGTGGGCGTCCTCAGTCCCAGTGCATTCTGGGAGTCTGTTTACCTCCTGCAGTGGCCAGGAAAAGATTCAGAAGGACAGTAAAAATGAACCTTTACTCTGCCAGAGAGAATCACTCCCTAAAGACGACATTGTCTTTGGATACTTTTAGATGATGGGCGAGAATCCACACTTCAGATATTTGCAATGCAAACTGTGACAAATTCATTCAGGTGTGGTGTGCAATACTATGTTAATGTGTGTACACTTGTGTGTGTTCTAAGTTTAACCCAATTTCCTGCTAACACTGCGGAAGCAGCATTCCCTGTCCGTGACATTTAAAAAAAAAAAAAAAAAAAAGTAAAATGCATCTCGGCATGCCAAACACCATGTTTGGGGGGGGGGGGAGGAATTTCATGGTCAGGCAATCTGAAAGCTTGTATCATTTTATTTTTTTTAAACCAAACATATTAAACGCTTTGAACTTGTATAAAAATGCGCATGAAATGGTTGATCTTGCATCACAAGATATGATCACAAGAATGATAACATTTACACAATCATCATTTCATTTTCTAGTAGTTTGAAGAGAGGGATTATGGGAAATGAAGATGAGATAAGATCTACCTTTAGAGATTTGAAAGGCCTCTGCATTCCTCTCACACCCTCTAAAGGAGTTTCTGAAAAAGAGAGGGTAATTTAATTACTCAATGTCATGTCCAGTAGTTCTGATAAGACAATCAGGTTTATGAAGTGACTAGTCACTGATGGTTAGTCGGCAGTCATGCAGCGAAGGATGGCGGGTGGTCACAAGGTTTACTTTATATCACTGACCAAAGATGGCAGAACAACTGTAGAAGAAAAGCCAAAAAAGGTCTGGAGCTAGCGTGACCCTGCTATACCCTGCTTGTGTTTAAGATTCAGGGATGGCTGCCTGCCCTGTGTCACTAGGGATTAAGGAAGGATTATATAGCCTGATGAACCTGACACAGTGTTGACCTCTAGATGTGATCATTTCCACTACACAACTATGAAGTCTCAGACTACTATGAATATAGTTTGAATCAAAATCTATTTTACATCCAAAACTATAACTAAACTCCTTTAAAAGAAAAATCCAACAGTTTAGGTCTTTTGTTCCTCCATTTTACCATTTATAAAACAATCATCTTCCAGTTTCAAACTGTAACTTTGAAAATTCTTCAGAATCTTGTTTACGAACTAAACCTACAATGAGAAAAACAACTCTTACCAATTAGTCAATTTCTCACCTTGTGTTTCTCTGTCAGTGGTGTCGTTTGGTAGAATCGTACGAGAAAGTGTGACGTTTCTTTGTAGCTCTTCGGTCTCTACTCCAGAATCCTGTGTTGCTTCACATTCCTCTTCAGTCCTTATGTTCTCCTTGTCCATCACAGTCTCTCTGTGCTCCTCCTCCTCTGGTTTCAGAGCCTGTAGTTCCTCTTCATCACAACAGAGCTCCTGAAGAATCTCCTGGTCATGTCCCAGCTCTTGTAAAGGAGGGGACTCAGATAACACATATTCTTCATCCCATTCAAGACAAGGGCCATCCAGCTCTTCCACAACCTGAAGATACACAATAACACCAGACAAGTGTCATCAAGGTCCTGATAAAAGATCTACTCAAGCCACAATAAAACAAGATGGGCTTCCCCAACTAAATGTTTAGAGGTTTTGGATCATATGCATTGTGATGAACAAATAAACTGGACAGGATAAATGATAAAAGTGAATTAAACTCAAGACATGTGGCAAGTTCTGAAAATAAGAACACTGTGGGGTAGTCGGTAAACAGAGTCTAATCTCTCTTAAGAGGAGTTCAAACTGGCTCACAAAGCACACTTGCCACCTACACAAAGCTCCCGGTCTCATATAATGAAACTGTAAAAGTACCCATCTGTGATCTGGAGAATCTCACAAAGAAAAAAATCTTTATTTCCATTTTGCCCAAGGCTTAATCAAAACCCATTGTGAGATTTAAAGCCCACATATGCAAGCAGTGAAAGCAATTGTTTGATGAGCCTCCATACCTGCTGTAGATGATCCGGTGTTTGGCTGCTGGTCTCTCTGTTGTACAGCGGAGCCTTTAACCGGTCGAGTTCCTCTCGCAACTGCTGCTTCTGGCTTTCTTGCTCTTGTACCCTAAAAAAAAGCAGACAAAAACCACTGAATTACTTTATTAAACAAACAAAAAAAAGCCCAAAGATCGACCAAATGTGACAAAACAATTATCCTGGTAATTGAAAAGCACTGCATGAGACATTGATAAGGTGTAAAATACATACATCAGGAACCGTATCCTGATTCATTCAATCAAAACCCATCAGTGAAATGCCTAAAGATTCTCCTATTACACAGACTGAACTAAATTTTAAATAGTCTGAAAAATAAACACCATCCTCATAAATCCGCAGTACAAATCTGAAATGTCCTACAAAATGTTGGACATACTATACCCAATTCGCAGGCCCAAGCAGTGTCCCATTGTTCCTTCATCCCAATCTTAGAGCACCACTGGACGGTGCAACCCCCTTAGCTTCCCTGGCTTCTCACAACAGTTATTGGCTTTTATTCATAGTACGCTGAATAGCACAGCCTTGAAGACTTATGCCAGATAAAAGACTCCAATGAACCAAAAACAGCTTGAGGGGGGTCAACCAGAACAGCCCCTTGACAAAAGCTTCTAGAGACGGTTACACAGACATGGACTAAATTGGTAACGCCTCACCCCATAATCCTTCCATTGCCTAGAAAGGGGTGATGTTTCCATCTGAATATACTGTGGTTAATAAAAATAAACTTTTTTATTAATCTATGGACTAAAACAGTTTCCGTTAACTGTACAATGGAAGCTTTTAGATTGCAAACAGCAACAATCATGCTGGTGTTCGGGAATACTAGCAATAACCAAATAATAAAATTCAACACCAACATAAAGGGGCCCATAAACTAAACAGTTGATGGGCCCCATTGACTTATTGATCACAGTACAGAAAGATTAAATAAAATGTAGAATCAACCGTCAGCAGAAGAAAGCAATTCATACAGGTTTGGTACAACTTGAGGGTAGATGTGCTGGCATACAGTAATACGATACCGAACATGCATAAAATTATTATTGTGGGCACTTACAAATACCGTGAATATTTATAAAGAATTATTCAGATTTTTTTAAATGAACTTTAAGAACACCCCCCAATCAATTGGTTAAAAATGCACAACACAGTTTTATGTTGCGTCAAAGGGAGTGTTTGCATCAGAGGGTGCATGCCTAACACAGATGGGAAGTGCGTAGTAGAACAAATGAAGACATGCATCCCTAGATATTGTTTGAAATTTTTTTGATTCTTTACCGTTCGGTCAAATTTTATCTCAAGGCTCCATTAGTTAACATTAATTCATGAATTAACAGTGATACTTCTAAAACATTAAGTTAATTTCAACATTTAAAAACACACTATTAAAAACAAAACTTTTAATGGTATTATTTGATGGATCTGAATAAACTTCAGTTGGCTTGAGAAAGCCTAGCCTGAAAGTTAAATTTATTTGTAAAAGCTTAAAAAGTTTTGAAAGTTTACAGATGGATAGATGGAAAGAATTAGATCTTGAGCATATATACTCTTGTTAGTTATTGCCTTGCGTTGTTTCTAGGCAGTTAATAAGGTGTCGTTATGTTCTTTGATCATAATTTAATCTTTAATCAATTGATGATCAATTTTGCTAGCAAGATTTAATGTTAATTATCTTGTTGCTAGCAAGATTTAGTATGAATTCTGAAGTCATTAGCAACATTTAACATAAATAAGCATGTTGCTGGCAAGAATTTGCTGAATTAGCATATTGTTAGCAAGATTTATCGTTAATTAGCTTAAAAAGTTTTGAGAGTTTAAACTTAAAAATAAGTTATAATTATGCTTTTTGATCCCCAAAGTGTTGGAAAATTGTAATTAGTTTAAAAAAATGTTTACGGTTTAATTACATCCTTGGCTTTTAACGGTCAGTTTTCACTAATGCGAAAAATACTTTGTTTAATTTCTATTTTAAAGCTGTAATTAAGCATTATTAGTATAGGCTAATCACTTTCAAAAGAGACTGCAGTTACACTGCATGTATATGTAGCCTTTTATATATACTAAATAGATGTGTATGTGTATATATATATATATATATATATATATATATATATATATATATATATAATATGTATAGAGGTGTGTGTGTGTGTGTGTGTATATATATATATATATATATATATATATATATGATACTGTGAATAATACTTTGTTTTATTTCTATTTTAAAGCTGTAATTAAGCATTATTAATATAGGCTAATCACTTTCAAAAGAGACTGCAGTTACACCACAGTTACACTATATGTAGCCTTTTATATATACTAAATAGATGTGTGTGTATGTGTGTGTATATATATATATATATATATATATAAATAAATGGTACTGTGATACTGTGAATAATACTTTGTTTTATTTCTATTTTAAAGATGTAATTAAGCATTATTTATGTAGTCTTGCCACTTTCAAAACAGACAGCAGTTACACTGCATGTATATGGAGCCCTTTATATTTACAATATAGATGTAGATTGTCACGTTTATGTTAGTTTTCACCCTGGACTCTTAGTTTACCTTGTCTGTGTCACATGTTCCCCGTTCCTGATCTCACCTCACCCAGTTCCCATTAGCACTTATCAGTCACAGGTGTTTTGTGTTTCTGTTAATCATAGTCAGTATTTAAGTTCTCCATGTTCACTCCCCTGTTGTCGATTGTTAATGTTATGTTCCCTAGTCGTGTGTGGATGTTATTTCTGTTGAGTTTGCACCATCGCGTGCTTTTGTTTTTGTTATTGAATAAAGTGTTTACTTGCATTTCTGGCTCCGCGTATGCTCCGCATCGCACACGATCCTGCGCCTTGTGACATAGATAGATATGCATGTATGTGTGTGAATAAATTTACGCGCTATAAATAAACGTAGGCGCTTAGGCGTGGACGCGCGAATGCGGGAGGACGCGCGTATATGGAGCCTCTAATACATACTTTTTAGATGTATATGTAAATCCTTCCTTCATGGGAAACAAACTTAAATATTAGTATTTTTAAAATAATTCCTGCTAAAGTACAATGAGGAGAGTAATGCAGTTTTTTCTAATCTCAAGCAGTTTTCAGATTGACTCGATCTGCCATGTCAGACTTCAGTTCAACACGGCAATTATAGCAGATAAAGGAATCAACGCAATGTAATATTTGTATAAAGCCTTCCTCCATGGGAAACAAAATAACTTAAATATTAGTATTTTTTTAAATAATTCCTGCTCATGTAATGCAGCAGAGTAATGCAGTTTTTTTTAATCTCAAGCAGTTTACAGTTTGAATCGATCTGCCATCGTTTTTGCATCCTTTTAAATCCCTTATTTCATTTATTGTTTAAGTGTTCACAAAATATCGATCTATCAGCGAATCTGCTCAGGAAGCGCGTTTGAACTCGAGAACAGGAGTCAGACTTTAGTTAAAAGCAGATAAAAGAATTAACACAATGTAACTATATACTCAAGAATTAGTTATAAATAACTTTGACTGTTAGACGCTGCATTTGAAGAGAGTCAGCGCGCGCGCTGCTCAGGGAAGCCTTTCCAATGTATATTCATGTTTCTGCATTCCCTATGTATACACGAGCGAGAGTCAGAATTCAGCAATAAAGTACATAAATAAACGTAGGCGCTTAGACGGTTATACGTTGGCGCGAGTCCAGGAGAGGACGCGCGTTTAAACTTCACTTACCTTTCCCATAGTAGAAAATCCGTTGCCGAGTAAAGACGAATGAGAGTCAGAATTCGGCCATATAAGTGCATAAATCTTCAAGCAAACACGCTGCAGCGGTTACTTGATAATCGGAAAGAATTTCCGTTTGATCATAAACTCTCTCACATAAATCTATTTTAGGAGATTATGATCTCTCTCTCCAGCAATAATGGCGTCTTTGAAAAGCTTTGAGGCTTTGAATTGCAGCGCTCTGATTCGTTCAAACTTCAGTGCTCTCACTGACAGGGGTGTAATTTTGTGATATTATGTATGTAAAATAGAGAGATTTAACTTACTAATTAAAGTAAAAAATCGATTGCAAGTTTTTTTTCAGGATTTAAAAAAATAAAATGCATGCCCATTGGAATGGACATGTTCACACATACTGTATTGAAATGTATTATATATCAGGTGTAATGTTGTGATGTTACCAACAGATGGAGTGGACGCTCTATCTAAAATTCAGTTTTCACTTCATTAGTGAAAGTCTATGGAGATTTTATGACTTTAATCTTCAGTTTTATCAAAAATCATAAGTCTGATCAGTCTGAAAAGGGATAGCAACTCAAGTCAGAACAGGTCTGAAGTCTGAGCAGAGTTTAGTGGTTGTAGCTTTAAAGCTGTAGGAGGAGATGCATTGAGAATTTTAGGTAAGAAGAATAATAATAATAACTAGATAGAGGAAGTTTATGATATAAACTTCAGTTGGCTTGAGAAAGCCTAGCCTGAAAGTTAAATTTATTTGTAAAAGCTTAAAAAGTTTTGAAAGTTTACAGATGGATAGATGGAAAGAATTAGATCTTGAGCATATATACTCTTGTTAGTTATTGCCTTGCGTTGTTTCTAGGCAGTTACTAAGGTGTCGTTATGTTCTTTGATCATAATTTAATCTTTAATCAATTGATGATCAATTTTGCTAGCAATATTTAATGTTAATTATCTTGTTGCTAGCAAGATTTAGTATGAATTCTGAAGTCATTAGCAACATTTAACATAAATAAGCATGTTGCTGGCAAGAATTTGCTGAATTAGCATATTGTTAGCAAGATTTATCGTTAATTAGCTTAAAAAGTTTTGAGAGTTTAAACTTAAAAAAAAGTTATAATTATGCTTTTTGATCCCCAAAGTGTTGGAAAATTGTAATTAGTTTAAAAAAATGTTTACGGTTTAATTACATCCTTGGCTTTTAACGGTCAGTTTTCACTAATGCGAAAAATACTTTGTTTAATTTCTATTTTAAAGCTGTAATTAAGCATTATTAGTATAGGCTAATCACTTTCAAAAGAGACTGCAGTTACACTGCATGTATATGTAGCCTTTTATATATACTAAATAGATGTGTATGTATATATATATATATATATATATATATATATATATATATATATATATATATATATATATATATATATAATATGTATAGAGGTGTGTGTGTGTGTGTGTATATATATATATATATATATATATATATATATATATATATATATATATGATACTGTGAATAATACTTTGTTTTATTTCTATTTTAAAGCTGTAATTAAGCATTATTAATATAGGCTAATCACTTTCAAAAGAGACTGCAGTTACACCACAGTTACACTATATGTAGCCTTTTATATATACTAAAAGAATTTTATTTTTGAGGGGGCCCAGCTTAAAATGAGGGGACCTGAGCATAACGTAATCGGCTGGATTCGAACCTGCGCATGAAAACCGCATAGGATTGTTAGTCCATCACCTTAACCATTCAGCCAGACTGGTTATAGTGTAACACTCAGCGCGCTATTGTTGACTGTGGGTGTGCGTTGCGATCGTCTTGTGCAGCTGTAAATGTTTTCAATTTAGTTTTCACAGTCGCGATTTTAAACAATTGAAAATCTGAGGGGGCCGCACATGTAAATGAGGGGGCCCAGCCCCCCCCCGTGGCTACGCCACTGCTGCTAAAGTACAATGAGGAGAGTAATGCAGTTTTTTCTAATCTCAAGCAGTTTTCAGATTGACTCGATCTGCCATGTCAGACTTCAGTTCAACACGGCAATTATAGCAGATAAAGGAATCAACGCAATGTAATATTTGTATAAAGCCTTCCTCCATGGGAAACAAAATAACTTAAATATTAGTATTTTTTAAATAATTCCTGCTCATGTAATGCAGCAGAGTAATGCAGTTTTTTTTAATCTCAAGCAGTTTACAGTTTGAATCGATCTGCCATGTTTTTTGCATCCTTTAAAAATCCTATTTCATTTACTGTTTAAGTGTTCACAAAACATCGATCTATCAGCGAATCTGCTCAGGAAGCACGTTTGAACTCGAGAACAGGAGTCAGACTTTAGTTAAAAGCAGATAAAAGAATTAACACAATGTAACTATATACTCAAGAATTAGTTATAAATAACTTTGACTGTTAGACGCTGCATTTGAAGAGAGTCAGCGCGCGCTGCTCAGGGAAGCCATGTACATGTGTCTTCCCCGTGCAAACACGAGCGAGAGTCAGAATTCGGCAATAAAGTACATAAATGAGCGCTATAAATAAACGTAGGTGCTTAGACGGTTATGCTTTGGCGCGAGTCCAGGAGGACGCGCGTTTAAACTTCACTTACCTTCCCCATAGTAATGTACTCCTTTGCCGAGTAAAGACGAATGAGAGTCACAATTTGGCCATATAAGTGCATAAATCTTCAAGGAAACACGCTGCAGCGGTTACTTGATAATCGGAAACAATTTCCGTTTGATCATAAACTCTCTCACATAAATCTATTTTAGGAGATTATGATCCCTCTCTCCAGCAGTAATGGCGTCTTTGAAAAGCTTTGAGGCTTTGAATTGCAGCGCTCTGATTCGTTCAAACTTCAGTGCTCTCACTGACAGGGGTGTAATTTTGTGATATTATGAATGTAAAATAGAGAGATTTAACTTACTAATTAAAGTAAAAAATCGATTGTAGACCTGCAAGTTTTTTTTCAGGATTTAAAAAAATAAAATGCATGCCCATTGGAATGGACATGTTCACACATACTGTATTGAAATGTATTATATATCAGGTGTAATGTTGTGATGTTACCAACAGATGGAGTGGACGCTCTATCTAAAATTCAGTTTTCACTTCATTAGTGAAAGTCTATGGAGATTTTATGACTTTAATCTTCAGTTTTATCAAAAATCATAAGTCTGATCAGTCTGAAAAGGGATAGCAACTCAAGTCAGAACAGGTCTGAAGTCTGAGCAGAGTTTAGTGGTTGTAGCTTTAAAGCTCTAGGAGGAGATGCATTGAGAATTTTAGGTAAGAAGAATAATAATAATAATAAGTTTAGATACAATATCATTAAGTTGGCTTTCTCAAGCCAACTTAACTAGATAGAGGAAGTTTATGATATAAACTTCAGTTGGCTTGAGAAAGCCTAGCCTGAAAGTTAAATTTATTTGTAAAAGCTTAAAAAGTTTTGAAAGTTTACAGATGGATAGATGGAAAGAATTAGATCTTGAGCATATATACTCTTGTTAGTTATTGCCTTGCGTTGTTTCTAGGCAGTTACTAAGGTGTCGTTATGTTCTTTGATCATAATTTAATCTTTAATCAATTGATGATCAATTTTGCTAGCAAGATTTAATGTTAATTATCTTGTTGCTAGCAAGATTTAGTATGAATTCCGAAGTCATTAGCAACATTTAACATAAATAAGCATGTTGCTGGCAAGAATTTGCTGAATTAGCATATTGTTAGCAAGATTTATCGTTAATTAGCTTGAAAAGTTTTGAGAGTTTAAACTTAAAAATAAGTTATAATTATGCTTTTTGATCCTCAAAGTGTTGGAAAATTGTAATTAGTTTATAAAAAATGTTTACGGTTTAATTACATCCTTGGCTTTTAACGGTCAGTTTTCACTAATGCAAAAAATACTTTGTTTAATTTCTATTTTAAAGCTGTAATTAAGCATTATTAGTATAGGCTAATCACTTTCAAAAGAGACTGCAGTTACACTGCATGTATATGTAGCCTTTTATATATACTAAATAGATGTGTATGTGTATATATATATATATATATATAATATGTATAGAGGTGTGTGTGTGTGTGTATATATATATATATATATATATATGATACTGTGAATAATACTTTGTTTTATTTCTATTTTAAAGCTGTAATTAAGCATTATTAATATAGGCTAATCACTTTCAAAAGAGACTGCAGTTACACCACAGTTACACTATATGTAGCCTTTTATATATACGAAATAGATGTGTGTGTATGTGTGTATATATATATATATATATATAAATAAATGGTACTGTGATACTGTGAATAATACTTTGTTTTATTTCTATTTTAAAGATGTAATTAAGCATTATTTATGTAGTCTTACCACTTTCAAAACAGACAGCAGTTACACTGAATGTATATGGAGCCCTTTATATTTACAATATAAATGTAGATAGATATGCATGTATGTGTGTGAATAGATTTAGGCGCTATAAATAAACGTAGGCGCTTAGGCGTGGACGCGCGAATGCGGGAGGACGCGCGTATATGGAGCCTCTAATACATACTTTTTAGATGTATATGTAAATCCTTCCTTCATGGGAAACAAACTTAAATATTAGTATTTTTAAAATAATTCCTGCTAAAGTACAATGAGGAGAGTAATGCAGTTTTTTCTAATCTCAAGCAGTTTTCAGATTGACTCGATCTTCAGTTCAACACGGCAATTATAGCAGATAAAGGAATCAACGCAATGTAATATTTGTATAAAGCCTTCCTCCATGGGAAACAAAATAACTTAAATATTAGTATTTTTTAAATAATTCCTGCTCATGTAATGCAGCAGAGTAATGCAGTTTTTTTTAATCTCAAGCAGTTTACAGTTTGAATCGATCTGCCATGTTTTTTGCATCCTTTAAAAATCTTATTTCATTTATTGTTTAAGTGTTCACAAAACATCGATCTATCAGCGAATCTGCTCAGGAAGCGCGTTTGAACTCGAGAACAGGAGTCAGACTTTAGTTAAAAGCAGATAAAAGAATTAACACAATGTAACTATATACTCAAGAATTAGTTATAAATAACTTTGACTGTTAGACGCTGCATTTGAAGAGAGTCAGCGCGCGCTGCTCAGGGAAGCCTTTTTACATGTGTCTTCCCCGTGAACACACGAGCGAGAGTCAGAATTCGGCAATAAAGTACATAAATGAGCGCTATAAATAAACGTAGGTGCTTAGACGGTTATGCGTTGGCGCGAGTCCAGGAGGACGCGCGTTTAAACTTCACTTACCTTCCCCATAGTAATGTACTCCGTTGCCGAGTAAAGACGAATGAGAGTCAGAATTTGGCCATATAAGTGCATAAATCTTCAAGGAAACACGCTGCAGCGGTTACTTGATAATCGGAAACAATTTCCGTTTGATCATAAACTCTCTCACATAAATCTATTTTAGGAGATTATGATCTCTCTCTCCAGCAGTAATGGCGGCTTTGAAAAGCTTTGAGGCTTTGAATTGCAGCGCTCTGATTCGTTCAAACTTCAGTGCTCTCACTGACAGGGGTGTAATTTTGTGATATTATGAATGTAAAATAGAGAGATTTAACTTACTAATTAAAGTAAAAAATCGATTGTAGACCTGCAAGTTTTTTTTCAGGATTTAAAAAAATAAAATGCATGCCCATTGGAATGGACATGTTCACACATACTGTATTGAAATGTATTATATATCAGGTGTAATGTTGTGATGTTACCAACAGATGGAGTGGACGCTCTATCTAAAATTCAGTTTTCACTTCATTAGTGAAAGTCTATGGAGATTTTATGACTTTAATCTTCAGTTTTATCAAAAATCATAAGTCTGATCAGTCTGAAAAGGGATAGCAACTCAAGTCAGAACAGGTCTGAAGTCTGAGCAGAGTTTAGTGGTTGTAGCTTTAAAGCTCTAGGAGGAGATGCATTGAGAATTTTAGGTAAGAAGAATAATAATAATAACTAGATAGAGGAAGTTTATGATATAAACTTCAGTTGGCTTGAGAAAGCCTAGCCTGAAAGTTAAATTTATTTGTAAAAGCTTAAAAAGTTTTGAATGTTTACAGATGGATAGATGGAAAGAATTAGATCTTGAGCATATATACTCTTGTTAGTTATTGCCTTGCGTTGTTTCTAGGCAGTTACTAAGGTGTCGTTATGTTCTTTGATCATAATTTAATCTTTAATCAATTGATGATCAATTTTGCTAGCAAGATTTAATGTTAATTATCTTGTTGCTAGCAAGATTTAGTATGAATTCTGAAGTCATTAGCAACATTTAACATAAATAAGCATGTTGCTGGCAATAATTTGCTGAATTAGCATATTGTTAGCAAGATTTATCGTTAATTAGCTTAAAAAGTTTTGAGAGTTTAAACTTAAAAATAAGTTATAATTATGCTTTTTGATCCCCAAAGTGTTGGAAAATTGTAATTAGTTTAAAAAAATGTTTACGGTTTAATTACATCCTTGGCTTTTAACGGTCAGTTTTCACTAATGCGAAAAATACTTTGTTTAATTTCTATTTTAAAGCTGTAATTAAGCATTATTAGTATAGGCTAATCACTTTCAAAAGAGACTGCAGTTACACTGCATGTATATGTAGCCTTTTATATATACTAAATAGATGTGTATGTGTATATATATATATATATATATATATATATATATATATATATATATATATAAAATATGTATAGAGGTGTGTGTGTGTGTGTATATATATATATATATATATATATATATATATATGATACTGTGAATAATACTTTGTTTTATTTCTATTTTAAAGCTGTAATTAAGCATTATTAATATAGGCTAATCACTTTCAAAAGAGACTGCAGTTACACCACAGTTACACTATATGTAGCCTTTTATATATACTAAATAGATGTGTGTGTATGTGTGTATATATATATATATATATATATATATAAATGGTACTGTGATACTGTGAATAATACTTTGTTTTATTTCTATTTTAAAGATGTAATTAAGCATTATTTATGTAGTCTTACCACTTTCAAAACAGACAGCAGTTACACTGCATGTATATGGAGCCCTTTATATTTACAATATAGATGTAGATTGTCACGTTTATGTTAGTTTTCACCCTGGACTCTTAGTTTACCTTGTCTGTGTCACATGTTCCCCGTTCCTGATCTCACCTCACCCAGTTCCCATTAGCACTTATCAGTCACAGGTGTTTTGTGTTTCTGTTAATCATAGTCAGTATTTAAGTTCTCCATGTTCACTCCCCTGTTGTCGATTGTTAATGTTATGTTCCCTAGTCGTGTGTGGATGTTATTTCTGTTGAGTTTGCACCATCGCGTGCTTTTGTTTTTGTTATTGAATAAAGTGTTTACTTGCATTTCTGGCTCCGCGTATGCTCCGCATCGCACACGATCCTGCGCCTTGTGACATAGATAGATATGCATGTATGTGTGTGAATAAATTTACGCGCTATAAATAAACGTAGGCGCTTAGGCGTGGACGCGCGTATATGGAGCCTCTAATACATACTTTTTAGATGTATATGTAAATCCTTCCTTCATGGGAAACAAACTTAAATATTAGTATTTTTAAAATAATTCCTGCTAAAGTACAATGAGGAGAGTAATGCAGTTTTTTCTAATCTCAAGCAGTTTTCAGATTGACTCGATCTGCCATGTCAGACTTCAGTTCAACACGGCAATTATAGCAGATAAAGGAATCAACGCAATGTAATATTTGTATAAAGCCTTCCTCCATGGGAAACAAAATAACTTAAATATTAGTATTTTATAAATAATTCCTGCTCATGTAATGCAGCAGAGTAATGCAGTTTTTTTTAATCTCAAGCAGTTTACAGTTTGAATCGATCTGCCATGTTTTTTGCATCCTTTAAAAATCTTATTTCATTTACTGTTTAAGTGTTCACAAAACATCGATCTATCAGCGAATCTGCTCAGGAAGCGCGTTTGAACTCGAGAACAGGAGTCAGACTTTAGTTAAAAGCAGATAAAAGAATTAACACAATGTAACTATATACTCAAGAATTAGTTATAAATAACTTTGACTGTTAGACGCTGCATTTGAAGAGAGTCAGCGCGCGCGCTGCTCAGGGAAGCCTTTTCCAATGTATATTGACTCACGAGCGAGAGTCAGAATTCGGCAATAAAGTACATAAATGAGCGCTATAAATAAACGTAGGTGCTTAGACGGTTATGCTTTGGCGCGAGTCCAGGAGGACGCGCGTTTAAACTTCACCTACCTTCCCCATAGTAATGTACTCCTTTGCCGAGTAAAGACGAATGAGAGTCAGAATTTGGCCATATAAGTGCATAAATCTTCAAGGAAACACGCTGCAGCGGTTACTTGATAATCGGAAAGAATTTCCGTTTGATCATAAACTCTCTCACATAAATCTATTTTAGGAGATTATGATCTCTCTCTCCAGCAATAATGGCGTCTTTGAAAAGCTTTGAGGCTTTGAATTGCAGCGCTCTGATTCGTTCAAACTTCAGTGCTCTCACTGACAGGGGTGTAATTTTGTGATATTATGTATGTAAAATAGAGAGATTTAACTTACTAATTAAAGTAAAAAAACGATTGCAAGTTTTTTTTCAGGATTTAAAAAAATAAAATGCATGCCCATTGGAATGGACATGTTCACACATACTGTATTGAAATGTATTATATATCAGGTGTAATGTTGTGATGTTACCAACAGATGGAGTGGACGCTCTATCTAAAATTCAGTTTTCACTTCATTAGTGAAAGTCTATGGAGATTTTATGACTTTAATCTTCAGTTTTATCAAAAATCATAAGTCTGATCAGTCTGAAAAGGGATAGCAACTCAAGTCAGAACAGGTCTGAAGTCTGAGCAGAGTTTAGTGGTTGTAGCTTTAAAGCTCTAGGAGGAGATGCATTGAGAATTTTAGGTAAGAAGAATAATAATAATAACTAGATAGAGGAAGTTTATGATATAAACTTCAGTTGGCTTGAGAAAGCCTAGCCTGAAAGTTAAATTTATTTGTAAAAGCTTAAAAAGTTTTGAAAGTTTACAGATGGATAGATGGAAAGAATTAGATCTTGAGCATATATACTCTTGTTAGTTATTGCCTTGCGTTGTTTCTAGGCAGTTACTAAGGTGTCGTTATGTTCTTTGATCATAATTTAATCTTTAATCAATTGATGATCAATTTTGCTAGCAAGATTTAATGTTAATTATCTTGTTGCTAGCAAGATTTAGTATGAATTCCGAAGTCATTAGCAACATTTAACATAAATAAGCATGTTGCTGGCAAGAATTTGCTGAATTAGCATATTGTTAGCAAGATTTATCGTTAATTAGCTTGAAAAGTTTTGAGAGTTTAAACTTAAAAATAAGTTATAATTATGCTTTTTGATCCTCAAAGTGTTGGAAAATTGTAATTAGTTTATAAAAAATGTTTACGGTTTAATTACATCCTTGGCTTTTAACGGTCAGTTTTCACTAATGCAAAAAATACTTTGTTTAATTTCTATTTTAAAGCTGTAATTAAGCATTATTAGTATAGGCTAATCACTTTCAAAAGAGACTGCAGTTACACTGCATGTATATGTAGCCTTTTATATATACTAAATAGATGTGTATGTGTATATATATATATATATATATAATATGTATAGAGGTGTGTGTGTGTGTGTATATATATATATATATATATATATATGATACTGTGAATAATACTTTGTTTTATTTCTATTTTAAAGCTGTAATTAAGCATTATTAATATAGGCTAATCACTTTCAAAAGAGACTGCAGTTACACCACAGTTACACTATATGTAGCCTTTTATATATACGAAATAGATGTGTGTGTATGTGTGTATATATATATATATATAAATAAATGGTACTGTGATACTGTGAATAATACTTTGTTTTATTTCTATTTTAAAGATGTAATTAAGCATTATTTATGTAGTCTTACCACTTTCAAAACAGACAGCAGTTACACTGAATGTATATGGAGCCCTTTATATTTACAATATAAATGTAGATAGATATGCATGTATGTGTGTGAATAGATTTAGGCGCTATAAATAAACGTAGGCGCTTAGGCGTGGACGCGCGAATGCGGGAGGACGCGCGTATATGGAGCCTCTAATACATACTTTTTAGATGTATATGTAAATCCTTCCTTCATGGGAAACAAACTTAAATATTAGTATTTTTAAAATAATTCCTGCTAAAGTACAATGAGGAGAGTAATGCAGTTTTTTCTAATCTCAAGCAGTTTTCAGATTGACTCGATCTTCAGTTCAACACGGCAATTATAGCAGATAAAGGAATCAACGCAATGTAATATTTGTATAAAGCCTTCCTCCATGGGAAACAAAATAACTTAAATATTAGTATTTTTTAAATAATTCCTGCTCATGTAATGCAGCAGAGTAATGCAGTTTTTTTTAATCTCAAGCAGTTTACAGTTTGAATCGATCTGCCATGTTTTTTGCATCCTTTAAAAATCTTATTTCATTTATTGTTTAAGTGTTCACAAAACATCGATCTATCAGCGAATCTGCTCAGGAAGCGCGTTTGAACTCGAGAACAGGAGTCAGACTTTAGTTAAAAGCAGATAAAAGAATTAACACAATGTAACTATATACTCAAGAATTAGTTATAAATAACTTTGACTGTTAGACGCTGCATTTGAAGAGAGTCAGCGCGCGCTGCTCAGGGAAGCCTTTTTACATGTGTCTTCCCCGTGAACACACGAGCGAGAGTCAGAATTCGGCAATAAAGTACATAAATGAGCGCTATAAATAAACGTAGGTGCTTAGACGGTTATGCGTTGGCGCGAGTCCAGGAGGACGCGCGTTTAAACTTCACTTACCTTCCCCATAGTAATGTACTCCGTTGCCGAGTAAAGACGAATGAGAGTCAGAATTTGGCCATATAAGTGCATAAATCTTCAAGGAAACACGCTGCAGCGGTTACTTGATAATCGGAAACAATTTCCGTTTGATCATAAACTCTCTCACATAAATCTATTTTAGGAGATTATGATCTCTCTCTCCAGCAGTAATGGCGGCTTTGAAAAGCTTTGAGGCTTTGAATTGCAGCGCTCTGATTCGTTCAAACTTCAGTGCTCTCACTGACAGGGGTGTAATTTTGTGATATTATGAATGTAAAATAGAGAGATTTAACTTACTAATTAAAGTAAAAAATCGATTGTAGACCTGCAAGTTTTTTTTCAGGATTTAAAAAAATAAAATGCATGCCCATTGGAATGGACATGTTCACACATACTGTATTGAAATGTATTATATATCAGGTGTAATGTTGTGATGTTACCAACAGATGGAGTGGACGCTCTATCTAAAATTCAGTTTTCACTTCATTAGTGAAAGTCTATGGAGATTTTATGACTTTAATCTTCAGTTTTATCAAAAATCATAAGTCTGATCAGTCTGAAAAGGGATAGCAACTCAAGTCAGAACAGGTCTGAAGTCTGAGCAGAGTTTAGTGGTTGTAGCTTTAAAGCTCTAGGAGGAGATGCATTGAGAATTTTAGGTAAGAAGAATAATAATAATAATAAGTTTAGATACAATATCACTAAGTTGGCTTTCTCAAGCCAACTTAATAAGTTTAGATACAATATCACTAAGTTGGCTTTCTCAAGCCAACTTAATAAGTTTAGATACAATATCACTAAGTTGGCTTTCTCAAGCCAACTTAATAAGTTTAGATACAATATCACTAAGTTGGCTTTCTCAAGCCAACTTAATGATACCAATAATGCTTTTATACTGTAATCCATTTACTTTGTATATTTTTTATGTTTTGCCATTTTCTATTTAAATGTTCAGTTCTTTTTGTTACTTGAAAAAGGTTATTAAACCTGTTATAGTATGACAACACTTTTTTTGTGCACATTTCAATATTGTGATATTGTATACTGTGATAAAAGCTTCAGCAATTATCGTAACATTTTTTTAAAGTCATCACATGCCTTGACGTCACATGCTGCGACAATGACTAAACCATTTTATTTTATTTTGTGAACTATCCCCTTCAGTTACTAAATTGATCATATTGTACCTGAATACTCAAATATGACAGCAATGATCACACAAGGTTTCTTTTTAAGACCATACTAGTAGATCCCAGAAGCATCTTTCTCCATCTACCGACAGTCACATCACAGCTAAGGTGACCGGCTCACAAAACCTGCCGTCACATTAGCAAACTTCTGCGGGAAAAGTCCATTGTCTATAGTTAATAGTGTATGATATAGCAAGCACATTTCACTCAGAAGTCACTTTCAAACAAAGTAGCACAAAGATTCATATTGAAATTGATTTTGCCTGCAAAAATTCACAGAAAAAAAAAAGAAAACCCATCACTTCAGCAAACTGTTATCAAAAGATGGCTAATAAAAACATCTCTGCTTCCGACTCACTTGACAGACAGGTGCAGGATCTCAGTACGAGAACGGCGCATGTTGCTGGCCATCTTCAGGAGCTCCCTCTCTAGAGAATCTGTGTATTGGTCCAACTGCTCCAGACTGCGGGTCCAGTCACTCCTCCTCTGCTCAAGCTGCACCTCCAGGCCCTGCAGCAGTTCACAAGATCAACAATGAGGCTCAATGAAACAAATTCAACACACCAAGTCATTAATACCAACTAAATCTTACTGAAATAAAAAGTCAAAGATCATTTAAGGAGAGTCACAGAGTTACTCTGACCCGGCACACTGCCCCTGAGCGTCGTGGGAACTGGAGTGAGAGAAATATTGGCCTATATAGTTGACCACAGGGGAAGACCGCACGTACTGACGCGGTCCACTGAATACACACAATAAGAGTGATCGTGTCCAGCCAGGCAGTTATGTAATGCGGTAGATAAGGGCTCAGATAAGGGGGAAATTAGTATTTGCATAATTTTCAAGAGTCTGTGTGTCTCTTTATATTTACATACTATATGTGCATAACATTTGATTTACACTGTTCGATTTGGCTGAAATCTTACCTGCATCTTGAGGTCAGTGCTGGCCTCCTGAGTTTCACTGTTCTCTGTAAGGCCTCTGAATGATGTGAGAAACGTCATGCTGTCTTCTTTAAACTCCCTCTTCTGGAATGATACATGTTTGATACACAGTGAATTGTGGCCATATTAACCTCAGAATAACTGTGCAGGTGAGGGTTTGCTTTAAAACTTTGTGATTGAGTGAGAGATAAGATGGTTTAATTTGGTTACCAATCTGCTGATCAGAGTTTTGAATTCTAGAGACAGCTGCTCCGGAGTTGGGCCTTGGAGAAGTAGAAGAACCTCACGGTCTAGAGTCTCATCCAGAGAAGACGTAAAACAGACAGAGGAGGACAGATGATCCAAACCCTACACAAATACACTTAATATCAGCAGTGTGTAATAAATATCAATATATAGTGAATTATTAGTTATATAAAATATTTCTGTTTATGTTTATAAATAAATACAACACTTCAAAAGTATGGAGAAAACAAAATACCAAAACAAAAACAAATTTAAAATCATCAATTATACATGAAGTCCTCCCAGCAAAGAGATTTATTGTGAAATAAAGCACGTTGACAGACTCATTGTAAACCCTGAAGTTTTGGTGTGAAGCAAAGAGAGAGTGTGGATTACGGAGTGCACTCTGTGGCAGTGGAGTGGGAGAGAGAGTGGGAGGACAGAGAGCGGCACATGAGTGCTCGTGGGAGTGGAGAGAAAGAAACACTCCAAATCATGGATGGGACAAATACCGACAAGGGAATTGCAAACATACACAAATACTACAAACCTCCAGGGGATTCTGTGCCATTGCCAATTCTGTCTGAAGAGAGCCTGAACTCATCTGATTGAGTCTGTAGGCAACAGAGAGAGAGAGACCTGGGCTGCAAACCCATACACACATAGTTAGAGGAACATGCAGAAGTATAATGCATCCCACTATTAAGGTAAACTAATAATCTTGAAATGTTCATTGACATGGTTTATGCACAATTCATGGAGTTCTTACATTGTCATATCAGGCTGCATCATCTGCATTTGACTCTCCAGTTTGTTCTTGTCTGCTCGCAGCAGCTGAAGAAAGAAAAAAAATGAACATATACACACACTTAAAATACAGTAATAATTTCTGCTATATGTGAAGTAATCGCATGCACACCTGTTTTTCTAGAACATTTTTCAGGTTTTGAGATGACTAAAATGTTTTCATGCAGAACTTACTGATTGAGTGAGTGAGTGAGCAAGAGAGAGACTGTGTCTGCTGCAGCTCTCAGCCAAATACATGAATCACATTAAATATTACAGATTTTTACGTATAAAAAAACAACAACAACAACACTATACTTAAACATGGTTCAAAAGTTTGGCATCACTAGATTTTTTGTATAATGTGTACATCAACATAATGTGAACATCCTGGACCTATTTAATAGCAAAGTAATTTTTGGAAAAATAAACACTGTGGTTTAAAAAAAAACATTCACAGTTCACTGACATTAGGCAAAGAGAGAGAATTTGAGATCACCTCTGTTACTGAGGAATATTCCACAATGGCCACCTTCAGCTCATCTATCTGTTTATTTTTCTGGAGGAGAAAGAGGGCAGTTCTGTTATGATAATGCATAACGTAACAGGTTGTATATACAGTGGAATACGGTTATCGCAATGGGCTCGGGGGTTGCAAAAAAGCGTCTAGATAACCAACAGCCAATATGGCGATTAGATGAAGTGATCGGCATGCTATAAAAATATACATACACTGTATATGTTTGCTAACAACAAAAGCCATATGTGCACCAACTAACAGCAGATATTTACCAGTATACAATAAAAACACCTTTGATTATATTCTCCAACATAAACAATTTCGCTCACAGCGTAAACAGTCATAACATATTCGTGAGGTCATCACGCTGTACTAGATTGCATACTTTCTTGTGTTCTGCCGGTCTAATGTGCTCAACAAATTTGGCTTCATCCCGTCTTTTAACAACCGGTTTTTCAATCCGCAGCGGCGCCGAGCAGAGCGCGTGTCAGAAAGTATGAGGCTTAGATAAACACACACTTGCTTTTGTTCTGACGCACGCTCTGCTCACTGCGTAAGAATGATATATGCCTTCACTTCAGAGAGTGCTGCGCAGCGCTGAGAGCGCAGAGCGACATGCAAGGTAAACTCAGCGCATGGTAGATAACCATGTGAAGTGGCGAAATCGTCCCGCTTTTGTGCTCGAGATATTAGTGTTCGGCGACATTAAGGAATCGACATTACCGAAAAGAAAATGCTAAAACAAATAGGGAGTTTGGCGGTTCCACTTCAAAAATATTGACATAATAGGATTGGTGAGTTAACCGTGAGTCGAGATAAGTGAACTCCACTGTATATAGGAAATTAATAATAGTGACACTAAAAGATTCCAAGTAATGACTAAAGCCTCTAAAGTTATTCAAACAACTTCATATTTTCATTAAGATTGACATTTAATTTCCAACCACTATTTTGGTGATACACAAGATGGACTGACCTCCTGAATGATTGACTCCTTGTCACCCAGAACAGCATCAAATGAATGAACTTGGACCTGAGGGTATAAGAAAGCATTCAGCAATGACAGCACTAAATGCTCATTTTGGCATAAAAGACCAAGCACAGATAAATACAATAAAATGGGGCCTACCTGAAGGTCAGCATTCAGGTCACAGAGGTCATTCAACTTTTTCTGAAGCTCCTCCACCTCAAGTGTGACTTTCATGTTCTTAATGTGGGAGTTAAAGGAGAAATGTGAAAAATGTGATAAGAGACTAATAAAATGGATTGCGGATCATTCAGTGAGAGTATAGATGTATAGGGCCATACCTCCTCTTGTAGATCAGCGATCTTTGATACGAGACTCTGGTTTTCCCGTTCCTGTGGGAAATCAGAACAAAGGGTTATAAAGGTGTTCATGTTTGTTCTAATACCATACATTGTCAATGTCAATTTTACCAGTGTAATGATGTTCATGTGGCAACCAGATGTGTTTACTCTGAACGTTTTAATATCCTTGGGCTAGTAATATTGCTAGCCATTTAATTACAAGCATTATCTGTATGTATAAGTTTATGAAAGTCTCATTACATAATTTATTAGCATCTTAGCTACCATCAATAAGGTGAGTGGGTATTGTGCCTCACCATCTGCTTTCTTTGAGCTGAGGCCTGAGCTCGACTCTCTTCTGAAGAGGTTAGGCTGAGCTTCAACTCCTCAACTTCCTCTTTAAGCTTCTTCTCCTTCTGTAATAACTGTTGCCCCCTGCAGAATCAGAGAAAAGGGATGGGAGTGAAGTTAGTAACCAATTATGCACAATTGATGATGAAGGGATTAAATCATGGGATGATGCAAGACAGAGATGGTACATTTTAGCTTGTGCTTTGAGGTCTTCATTTTCCTCAATGAGTTTCTGGTTGGTGTCTTCCATGTTTTCAACCGCCTGCTTCATTTTACGAACTTCTTCCTGCAGCTTTTGGTTATTTAGCTGTAGATCTGCCAAACAAGAGACCAGATCTGATGTCTCCCTGTACACAAACACAAAATTACTCAGAATGCATCTCAAATGTAATGATTACATTTTCCCAATAGGCTTGATATTTTGATTTCTAGCTTTATGTATAAACAAGCATTTAAAAGATCAAATGGTTTTTAAGATCATGAGAAACAAATTGATTCAAGTGTGTTTAAAGTTGCCATTGATACAGTCTCACAAATCATATGAGCACTACAGTTAACGCTTTATCGGTCACAACACTTACAGGTCAGCTCTGGATGCTTCCCCTCCGAATGCTTCTAGGCTACCTGAGGTCATATTTAGTAGAGCAGATCTCCTTGCTAAAGGAAAAAAAAGAGGTGATTGAAACAACTCATAATAACAAAAAAATTATGCAACATGCACAACATAAGCATTCTGATATACTCCTCAGAAAATCTCACCAGATAAACTGTCCAGTAGTTTGAATGATTCCTGTTGGGCATCATTCTTTGAGTCAGTCCTAAAAGAAAATGGGAAATTCGAGTTGGGTTTTATCAACAACAAAAAAGTCATGAGGAAAATGTTGGAAAGGAAGGCTGTGTGATCAAAACTGATTGTGGACTGATAACAGACTGATGAAAATCTGCAATTCGTCTTTGGTTGGATCAGCATTATCTACAAAAGACCTACCGCAAAAATGTGTTTGCAAGAACAACCGCTTCCTGTTAATGGACCAAAGCCTTTAGCAAAACGTACAGGAGTTCAACAACCAGCATATTTCTTCAGTTATCTTTGTTTTTCTGTGCAGTTATATCATATCTACTATTAACAATATTAAAGAGGCCATCATTACAGTAATTCACTGGGTATCGTCGTTTCTAAAGCACGAGCGCGTCTTCGTACCCCTGGCTGCGACAGTCTTCAATCCACTCCTTCATGATGGCATGATACGTGTCCAGATCTATGGAGATGTCCTTGTGCTCTGGGTCCAGCATATTGCAGAGCTCCTCAAGGCCGCTGTCCTCTGAACTGCGGCAGGTGGTGTGTCTCAAGAAGTCCACAATGTGTGATACGTAAACCTTACCTGCAAGAGAGGAGTCTGTTACTATGGTTACAGTGACTCTAGGGTCACATCAGATGCCATTCCACCAAGAAACCCAGAAAGAAAGTTTGAAAATCAACACCTACTAGTTCTGAGTCACCATGACCGTGTGTCTAAACAGAGGCAGTGTGCCTCTATCATCTCTTTTAATGTGTCGTTAAAACTTATACAACAAGAAGATAAGCTGTAAATAAAGCTGCTTTTGTTCACTTTTAACTTTGTGGTCTGACAGCACATCAGGTCAGAGACATCATGAGGACAGATCAGAAAGCCTTTGCCTTTGAATGCTGAAAAGCATCTGCTGCAGTGTCTGAATGAGTCAATGAACTTAGATGCTTTTAGAGATTAATTTAGCCAAACAAAACAACAGGCAACATAACAGTCAGTTTCGCAACCTGCCAAGAAACAACACAGATAATATCTGAAGCAGAATTTCATGTGGAAAAAAATTGATCCATTATCAATAGTGTAGCAATATATGACGCAAAGCTCACACAGAAGTCCATTTCAAACCAAGCAGCTTTCTTTTGGTCAATCTGCCACGACTGATTTGAAATCGCTGCAAAATCTTTTTTGGAAATCAGCCCTCACACGAAATTTGTGATCATGTGGATTATTACTAAAATTACTAGACTTTGCCCATAAAACTTCAGAGCGAAAGGTAAATGTAGCTTTTCGAAACCCAAGAACTTGCTATTACTCAGAAATTAAGTCACTTTAGCTGTGTGGATGAATGGGTAACGTAAAAAAATAAAATAAAATAATTATTCAGGTAAAGTTTAGCATGTGTGCAATGACACTTGTAACGGTCAACATTCAATCAATTTCAGATTGATAAAGCCAAGTCATGGCCTTCATTTTCTTGTTAAATATCTTGTTACACAAATTACATTAGTAAATGGGTTGTGAAAAACACCCGCTGACACGTCGCTGACAATACTAAAGTCCCAAACAGATGTAAATACCTCTGCATTGTGTGTCACAGGCCTGAAAAATGGTGTCCAACAGGTCTTCCTCGCATATCAGACTGACCTCAGCCATGCTCTCTTTCTTGGGCTCAGAGGGAAACAGAGATCCTGTTCAAAACCAACAAAACACAGTTACCGCTATTAACAAAACGTTTACAACATAAAAAAAGATAACAAAAAAAAAAAATGAAATGATTCATTACCGTCGCCCAGTGAAAGCCTCTTGACCACAAGAGCCGGGTAGGTGAGTTCACCGTCCATGTTAGAAATATCTGAAGAGAAGTTCAGATTATACGAGATCAAGCCAGGAGTTGAGATCGAAGCCTTTACCTCCATGTCGGGTCCCTCCAACTGGGTTTGTGTGGAGTAGCGTGGGGTAAAGTTGAAGTAATTGTCCCCAGTATGGGCCGATGGCGTGGAGCAGTTGCGGCGAAACGGCCGGCTGTACGTAGCTGTGGTTCTCCTGTCCCCTAGTGTACCTAACGTGCTGGTGATACTATAGGTAGCATTGGCAGGGGTTATGGGGGCACGAGGGGTGTTGGAGGAAGACCCCGATCCTGGGGAAGCTGTAGGGGTCAACATGCCCATGGGGGAAGCTGTGGGGGTCAGCATGCCCATGGGGGAAGCTGTGGGGGTCAGCATGTCCACAGAGGAATCACAGTCAGTGTCTCTGTCAGATCGGACAGTACGTTTCTTCAGAATGGCCTCCAGGTTGAGGCGCAGCCCAGAGTGAGGGCTGTCGTAGCTGCTAGACTGAAATTTAGGGATTTGAAAGGGCGAGTTAACCTCTTGATCTCGTCGCTGGATGGTCTGTAGTTTGCGACAGATGCTGTCCACAGGGTTGTGCCGTCTCGGGGTCACTCCGAGATCCATGTTGGAGCGGGAAAAGGGAGAAAGCCTCAATCTACAGAAGGGACATGAGTTAAGAAGTTCAAAGACAGGGTGAATAGTATTTAACGCGTAATGTGATCTCAAAATGGTCAATATATATATATATATGTGTGTGTGTGTGTGTGTGTGTGTGTGTGTGTGTGTGTGTGTGTGTGTGTGTGTGTGTGTGTGTGTGTGTGTGTGTGTGTGTGTGTGTGTGTGTGTGTGTGACACACAAACAAGTATAGCTTATTAATAAGCAGATATATGAATATATTGTTACAATACACCATAGAAAAGTTCCATGCATTTGCTAACGGTCGCTGCGTTATTTGCCTTTTATGGATGACGTGAAAACTACGTTTTCATAATTGTAAAATAACGGACAGCAGTAAAAACTTCACAGCATTATCTTAAAATATTGCCGAAGTATGATATCGTACATACAAACACAATTATCAAACTCAAACAATAAAAAAAGCAAACCAACCTGTCAAAATCCGACTAATGCGGAATCAAACATCAACATGTAGCCTTAACTTTATACAAGCTGAGCGAGGCCAAAGGTTTTAGTCACTTTTAAGGTTAAAATAAATGCCACCCTTAAGTCATGTGGTGTTTCTGTTATCTTCTGGGGACATTTATACAGGACAAGCAAACATTGGGATGCTAATGTGGGAAAAACAAACACACCTGAATCTGTTCAAACGTTGCCGCCGCGGTCGGTTAACAAACAATTGCGTATGAAGCGCCACACAGCGGCTCGAAGGCCGTATTAAAAACCGCGGCGCACTGACATCGTGCGGCCAATGAAGGAACTGCAACTGATATGATTCCTCATATTTCCACGCAAATGAATGTTCCTATTATTAAACATGTAATCAGATGAACATATAAGTAACTATGCTATGTAAAAAATGTGTGACTATGTGCATCATGTAGATCAACTAAATCAATGTGCTTATTGTTAAAATACCATCAAATAAACTCATTTTTAACGTTGTGTGTGGGTGATTGTAACCATGTGCATATATTATATTAAACCTATTTATTGCAGCCTCCACAAGGAAAGTGCTGTTTGCCACAGGTTGCAATTGAGTGTCTTGTGAGAATAGATAATAAAAAGGGCCTTTTACCCCCTGTAGAGGGAGGGGAGGTGTACCTTATTCTGTGCCTGTGTGCTATATGTGTATGTTTAAATATATTTTAAACTGAAATCTTGATGTTTATATAAATTAATGCCCATGTTAACTTTCAACTACAAATAATTTCCCATTTCCACAATTTCCCAATTTAATCAATATAATTTATGACGATTTTCACATGCTATTTTCTACAACATATGTGCATTTTCATTAAAGTTGGTTTTTAATTCACGCTTTATTTGTTTTGGCACACTGGCTGTGATGTGGAGTAATATATGTGAGAGGTTTACACACACGGCGAACATTCATCATGGCGAGCGTTGCATCAGCCGCGAGCGCAACATCATCTCATTCTCACAAGGTAAAGGAGCGCGCGTCGCATTCATTCGCGTTACTGCCTTTGCGTGTCTTAATTCAGTTTGAATGAAACCCCATCGTATTTTACTTAGAACCTGCAAAATGCACACTCGGTGGTCATGCGTGTGCGTCAAGAAGGAGATTAACCAAATCTCTCTGACTGTCGCAATTTGAACGCATTATTCTGTATGGTATTAAAATGGAGAGCAAGCAAGGAGTATATCGTGTTATATAGAAAATATGTTGTGTTATATAACGTGTCTTTTATCTAAAGGTGATGCATGCACGTTGCAGTTACGCTCATGATGCCGTAAACTATTGATTACACTTACGTCACTGGACTAATGACGTGGGGAAGCAAAGTTATATATTTATTTGTGTGTGTGAAATATTAATTTATATTCCAGTTACATTTGATTCCTTCCAGGTTAAAGGCACGTGACTATAACAAGACGCTAATGAGTTTTTTGTTTTCAGGTTGTGTGTGTTTATTTTATTTTTGCTTATATTTAAATGACGCATATTAAATCGAAATCTCTTGAGGTTTCAAGCACACGTTGTTCTTTGGCTATTGTTTGTAACGGTCGACTAACGGTCGCGTTCTTTTCAGTCCATTAAGCAACAAATCTCCTGTAAACATCGCGAGTGAAGGACACATGGAGGTGCGCCTTTAATTCAACATATCTGATTGGTCACTAAAAACTGGCTCACTGACACAGATCATTTTTTGAGCCACTTCAAGTTCATTTCGTGACCTAACGTGATGTCTGACCGGGTGAGTTCATGATCAGGGCTGTAAAGTACTATAAATTATATAGTCTACTCATCAAGGTAGGCTTATTATTTATATTTTTACTGAAGCAGGGGTTTAATGTAATTGGCTTTTTAGTCCTTACAGTTTAATTTAGACCACCAAAGGTCATATTTAGCAGGTCATGACTTTTTAACCATAGTATTATCATACTTTATTTCAGATATTGTTATTATATTAACAAATCAAACAATATTAACAAATGAAACAGTATTTCAATGAAACAATGTTTCGTCCTTATGAGGAATGTGTAATCACCACAGCACAGTCTTTGATCTAAAGAAGTTAAAGGTTATAATTATAGATGTTGCTGAAGAACTAGGTTTGCAATCATTCTATAAACAGCTTTGCTAAATGAAGGCTTTGGTTTTAGTTTCAGGACAGCGGTCAGGATATTTTCGCCGTCTTGATTTTTTTAGTATGTTTCTAAGCTTTTTAGTTTCAATTAAATTATCAATTTTTTTTAGCTGGATAATTAGATTTTTAATTAGTATTACATTTTGACAGTATCCATGCTCACATATAATTTATCAGAGATTATTTTTATTTCTCTTATATATCAGATATATGTGTACTCAGTTATAATAAGAAAGGGAAAGCATTGTTAAGAGCATGGAAATGTAAGATTAATGTTGGTCATTCGGTTTTTGAGAAGTGCCTAACAATATTAAATTAAAGTAGTGAAGAGCACCAGCATTATAATTAACATTCCTTTACTTTTTAAGGTACTTAAAGTGCCAGAGAACATTGGAAAAGATTCAGATTGGAAATTAAATAATTTGATTGCATATTCCAACTTCAAATATTCTTATGCTTATTATATTTTCAAGTATGTTGGTTTTTTGTTTCCTTTTAGGAGCTTGAGAATAATGATGTGGCTGGCAATGCCTCTAGCTTTAAGGTATGGCATATTATATACACATTATAGTTTACATATACATACACATACAATCACACACACACACACACACATACTATAGTGTAACATACAGCACTTGCCTTTAGCGAGATGTACTGTGGCATCATTTTGACGTTTGATTGATTCTCCAGACAGTTAGAAATTCAGACAAATCTTGATTCCTCTGGTAATTCCACTTTTGTTCTGGTCTTATGGTCGTATCAGTTTCCACACACTGTTTCTAAAATATTCACAACATAGCAAAATAACATTTTGAGTCCTAGTGTCTTGAGTTGATTTGTAGTAGTCCTCTTTTCCCATAAATGGCATATTTTGGCTTTCATTGCTCCAAAATGTTATCTTGGGCCCCTCTTTTTGGCGCTTAGCAGAAGGGCCCTGGCTCTTCCACAAGGTCCCGTGCTGAGTAAAACAGAATCCAGTCTCTCAGATCTCTGTAAGCCCTGTCAATCTAGCTTGGCTTGGCTTTGGGCATGCCCTCTGTCTCTACCTTTCTCTGACTCAGGTGGTGATTAAGCATGAGTTATTTTCAATACAGGCTAAATCACACCCTTGCCTTAAAGTAAACATTGAGTTTACAATCATGCCTCAGGCTCACATAATAAGTCCATTCATATTGGATGAGAGCATATCTCAAATTAAAACAGTATATGCTGACTGCTGGTCATTTTTTCTTCACGTTACAATGAATGGGGAATGAAACGTCCAAGCTTAAAAATGGAAACAGGCGCAATATAAAATATCATACAAGTAGTCAATCTGACGTGTGTGCTATATTTTTTACTTTTTAAAGTAATATGATAGCTGTATGTGTGGAACAGATTTAAATTTAAGTCAGTGAGTTTAAAAATTGTGCTAAAAAAAACGAAAAAGCCACAAATCAGTCATTTCCATATTAAATGGGGCACTCTTGATTCTTATTCCATATGATACTGACATATTTGCATCCTTGCTTTAGTCTTATTCATTGTAAATGCTTGGGAAAGAGCAATACATTTATTCTGCAAAATGTCTTTTTGATTTTAAGAGAATTAATGCATGGAAGTGTTAAAAAAATATGAAATGGGTGAAAATTTATATTTCAGTGCTTTTTGCCTTCATATAAGAAATTATGCATTTACTCACTATTTTCTTTTCATTTGTTCGCAAAAATATTAAGTTATCTAAGAAACTTTAGATTCATTCTCAAAAGCAAAAGAGTTTTATCCCATATTATCTAATATTATTTCCATAACATTTTGCATTCACTTGGAAAAAATTTGCACGCAAACGCAAAAGTGAACCGTCTCATATTTTTTCCATCACCATGTCCTCATTGGGGCTGTATGATGGTTTCTTTAAGATTCACTGCATGCTCTTAATTTAATAATTTCAAGAGCACATAGCATTAGATATAAATATAAGATTCAAAATAAGCTTCAATCTGATAATGTTGTGATGGATGGACATCTGTCATTCTTTCCTCATACAAGAGGAATCAGATCAAAAGGCACAAACACGTGAGATGCTGCTAAAATAAGACTTTTCGCAAAGGTGTACATTAATGGGTTTATCATAGCAGCTTGTAGCGTGTTTGTCTATTGATGAGGATAATCACATTTAAGCCTCTTGAAGAATCTGAAGACTGTAGTGATGAGGTCACACAAGGCAGTGAACTGATGATGGCAACACTATAGTGTAACTTAAACAAAATGATAGCTTTTCAAGAAAGCAATTTGTTCTAACCATTCTAAGTAAAACTGATTAATATACTAGCCAAAGATCTAAAGGTACTGTAATCGATGACAATAATAGCACCTCTGTTGACAACCATTATAAATCTACCACATGATTGCTCTCGAGACTCAGCAGAGATTACAGACGGTTGTTCAATTGGATCTAGCATATTTATAGTCAGGTACTCGCAAAGCACTCGAGAACTGAGGTGCCAGACAGCACAGTCTTCAGATTAGCACTGATTTATAAGTTAGCACATTGAAAATTAATTGTCTACATTGTTTCAAGAGTTGATATTATTTTAATTGACAGTCCATAAATTAGACAGATTTCCAAAACTGCAGACCAATAAGTCTTTGAACAATGTGGAAAAACTTTAAAATGCATAATATATAAGTATAATATGCTCTTTATGTTTTTTAATAAGTAAACAAATGCAGACATAGATAGATAGATAGATAGATAGATAGATAGATAGATAGATAGATAGATAGATAGATAGATAGATAGATAGATAGATAGATAGATAGATAGATAGATAGATAGATAGATAGATAGATAGATAGATAGATAGATAGATAGATAGATAGATAGATAGATAGATAGATCTGGTCATTAGGTTGCTGCCTGTGCAGCGGAGAGTCTCAGTTAAACAAACTCTTACCTTTCCAACATAATCCTGGATTACAGAGGGCTGGTGAAGGAACATGTAATCTGTGAGAGTGTCTAATCTCAAGGTTTGAGTGCATTTCTGTCAGGGAGAGAGATCTAAATAAACAAATAACGAGGTGTATTTCATTGACCTACCCTATTCTGTGTCGGTACAAAGGTCTTTGGCTGGTGTCAAATTTTGTAATCTGATGCTAATTATTTTTTGGCTGCATTCTGTTTAGGCCACAGACACAGTGATACAGCTGGCAAAGTCCAATAAGGCAAAACCTGACCTGAATGGCCTGATGTTTGGGACTGTTTTCACTGACCACATGCTGACCATCGAGTGGAGTCTTGAGGAGGGCTGGCAAAAGCCGCATATCCAGCCTTTTGGGAACCTATCCATGCATCCAGGTTGTTCTGCCCTGCATTACGCTGTACAGGTCTGTTCTCGCCATCTGGAGTTTCATCTATGTGGTTAGACATCAAATAAAATAATTTGAGTTCCACAGCTAATGATCACACTTTATTTATGTTTAAATGCAAATATATACTACGTGCAGCTTTTTGAGGGGATGAAGGCATACCGTGGACCAGATAACAAAGTGCGTCTCTTCAGACCCATGATGAACATGAAGCGGATGCAGAAGTCCGCCCACAGGTCCTGTCTGCCTGTAAGATTGACGTGGCTCACCTCTTTACTCCATCACATATATAATTTAGACATTCAGTATATAATTAAGATGGCAACACTAAACTGCAATTCTGTTTTCTTTGTTTATCTGTAGAGTTTTGATGGTGCAGAGTTGTTGGAGTGCATCAGGAAGTTAGTGGAGATTGATCAGGACTGGGTGCCTCATTCAGACTCTGCCAGTTTGTACATCCGTCCCACCTTCCTGGGCACAGAGGTTAAAGCTACACAAAACACTCATTCTTGCAATGAACTCATTTCATTTTTCCTGTATATTTTAGAAATGTACACTGACTGTCTGAAAATGTATTTATGAATTTGAAATGTACTTTTGCATTACATTTACACATGAAGACATGTAGCCAATATTCTCTTTACTTATGTGTGTGTGTGCAGCCCACCCTTGGTGTGAAGAAGCCCTCCAGTGCATTGCTATTCGTCATTCTCAGTCCTGTGGGCTCATACTTCAGCACAGGAGCTAAACCAGTGTCTCTGTGGGCCGACTCAAAGTACATCCGAGCTTGGAGAGGAGGGACAGGAGACTGTAAGATGGGAGGGTATGCAACTCAACGAGAGATGTTTCACTGTGTTTGTTTGTGTGTCTGCGTGACTCAGTATTTTACTACAAAACACTCATTCATAAATGAATGAGAGGCATTGTTGCACATTCTTACCCAAGCTTGATTTAATTTTGAAAGGCTCATAGTAAACTTTCGGATTTGTGTGTGCTAAGAGCCATGTTCTAAGTCTGTGCAATCTGGCTCACATGGTTCAAAACGTCTTACATGAGAGCAGAACTAGTCTCAGCAAAACAGCCAGTGCTTTAACAGCCTCTGAAGGGTAATACACCAGGACAATGGGGTTTTGAAGGATTAAGACAGATCTCTTATTGTTAAGAAGAGACAATGTGTGAAACCTACATTTTTTTAGGAACTATGGAGCATCTATCTATGCCCAGTATGAGGCTGTGGATTACGGCTGTCAGCAGGTTCTGTGGCTGTATGGGGAGAACCATCAGATCACAGAGGTCGGCACCATGAACCTTTTCCTCTACTGGATCAATGAGAAAGGAGGTGATGACTGTGAATGATCAAACATTAGATTGGTTATGTATATTTGCTTATACAGGTAAACAGATAATGTAGTGTATGTGGAAGTCAAAGTATACGGAGCTCAATGTAAATTTGCAGGACATTCAAGAGATTACAAATCAATGATGATTTAGATTCCCATTCTCTGGTTTGAAGCAGATCACTAAAAACCTCTAGTGGTCAAAACAAAAGTAACAGTTCAGAGCAATTTTGCCATGTCTTCATTAGAGACATGAATAGTATTTGAACAAAACATTTCGAATGAAAAACCCATAGATTTGTTTTTCCTTTCCAGAGGAGGAGCTCGCAACACCACCTCTAGATGGCATAATTCTGCCGGGCATTACACGTCAAAGCATTCTAGAACTTGCTCGCAAATGGGTAAAAACTGTCAAAACCATACTGTCAAATAAAAAAATTACAAAAATGCATCTTTAGGGGTACAGCTTTTCACTGGGGTGGGAAGTTACTTTTAGAAAGAGACCACTTTGTAACTTATAAACCATTAAAATGTGCATATTAGTTCCTTAGAGTAGTAAAGACGTCACAGCCGTAGTTGGAGAGTTGTGAGGCAGGATTTAAGTGGGACATTTTTTTTCTACTTTTTTGTGTTTTTGTCCTGCACATGCTTGGTTCAAAATGGTTGGTTTTCATTTATACTGACAGGGTGAGTTTAAAGTGTCCGAGCGCTATTTGACCATGGCCGACCTACAGCAGGCTCTGGAAGAAAACCGAGTGAAGGAGATGTTTGGTTCTGGAACAGCTTGTGTTGTTAGTCCAGTTGGCAGGATCTTATATCAGGGAGAGGTGAGTTTAGTTTGTTTTGGAAGGTAAGAGCACTGCACGCTAATTCATTATCAAAATATACTGGCGAATCAACAGATATCCACTTTAACTTGATATCCACAAAAACTTGGCAAATATTTTTGAACGTAACCAATTTTCCATATGTTTTTTTTTAAAATATATATATATTAATTTCCTTCCCATTAGAATCTACATATTCCATGTGAGGGAAGCTTCCCTCCACTTGCCTCCAGACTGTTAAAGGAGCTCACAGATATTCAGGTAAGAAACCACACACACACACTTTCTGGAATATGTGGTTTACGGGGACTCAAAATAATGATTTTTATACTGTATATACTTACTCAGTGTGTTATATCCCCTTTACACTAACCCTATGCCTAAACCTAGCCATCATAGAAAAAATAATTGAATTTGTTTTTTAAGCCATTTGGTTTACAAGGACACAGAAACCATTTTTACATTGTAATACCCATGTTATTATACACATTTGCAACATTTGTAAACCACATACATACACACACACACACACACACACTACAATGTTTTATAGCCATAATGTACACTCGCCTAAAGGATTATTAGGAACACCTGTTCAATTTCTCATTAATGCAATTATCTAATCAACCAATCACATGGCAGTTGCTTCAATCCATTTAGGGGTGTGGACCTGGACTCACCCCAAAATGAGTAAATCACCCCTGAATCTCCTGAGCTCCAAACTAAATGTCAGAATGGCAATTTTGAGTGTGTCATGGTTGTTGGTGCCAGACGGGCCTCTCTGAGTATTTCACAATCTGCTCAGTTACTGTTATTTTCATCAGGGAAAAACATCCAGTATGCAGCAGTCCTGTGGGCAGAAATGCCTTGTTGATGCTAGAGGTCAGAGAAGAATGGGCCAACTGATTCAAGCTGATAGAAGAGCAACTTTGACTGAAATAAGCACTTGTTACAACCGAGGTATGCAGCAAAGCATTTGTGAAGCCACAACACTCACAACCTTGAGGTGGATGGGCTACAACAGCAGAACACCCCACCGGGTACCACTCAGATGGTAGAGTCAGAATTTGGTTTAAACAGAAGGTGAACATGGATCCATCCCGCCTTGTTACCACTGTGCAGGCTGGTGGTGGTGGTGTAATGGTGTGAGGGATGTTTTCTTGGCACACTTTAGGCCCCTTAGTGCCAATTGGGCATCGTTTAAATGCTGCGGCCTGCCTGAGCATTGTTTCTGACCATGTCCATCCCTTTATGACCACCATGTACCCATCCTCTGATGGCTACTTCCAGCAGGATAATGCACCATGTCACAAAGCTCGAATCATTTCAAATTGGTTTCTTGAACATGACAATGAGTTTGGAATGTGGTGGAACGGGAGCTTCGAGACCTGGATGTGCATCCCACAAATCTCCATCAACTGCAAGATGCTATCCTATCAATATGGGCCAACATTTCTAAAGAATGCTTTCAGCACCTTGTTGAATCAATGACACGTAGAATTAGGGCAGTTCTGAAGGCTTCTCAGTTCTCGAAAGGGGGTCAAATACAGTATTAGTATGTTGTTCCTAATAATCCTTTAGGTGAGTGTATGTTACTGTTATATGTAACAATATACTATTTACTGATCAAAATTGTTATCTACTTTATACAAGTAAAACATTTATTTTCTATAAGTATGTCTTGACCTGGTTGATAACACTTTCTTCAACTTAGCTTTAATGGCCTCTGTGCATGCAAAAAAATAAAGATTTAATCAGACAGAGAAATTAACCAAAATAGATTGGGAATCGTTCAATGTTATGTTAATTGGGAAACATGTACATTCATACTAGTTAGTTTAATTATTTTACTGCCATGAATATTTTGACTAGATTTTTCCTGTAGTTTGCAGTTTACTTATTAATTCATTCATCCATTCTGCTTAATATACCAGCTCATATTTAAAATACATATAATATGAATAGTAATAGCAACGTATAATAATATTTTATTTACTTTCATAGTGGAACACTTATTTAAATTTTGTCTTACATACTGGTTTGTTTTCATCTCATCGATTTATGTTCATTTGTTGTGCTGGTCATTATGGTATGTGGTGATGAGGCACAAAAATGAGGCCTAAAAATTGTATTGCTTCGCCCCCATGTGGTGAAATGGAAGAATTTGGATATATTTGGTCTTTCAAGTCTTTAATTTGTTGTTTTCTGTAAATCCTTAACAATATATATGTATCTGTATGTGTGTATATATATATATATATATACATATATATATATATATATATATATATATATATATATATATATATATATATATATATATATATATATATATATATAGAAGAGACAAATAGAATTATGAGGTTTTGGGTGACTGTGGTATTTTGTTTTTGCCCCGTTGCAGTATGGACGGACCCCCAGTGACTGGTCTTGCATCGTATAAAGGAACCTCAATTGTCAACCTGTTGTCAATCGTACACAAGCTCTTCAACACATTTTAAAACATGCACATTAAACAAAAAAGCTTTATTTGTGGATACATGGAATATTTACCTGACACATAGATTTATGTATTGTTTTGTACTAAAACAAAAAACCAGATTAGCAATATTGTGTTGTTCTTTAAAAGCCACACAGAATCACTCAGATGCCTCTATATGGTCACATTTTCTCAAATACAGTTTATTCTAATAATTAGATTCAACTTTCAGTAGAACTATAAATGCACATCATCGTGGACACTGTTGATAATATGCAAATTATATCATATTGCACAAGCTCTTTTAACTTCTGAAAGACATTTATAGATATTTTAAGGTATTTTTTCGTGGTAGAAATTTATTTTTTAAGAAATGTCAGTGTTTAATGTATACCATTTTAAAGAAATGTTTATGTTGTAATGTTGGATGGTAGCTGATAATAGTGATTATTACAGCTTTTGTTTGTAAACCATTCCAAGTGCACAAGCTTAGAGTTTATTATATTAAATGGAGATCATTTTTGCACTCAAAAAAGGGAACCTTAAAATCCACACTATATTTGTTTGTAGATGTTTGTATGATCAAACAAACTATTTATTTTGAAATAGAAATAAGATTTTAAAAGCACAAATAAATTAAATGATAGACATTTAGAGATGTGTAATACAATAGATATTGTTAATTGTCAGAGTATTTTAGTGAAATACTGAGTATATTGTAATGTGATACCAGGAATAAAAAAAAACAATGCATCTAAATATTTGTTTGTTTGATTTCTTAATATATCTGACAATATTTAACGAATGTATAATACTAAAAATAACATTTAATGAAATAAATTTATATTATTATTTATTATATTATGTTTTATTTGCCGTCATGGTGAAGCACTAAGTTTGTTAATACTTAACTGGTATAACTCATACCATTCTTTTTCCTAAGCAAGTGTGTTATGAGTGTGCATGTATGTAGAAGAGATATAGTTCACCCACTGATGAGGGAGAAAAGTGCTGGGATTCTGTATTGTGATGATATACGAAAGGATTTGACCTCCACTGACTGTTACACTGCTATATTAGCACACTACAAACATTCATCATTATATCATGTCCTAGTTACCTCTCTCTCTTCCTACATACACACACACACACACACAATTAAAATATCATATGCTCTATAAATTGAATAGCACTTTCTCTAAGTTACATATTTGCTGTTCTTCCTACCTTAGTAAAGCTCTCCTTCTTTTAAACTGCTTTTTAATGGGAAATTTCTCTTAAACGAAATAAATATTTGAGTATCCAAAAATGGGTGGGGCTTAGTTGTCTGAATATTGTCTCTAATTGGTCAAATAAGACAGGAATAAATAACAATTTTATTTAAACTGTTAAACGTTTTTTAATTACTTGGGTATTAAAATTGATCGGGGCTATTATTCAGGTGTAAATCATTGTCTTAAACTTAATTAATTCAGCTTAATAATTGTACGATCACTTGATGAAGATGACAGATCTGTAATCATAATTAAATACATAAGAATGATGCAGAACTAACTTTCAACACAAGATGGCGTAATATAACAAATGATGTGAAGCTTCAATGATGGGTCTAAATGGATTTCAATCTCTCCAAGTATTCATATTTATAGGCATGCAGTGACGTGGTAGTCGGCCATAATTTAGAATAAAGCATTATTTTTTTTTTTAAATTAAATGCCGAAAAAGACCAATAAAAATTAGGCCAATATCCTCCAACATGGCTCTGGTTAATGGTTACATAAAACATTGAAGCTGGTTTAAGTAAACTTAATCACACTCCAACTGTGAAATAATGCTCTTGCCTTTGGAAATGATGAGAGAAATCAAAATGGACCTGATGGAGACTTGGTCCAGAACGTTCTGGGATCAGATCACTTTTTTTAAGCAGAAGCATATTGATTTATATGGAGCTGTAATTGCTACAATATGTTCTGGATGACTCCCCCGTAATTGAGGCCTGGCAAAGACGCACTCCTGGAAATGCCCAGTGCCAGGCAGTGGGTAGAGAGGCACCCCACCCAATTCCCTGTGCCAGCAAGAGGGGAGAGCATGCCCAACCCTGCCCCATCTTCATTTATGGCATGCAGGGCTTCCCTGTTCACAGGTTCAGTGAGTTTTTACTCATCTGATAAAGGGCAAGAATTTGGCAATGTGTGTAAAAGCTGAAACTTGCATTTCATTGATAAGATTGTACTTTCATTGCACCTTACAAGCTGGCATAGGTTTGTCACAATAATTTCTTGTTGCACTATATAATGAACACTAGAAAAACTAGAAGAAGTACAGTAGTTTTCATTGAACATCAAGTGGTGTTTAAGTCTTAAATTAAAACAATTTTCTTAATTAAAATTGAAATGCACTGAAATGTTATTATTATTATTGTTACAAAGATATTATTAGGCTAATAAAATAATATTAAATAAAGTTTAGTAATAAAATTAAGTTTAATGACATGCATATTTTCATAAGCCTATTTATATATGCATTTATTTTGCTTTGTTTTAATACATTTTTCCTCTTCTTTTTTGTTGTTTCCCCCCCAGTTATTCCTATATGAACAGACCTGCAGTTAATTTAGCAATTAGTATCAGTGAAGTGTTCATTTTCTTTTTCTTTTCCTAAGATTTATAGCGACACACATCAACATTAGGCTGGGTGTGGAAAAAGAAAGTCAAATGATTTACACAGATGACATTCCCAGGCGGGACTGTGCTATTCATTTATGAAATAATGTTGATAAGTTTCCCATAAACCTTTGATTTCACCACTTTCTAACATGATAACCCAACATGAACATGAATCAGAGGAGGCTATTTAAACAGACTCAAAACTTAATACCGCACAGCAAAACAACATTTGTCTGATGACAGTTTGATAACACATCATGAAATAAGCTACAAGAGGAACAAACACGTGTGCATTCACACAGCACAAAGACACCAACTCTCTTTCTCTCTATCTCTCCCACTCAGAGGCTTACAGTATACAGTTTATGAAATTCCAACAGGAAGCAGCGTGTCCAGTTATTATTAATGGTAGCTTGACAGAATGATTGCAGTTCTTGTCTCACAGGCTAAATGAAGGACCGCATTTCCACCAACGTCAATGCATTATGGAAGTCGATCGGATTGAGTTACTTAATCAGAAAGGTCCTTTGTGTTGTGGATATAGATGGTTGGAAAGGCATTTCATAAATATTACAGGAACAATCAATTTAATTAGCAATACATGCGTTCTGAATCTATTACTTTTTTTAAACAATTGTCTTATTTATATTAATTTGTTGCATTATAAAGGTAAAACTGTAACTGCGACTGAGAGATATTTACTATAAAATATGCTGACATTTCAGGCATTATGGGATGCCATTTTGCTACCTAAATGCTCTACAGTCCATAACTGTCAGGTTTGTTGAGGCGAGGACTCAATTTGCAGGAAGGACAGGGTTTTATTCAAAAAAATAAACCAAAACTCAAACATAAACCTCCCAGAGTGGGGGAAAACACAACATGACCGAATAGAAATATAACATGACTCGACTGACTAGAAGCACATGACATAACTTGACTCGACTAGACTGACAGGTAGTGATGACAAAATAATGACAACGAAGCGACACAAGACGGCAAACACAAGGAGACTAAATACACAGGAGGAAGGCAATTAATGGAGAAACACAGCTGGAATAAAATCAAACTAATGACGATGAAACAAGACGGGCGGGGTAACAGACAAGACATGAACCCAATTAAACAGAGACGACGCGCAGCTGGTGACAAACCAAAACTGCGCATGACAAAACAAGCACGCGGCCGATGGAATGCGAACCGCGTGCCAAACATAAACACACGGACGAGAGGAGGCGCGGCTCGCGCAAGGCTTGAAACCGCGCCCACTCACATAACGTAGAGCTCGCAAGAACGAGTTCTCACGAGCTCACGACAAGGACGAAGACACACGAGTTATGAATGCCCGAATCCCGATCCAAAACCGAAACAGACCCAAGTATCGGGACCGGACATCATAACTCGTACGAAAGACGAGTTTACAGACAAGTAAACGTCACAGACGCGCGCGCGCGGCTCGAATCCTCGACGCCGTGCGCACACACACCAAACACGAGACATAACGGTAGTGTCAGAGCTCTGCCACAAAACCAAGAAATGACTACTAGACCGAATGTGGCAGAACCCTGACAATAACAATATGTAGGCCCATGATTAACTCATAGAACTCATAATTAACAGTTTTCGTTCCTGAAATGATGCATTTCCTGCTTAAACTAGAATTCTCGGTGGGTCTTATTCCCCCCACCCCCCAATTGCTAGTTTGGCTGCAGGTGGTATTACGGGGCGGGGTTTTCTCATTCTAGAAAACATTTGATTGGATAAAAATCAGTGAAGTGCAACATGAGTCATCAAAATCAAAACTGAAGAATTAAAATGTAAATTTCCTAAAAGTGGATTTTGTTAACATTTAAGAGTATGATTTTGCCGTGATGCAGGAGAGACTGAAACCTGTTTTTTATTGCGCCTTTGACTCTTATTTGTTGCAAAAGCCCACTGCACCATGGTACCAATGGGAATCAGCATATTATTGTGTCTAAACCATCTAAATGGTTCAGGGCCAGCATGAAACGCTCCTCCTTCAGATCATTTGATATTGTTCCTGAATGAAGCAGCAGGGACCACCGTCTCAACCTCTACTCAGCAGGCTAGGCAGGTTGAGCCAGACAGATAACACTGACAGGCATTGTCTCTGTAGAGTCTAAGGGGGAAAAAAACTTTTTCTCTGGTCAGTGGGTTCACACAGACAGGCAGGCAGACCGCTCCAAAGAAGAGCAAGTTGGCAGAGGTACAGTGAATTTAAGTGCTGCCCAGTGCGGAGCAAGGAGAGAGAGAAGGTCATCCCACTGTATCAGACTCACTCAGACACACAGCAAGTCATCAACACAAAACCCACTGTATTACTTTACATGTAGCCGTCTCACAGTTCTGGAGGGTTTAATTCATTCATTCTGTAAACACGATCTTGTGGTTTGAACTCAGCTTACTGTTACTCTCCATTCACAGCTGTTGTGCAGCAGAATCACAGTCAAAGGCTTTATCCTTAAGTACTTATAGTGATTGCGTGACTTCTTGCAAATGAATCATGGCTGTGCATATAAAGTAGGCCTACATTACTAAAAAAAGGAAGAAAAAAAGATCTCTCCAAATAAAATTTTTTTCAGAGACTGAATCCATCTTCAATTTCTAGTTGGCTTAAACATGCATTCATTAATTTTTTGGTTGATGTTGTGCTGGCCAATATAGCATTCGTCTTGGACTTATTTAGGCCTACTTGATACTGACACCTGGTGGAGGGAATGTAGCAATCGCCATTAAAGAAATGTTCTTTTCAAAGTCAGCCACAAACTATTGTGAGCATAAGTCCCTAAAATAGTATGCAAGTAGTATTTAGCAAGTCATGTGAATTCAAAATGGCCACCTCCATAAGGTGACCTGGTCACTGTAAAATTAAACACCTTTTAAACTTCTCGTGTTAATATACATTATTTTAAACATATTATTCAGTAGTACTTTACCATAATATACACTACTTTGAAATATTTAAGTGCTAAGTGAATGTAATATTTTCATATTATACCATATAATTTTCATTTTATTTATGTACAGTTAAATGAAGATGTGTTATAGTTTACATTTAGATGAAATGCAAGTGGTTTTGATCCACTTAGAAATAATTTTAGTGTATCTTTAAATTATATTTCATGTACTGATATTTCAAGTATTTATGGTGAACTAAAATATACTTTAAAGCTGTTTTATAAAAAATAAATATATAATAATATGAATATATTATATTAATAATATTATATAATATATTATATATTATATAATAAGATATTAAATATATTTAAATAGATATTTAATTGTATTTGTAATTACACATTTGTAATGATGAAGTTACAATTTAGCTCTTTTAAAATGCATAAATCTTTCATGCAATATCAAATAACACTACAGTTGCTTTACTATGTGCTTTACAAATGCTTTAGTATGTTAGTCAGCCCATCAAATTAAGTGTACTTCTGCAAAAAAAGAAAATTAAAACATAATTTTAAATGTACTTTAACTTGACGTTATACTTGTACTTAATTTGACATTATTACAAAGTGACTTTTTAATAAAGTAGTTATTGAAAATGTACTCTCTTTAAGTAGACTTCTTTTTTGTTAATACTATATTATCTGCAAGTATAGTTTTTGTTAGAATAACACTAAAGGGCAAATTCAATTCAATTAAATGCACTTCTTTTTCAGAAGGATGAGATCTGAACCCATGACCACTGCTAGCACCACACTGTTCCAGGAACACCATGGTACTGAAATGACACCAACGTCAGCTTAGCTGAGAAGTCCTTTGAGGGACTCATCGTTCATTTGGCTTTGCTGAAGAGTGAATCTGTAAAGAGTTTTGTAATGTTCTTTTCATCCTGTACATACTAATGAGATTCATTGTGCACTGTTGCTCAGCCGATACAGATTTTTCATTGAAAATAAGGTTGACTCAGCATTATAACTTTATTTATAAACTCCATTAGTTAAGTGGCCTTATGTAATGATTGATTAAACAAGCTTTATATTTTGTTACGGTTTATTTTTTTATGTTTAGACTGAAAGATGTCATTTTATTTTATGCCACATCCCTTGGTTAAATCTACTTTGATTTATTTTCTCCAGACTGCAAGGGTCAGATCAGCTCTCCATATGCCATATTGTTGCAATGGTCTTTCAACAACATCTCTAACCACTGAACAAAGCCTCGTCCTGCTGGCCGACCCATTGCAGACACCATCAGTAAGCATTGTTCTTTGATGAAAACAGCGAGAGAGAAACATCACAGACATGCCTGTGCCAGTCTAACTCCTTAGCCCAGTGACCACACACAGCAGGAGGTTGTTGGGTGGTTTCAAAAAACTTCCAGAATCAGTAATACAGGCCATCTATTTGTCACGTTTATGTTAGTTTTCACCCTGGACTCTTAGTTTAACTTCTTTGTGTCACATGTTCCCCGTTCCTGATCTCACCGTCACCCAGTTCCCCTCGTCACTCATTTAGTCACAGGTGTCTTGTGTTTCAGCTAATCATAGTCATTATTTAAGTTCCCCCTGTTCACTCCCCAGATTGTCAGTTCTAAACGTTATCCTTATGTTGTGCTACTCTTCGTGTGGATGCCCTCTTGTTTTGCACTCCCATGTGCTGTTTTGTTTTCTGCTTTATAATTAAAGTGTTTATGTTTTGGACTCCGCGTCTCCGCGTCTCTCTCCGCATCGCACGCCAGCTCTACGCACACTTTGTGTAACAGAAGAACTGACCTGGTTTGGTCACCCACAAAGGACCAAGGTTTAGTCGCCTCAAAAGACTGTTTATTATGGATTCACCTGGACTAGCTGAGCTAAGCCTGCTCTCGCTCCGTCAAGAAGGCCGGGCGTTGACAGAGTATATTGCGGACTTTCTCAGACTCTACCATCAAGTGAATTGGGACGATTCAGCCCTCAACTTTTGGTTTGAGTGGGGGTTGGATGCGTCAACCATCCGGGCGCAACGGTGCCCAGGAGAATCGCTGGCGGAGTACATCAATCTCGTGCTGTGGCTCAATGGGGTGGAGTACGAGGTTGAGGAAGTTCCCCCGGGTGGTACATCTGAGCCATCGCTCCCGACCGCCGCGACCGAGTCAACGCGTCGCCATCGCCGTAAACGGGGTAAGCGGAGTATTCCCGTGGCCTCTGTTGTTGATCTGTGTCCCCGAGCGGCCGAACCCGAACTCTGTTGTTCCCGAGCGGCCGAAACCGAACAGAGTGCATCCCGAGCGGCCGAGACCGAACAGAGTTCCTCCCGAGCGGCCGAGACCGAACAGAGTTTATCCCGAGCGGCCGAGCCCAGTGAGCCGATCCCCCGAGCGGCCGAGCCCAGTGAGCCGATCCCCCGAGCGGCCGAGGTTGAACTCCCGTGGCCAGAGCCACCGCCTCCGGTCCAGCTGGACAGTCTGTGGCCCGACCCGCCAGAGACTGAGCTGCCGTGGCCCGACCCCCCAGTGACTGAGCAGCCGCCGGCCTTCAGCGACCTCCCAGTGCCGCCGCCGGCCTTCAGCGACCTCCCAGTGCCGCCGCCGGCCTTCAGCGACCTCCCAGTGCCGCCGCCGGCCTTCAGCGACCTCCCAATGCCGCCGCCGGCCTTCAGCGACCTCCCAGTGCCGCCGCCGGCCTTCAGCGACCTCCCAGTGCCGCCGCCGGCCTTCAGCGACCTCCCAGTGCCGCCGCCGGCCTTCAGCGACCTCCCAGTGCCGCCGCCGGCCTTCAGCGACCTCCCAGTGCCGCCGCCGGCCTTCAGCGACCTCCCAGTGCCGCCGCCGGCCTTCAGCGACCTCCCAGAGCCGCCGCCGGCCTTCCGCGACCTCCCAGAGCCGCAGCCGGCCCTCCCAGAGCCTCCACGGCCAGCACCCCAGCCGGCACTCCAGCCGGCCCTCCCAGAGCCTCCACGGCCAGCACCCCAGCCGGCACTCCAGCCGGCCCTCCCAGAGCCTCCACGGCCAGCACCCCAGCCGGCACTCCAGCCGGCCCCGCCAGAGCCACCGCCGGCCGTCCAGCCGGCACTCCAGCCGGCCCCGCCTGCTCCACTGTCGGCGCCCCAGCCTGCGCCACCGCCTGCTCCACCGCCGGCACCGCCTGCTCCACCGCCGGCGCCTCAGCCGGCACCGCCTGCTCCACCGCCGGCACCGCCTGCTCCACCGCCGGCGCCCCAGCCGGCACCGCCTGCTCCACCGCCGGCCGTCCAGCCGGCACTCCAGCCGGCCCAGCCTGAACCGCCACCGCCGCCGCCAGCACTCCAGCCGGGCCTGCCGATACCACCCGAGCCACCGCCGGTCTTCCAGTTGGTCCCACCCCCCTCACCCTGTGTTCTTCTCCGGCGCGAGGTCGCGCCTTCCGGAGGGGGGGAGTAATGTCACGTTTATGTTAGTTTTCACCCTGGACTCTTAGTTTAACTTCTTTGTGTCACATGTTCCCCGTTCCTGATCTCACCGTCACCCAGTTCCCCTCGTCACTCATTTAGTCACAGGTGTCTTGTGTTTCAGCTAATCATAGTCATTATTTAAGTTCCCCCTGTTCACTCCCCAGATTGTCAGTTCTAAACGTTATCCTTATGTTGTGCTACTCTTCGTGTGGATGCCCTCTTGTTTTGCACTCCCATGTGCTGTTTTGTTTTCTGCTTTATAATTAAAGTGTTTATGTTTTGGACTCCGCGTCTCCGCGTCTCTCTCCGCATCGCACGCCAGCTCTACGCACACTTTGTGTAACACTATTAACATGTCCCTCCACATTGATATCGTCTAACCACCTTTCTGTGAGCGTTTGAGAGAAACCGTACTATGTAAGCACTCATATTGGCTCATTGTGCGAACTATGAGATGGTATTAGTGGAGAGAAATCTTCTCCCAAGTCTCAGTGAAAGCAGTGTCTGTTCATTGAAGCAATGAGAGCGCTCATTCCTCTGAGGTCAGCCAGACCGTACTTTGACAAAACTTACCCAAGAAGCCAGGCTAAGCATCAATCATCCAGACAGGAATTATATCAAATAAATACTCGACAACCCCTTTTCCACGGATTATGTTATTGCAGTGTTTTACACATGTATGCGCTGATGAATGTGAATAATGTGGTTCCGTTTTGAAATCAAATCAGATCATTTTATTGTCATATCACTGCAATGATAGATGAATGTCTTGGGTGCATATTCCAAAAATAATGCGAGGGTGTAGTAACAGATCAGACCAGAATATGCACAATGTACAATGTATTGTACACAAAAACATATAGGCCTATAACCTATAGGCTACAGTAAGCTCAATGCACTCAATATAAGTAGACCGATAATCGGTTTGAACTGAATTTATTATTATTTTTTTTAACCTTTTAGGCTCCTTTATGGCATCACATCTGGGTCCCATTACTTTGCGTTCATCAAAAAAAGAGTTTTAATGCCGAAACAAATAATACAACTTAATTACTTTATTATATTACTCTTTTTATTGCAATCAAATTATTAATTTAATTATTATTGTGTTGAGAAGCAGGAATAAAATGACATTTAATAAAGTAATCAATTTTGTGTATCGGTAATATGGTAACATATTTATATGTTTTTTTTTTTGTTTTTTTGCAGTGTGATATCTATGTGTGCGTAAATTATGAAGAAGCGATATATTCAGTTTTAGTATCAAATAAAAAAAAGTTTACAAGAGGTTGTCTGAAGGAAAATTGTCAAAATACTATCATTACCACTTTTAAATGTACATTTTACAAATATATCTTATAACAAGAACTTCTAGTTTTAAAATCGTTTATCTAATACCTCTTGATCAAGTGAGTCCCAATAATTGTTTGACCACAGAAATTTCTATTAAAAAGTTATCCCTCCTTAAATGTATAGCATGATGTCTACACTGACATATCTGTCTACTGGGGATATACAGTAGTGATGAAAAAGACTTACGCGTGTGAGTCTGTAAAGGAAACTTCTGTCCCTTTCTAAAAAACTCATCACTTTCTCTAACTCTCCTATTAGTTTTCATTCTGCAATGCAATCTTTTCTGTTCTGTTAGTAAGTCCTAGAAAGATCCAAATTCAAGCCTATTCTAAGAAACAGATGACGTTATTTGACAGGGTGCCCAAAATCCTTAATGAGTAACTTAGCAAGAGGAGAAGGCAAATGCTGCCCCAGCTGTTTCCTGTTGAAAATGTCTCTGTAATGTAGATAAATGTGAGGGATTTTCTCTCCAAATCCGTCTCCCGTTCGCTAAATCTCACTTCTCCACAACGAGCCTGCGCAATGGAACAAAGTCGGAATATTGAGATGTGACATTGCCTGCATCTCATCCTTTCTCGCTTTTTAATGACTTAAAACAAGTTCATTTTTACTGGGCTTTTGCTAGAGACCCAAGGGGATGTCTAGCGGTCATTTCTTCCAGGGGCATTGGTGTGATGCCTTTAAGGTAACTTAACCTATTTCCTTTGAAAGCGAAAAGCCAGCTTGGACTAACAATTATTGATTTCTCAGTGAAGCAATAGCCTATAATATAGATCCTAATAGACTGAATGATATTTTGCACTCAGTTTTAAATATGATAAAAAAATCAATCTGCATCTTTACGCAATTTGCATGGGATTAGACTGTGCATGCAAAAGTATTTCACTGTAAAAATCTGACAGCTGTATTATGGTAAACTTTTGAGACTTAAGACAGATTGCATGATGTGTACGGTGAGACATTCATGATGCACCAGGGAGTTCATTTGCGCAGTGCACAAGTCACCAACTTCTATATCACGACCCTTAAAAGTAAATATTGCTGAGTCGAGACGAATAAGCGTTCGGGCAGAAGGTTTTGCTGCGTAGTTGTGCGTTGTGTGGTTGCGCATTATATTCTCTTTATTATGTAAAGTGCTTCCTCTGTGGGGTTGGCGGCTTTGCAGCTTTCCAGTTCCACCTCACGTATCTGTTGGTGAACCACAATGTTTTATCCAAGCAAGCCAAAAATGCATGGTTTACAAAAGCGCTCTTCTTTTACCGGCCATTAGTTTCAAGCATCAGTATCCTGTTGGCACGGGCGAGAACTAGGCGACTGAAAGCGCGCGCTGGACACATTTCCGCGCACATTTGTGGAGTAGTGCCTTGAAATAACGCGCTCTGTTTTAAGATTGTGCTCTGAGATTGTGTGCGGATAGAGGTAGGACATTGACTTGTAAAGCCACCACAGACTCTAAGTTATATATCTGAATGGGAGACGCCATTCAGTTAAAAGCAAGCGCGCAAAAGTATGCTATTTATAGACAGGTGCATTGATCAGTTCAACTTTTGTTTGCATTGAATTGTTTTGTTTTTGTTTTGTGTCTTTTGTGCAATGAGTCAGATGCTTTTAGTATCTTCAAAATTTTGATATCCAAAAGCAGATCTGAGAAACATGAATGATAGTAACATCTGTGCATCTGTGCGGATGGATGGATGGATAGACAGATAGATAGATGGATGGATGGATGGATGGATAGATAGATAGATAGATAGATAGATAGATAGATAGATAGATAGATAGATAGATAGATAGAAGGCCAATGTTATCCTGCATTATGTTTGAGTGTATAGATCTAATGAATTTCTGGTTCCCCTTTCTTTGGGATGCAGTGTACCATGCGCTGTCTCTCGTGCACCCACACCCTCTCACTGGTGCTGTGCGTCCTCGCGTTGACTCCCGCGACACTGGAGGCGGGGCCGGAGACGCTGTGCGGGGCGGAGCTTGTAGACACGCTGCAGTTTGTGTGTGGAGACAGGGGCTTTTATTTCAGTAAGTGCACATTTTATTTATTCATCAACTGCTGCTCTTTCTCTTTCTCTCCCTCTCTCTCTTCCTCTCTCTCTCTCTCTCTCTCTCTCTCTCTCTCTCTTCTTATTCTCTTTCTCTTTCTCCATGCACTAATGCTTCACTCATAAATAAGAAAAGCATCAGTTTTCATGTCTTGCTCTCCAGTTTTCCAAAAATGTCCTTTCTTTCTGCTTTTGCTTTATTTATCTGTTGCATTAGATGGAAAGTTTACAATACCCTAAATTTACATATCAATGCATGTTTCTGGTCTTATGCATAATCCTAAATATAAATGTTTATAGGCTTTCATCAAATTATAGTAATTACATGCTTATATTGCTTTCCTAATCACCTGACATCACAAATCCCTCACTTTTCAAACATTCCCATCAACCACATGGGTGCATTCTTGTATGTTACATCCACCTTTTACGATCCAATCAATCCTTGTTGTAAGGTGAGCAGTCGCAATGCCAAAGAGGCAGCTGGGGGAAAAAAGAAGCTCTGATTGATGCTTGTGTATGACATTTAAAGAAGATCAGCCCAGCTGCTTTGCAACCAAAATGAGGTTGCTGGAATTTGGCGGACACAAGTAGGCAGGGCAAATAAATGTAGAGCACATCTTATTTCCAACTGAGTACGGTGGACTACCCAAAGAAAACCATTTTGAATCCTAGACTTAAATCCTTTTTTTCCCCACAAGCCGTGAGAGTTGCTGAGTGTTGAGTTGTAGTAGCAGCAGATAGCAGCAGTTGGCAGAGAGTTCTAGATCTTGATGGGAGTTGCTTTTACACTTTGTTCAAACACTTTATGGACTTCTTTTAATCTTGATCATGTAATTTAGATTTAATCTATATTATTTATTAGCTAATATAACAAGGTGCTCTATTTCGATTTCTAAGTTTGTTTAGTGCTGTAGGATTAAATAGATTTTCACAGAACAATTTAGATGTCATTTTGTATGTCAAGCTCCAAAAACGATTAGTTATTAACAGAAAATCTCACTTTCAGCCTAATCAAGTTATGGTACACGGAAGAACTTTCCTGGCCATCATTTCGATGTTTATTCAAGGGTGAATCAACATCATGGTTCAATGTTGAATTACTCTGAATTTTGATTAGATTTTACAATTCAACTGAACCTTTATATCGCAGCATTGTTTCAGTATTGATTAATATTTATTTTGTTAACCTTTAGCATTAAACATTGTTTCATTGTTAAAATAATGTTTAATACACGCTACATAGTACAATATTACTTCTACCACATTTTAATGTTGAAGGCCGGCTGTTTTTGTTTTTTGTGCATACTGTTAAACAACATGACATTTGCAGAATAACATGATGCAAGAACTGGATCACTTTTTTGCAATGTCCACTCAGCAATAACTTGATCAAAAAATCGTTCTAATTTTAGACAATTCCTATTTTCCTGAAAATATATTGCCCTGTCTATGATTTCAGCTGACTAAATGAGACCAGTTACATCACAATGTGCAGCTATGCTGTTTTTTAAAGTTTTCCACATATATTGTTATCTGTTTGAATTACCCGATGATATATTTACGACGTGCAAATGGCTCGAGGAAGTAGTCTCAGGCCACCGATGATGACGTATGAAGTGATTATTTTGACAAGTGGACAGAACCCACTGATTCTAAGGAGACACATTTTATTCACTTAAAGCGAAGCAAGATTGAACTTCAAGTTAGAGTTGACATTTTAAGTTTCCAGTCAACAACATTTGAGCTTTTAGTGGTCACAAAGGAGCTGGCTGGATCGCTCATGGCTGTCAATGGCCATGTGTTTGTTTTGTCGTACAGAGCCCAAAATAAATACGCTTATGCTAATCTGAACTTTCCGTGAAATTATTGCATCAGCGTGACAGATTCGATGAAGAGCAAATAGATGATTTTATATAAATCATTTGACTTTGACCTAGTATGTAGTATAAAACCTAAAGGAATTTCCTGTGTACTCCAACTTTTTAACTCTAATTATACTGGATATAGTTGTTAATATTAGTAAAGTTAATGGACTTGCATCAAACACATGAACCCATAAACAAACTGGATTCATCTGAGCAGCAGTGGCCCATTTCAATACTTTCAGATTTCATTATACTGCATTGATAGAAAAGTGAAATACTACTCTGTGGAATTTGTTGCATTTTTTTATTGAAACAAAATGTGGTCTTTTGAAGACACCGAAAAGAGGAAGACCCAAGAAGAAGAAACTGACAGTGTATTCAGTTTTTCCAACTGTTAGTCTGACCTAGAAATGTCTTTGAAATGCCTCAGCAGAAGTCTCATCCCAGATTGTCTTTGGTTCTAAGGGGTTATTGGAGAGGAGTGGGACTCCGGAACGAGTTAGGCAGAGCTAGAGCACGTCATCCTGCTTATTACAAAGGGCATTTCGTGACCAGGAGTGTTTATGCTGACATAAAGCTGTCCTTTCCCTCCATGGTCATTCAACTCTGTAGTCTTTTGCAGCAAAGTACTTCTAACGTCTGCCAACAGCCCGAGCATGTACCTCATGATGCATTCCCATTCCCGGGACACAAACACACCGGAACGTAGAAAGTTTTGGCTCAGTATATGCTGTGAAATCACAGTTTGTCCAGATGTAGGTGCAAGTCTCCTCTCACGCATTTGCAAGAATCTCCAATAATCTGGCACCTCAGGATGACAGGTGTATCTCTGTGAAGGTTACCTTATTTTAAATTGTGTAAACCTTAGGAATAATGCTGCTTTCATCTATCTATTTTATCATTCTTGTGCTGCCATGAAGAATTATGGGAAATGTAGTTTGGTTGCACATGAACCAGCAAAATGAGTAACGCTACTGGCCAGCTTTAATGTTATTCTTAATAAATAGAGCACAAAATCCCTGTTAAATGTACTTCCAACATTCACAATTACATATTATGATAATATCAATGCATTTTTGGCTATAATTATTCAATTGACACTCCACTTAGAACATCTGGCCAGCTTTCACAACTGATGGTGTTAATTGTTCATGTCCCCTCAAATTGCAAATGATCATTCCAACGTTATTAAGTATTAATACTCAACAATCAATGATGAAAGATTACAGGTGACCTCCAATCAGTAGCAAAGTTTGCACAATAGATGGACGTTCTGTAACGAACGTCACTGATAGGACTACTTTTCAGTTTCATTTGACTGGTTTCATTATATTTGAAGCAGCTGGAGAGAAGAACACATCAACAACTCACAGTCAGGCTTGGCTCTTGTCCTAGAGCAGCTCCGGATTATAGGGGATTACAGGATGATAAGGATGATCAGGATGCCCCCTACCCCCTCCTGTGCCGTTGTTCTACTGGACATGAACACAGTGCAGAGGGCATTGGGTACTCTATGTCCAGCACATTTCGAGTGAGAAGGTGATGGTTTTTTTTTAACCACAAGACTTCATCTTTGGTAGTGTCTGATTTTACAAGACACACAAAAAAATAACTTCTCACAAAAGCTAAGCATCCATCAAGACTCTTTTTCCCGGAAATGTTAGTTAATGTTAGCGCATCGGACTAAAACTCATTGACTTTGCTCACATAGGGTGTAACTACTTCACAATATTATTTTTTAAAACTTTTTTTAAAAAACATTCTCCCTGCCTTCTTACACTCAAAAAACGTTCAGCCAACAAAAAACAGCTTACAAATCTTTTGTTATGCTATATTATTACCAAATATTGGATTCAGTCTTTTTGTCAACTTGTTTTCTTCCAATTTTAATTATTATTTTTTAATAATAATTATTATTATTTTTTTTTAATGAATTGTAGGCCTCAATGATCTGAGATTATATTGGTAAAAATAATCATCTATTGAAAATTATGGTTGAATGAGGAAGATATTTACATGTGCACTTGCAAAGATAAAGGCCTTGGACCTGTCCATGTGTGGATACATGCACACATACACACAATTTCACAAAATATCAAACAAACTATTTTGAGTTTTACAGGCTTGATAAACTTCATCCTCAGATCAGTGAGGCCTATGACCAATTAGTTAAAAAAAAGATTGAATCATCCAATATTTGGTGATAACTTAGCATAACGAGAGATTTATACACTTTTTGGTTATGCCTTTGTGTGTCTTTGTCCCAATTTGTATGAAATAAAAGGATTTCAAAACAGTCTTCCTGGTTAAACCTTAAAAGCAAATACTGTGCAAATACTTTTCAATATTTTGTTGAATATTGACAAAATCTTACCCAAATAATGCCTTTTTCACTCAAAAGCTCAGGCATACACAATCTGTACTAATTGAAAGAAAATAGATTAGATGCAATGACCTTTACATGACCTTTGGAAAAGGTCAAACTGCTCTTTTTTTTATTCCACAGTCAAGTTGTGAAACTTCACCTATGGAAAATGTTTCAATAGATACAATACATATAACAAACAATAATTAAATTACAATAAATAAAAAAGTAAAAAATATGTATTTATCTACATAAAAATGTTTTATAGCAGTACACATCAGCACAATAGCCTGGTTAAAAAAGCTAAAAACAGAACAAACAGAAAAAACATTAGTTGGCTACCTTTAAACGCCACAAACAGTTCAATCCTTAATGCCTGCAAGAGCTAACATCTCTTTGTATATTAAACGGTGGAAAAAATAGGCAAGAGAAAAAAACTGGAAGGGAACTACATCTTGCTATAAACTCTTTGTGGTGCTATTGATAAAGAGGTAGTTTCCAGGACTATAGCAGCTTTCATAGTCCCCAGTGAACAGTAAACTTCCTGACACTATACAGGCAGCATATGGCAGCAGCTCCAAGAACTCCCTGTTCTTCAATAACCATAGCGTGGCTATAAAAATCAGCTTCTTTCCAGCGATCCAATGTACACATCCTGATGCGCCCGTTTAATTGGAAGCAAAGGTGTCAACCCAAATGTGTGGGATCACAAACGTTTGTGCTTTTGTAACACTGAAACAGACATCGACCTCAATCATCGTAATGGATATGTGGTGTGCACAGGTCTCACAGCTCTCTCACAATGTTGTGAATGGGTTGATGGCTTTACTTAGTGAGGGAATGGAAGACTGTCAGCTGATAGATAATATATCCAACAATGCAACAATCTTCAATACATGCATGATCTAATCTGTGAACAATTTATATGGAAAATGAAAACCGCAAAAGACTCTTACTAATCTGCTTGTCATAGTGATAAAAAGAACAGAACATGAAAACAGGCTTGCAGACCAGTGTTGGATCATGGCTGATCTAACTGGTAAAAACTCTCTGAAAACCTATTTAAACCAATTACACTTTGTTGCAACTCAATGGATTGTACTACGTTTTATATGACATATACAATACAAATGAATCCCTAAATCTGAGAGGAAAATGTAATATGTAGTTTAATATGTCAATGATAAACAAAGAAAGACTCTTATGCATGGCATTTTGTAATTGTAAAGCAAAGTAAAGCCTGATGTTCAAAAATAATCTACCGGTACTCATTATTCCAGGCATAAAACACTAAATAAATAATAATAATCTGTAAACATATAAGCACATTGTTTCAGTGTGGAAACTTGAAAGCCATCAATGACCAACTGAGTGTACAAACAATTCTACCACTTACAGTGTCCATGCATAAAGCTTAATATATTTGAATCTAACAGCGCCCCCTAATCTCCCCAAACTGTTTGGCAGTCGGCACCCGAGAGTCATGCAGTCTGCAGGGATGCATGTTTGTTGGAATTAGAGCACCTCTTTTTCCAAAACAACACTGTCAGAGTGCAGCAAGTGCAAAGCAGAAGTTAATGCATTTTGTCAGCACTGGCAGCCCTGCAAGCCAAGTGCTATTAACTCTGAAAAGGAAAGGCATTTCCTTCTTGTAAATGCCATATTAAATTATTATTATTATTTCATTTGGTAGCAGGGAAAAGCCTATCAGAGCTATATTGCCCTATGTAAGTGGTGATTCGTTAATGGAGAGTGGGATCATTTTTTTAAGGCCACCTTGATTTGACAAAAAACCAAGTCAACATAAATCCGTTGTTTAGGATCGGACAACCCAAATCCCGAATACTACACATGGAAGTAGCTCAGCCTCATTATTAAACATAATGACATCATTTGCAGCACACAAAATGTATACCCTTGAGGCAGTTTCATTTTCATGTTCATTCACATGAGTAATTATGAAATAGTTCAGCAGCGACTTTAACAAGTACACCAGGGAAAGTTCATCCTGGTCTTCTACGAACATTGTGATTATGAAAAGTGGTGCTGAGCAGGGAATTTTCCTCCTTAGGTGGATTTGACCCTCACAAGGGCCAAACTTGGCCTCTCAAATCAGTGGGCTGGTATAATGGTATCAGGTTTGAAACTGCAAAACGTGATATTTTAAACATTTGGGTCAGTGTGACCTCCATTTAACTAGGAGGTCAAAGCGATACCCTGTAAATTTCACGCTGAAGAAATTCATGTCGTTAACGCATACATATATCTGAAGAATCACAGCTACGGTCTGGCTGCTACACTAAGCTATTACAGCGCTCATGACTGGGCTCTTAGCCACAGGTTACTACCGAAAGTTTTAGAGATTTAGCATTTCAGAGCATGACCTTGCGGGCCGTAATTGTTCCTCATGAGCTGGTGTCATGCCAAGAATAAAATGGATAAAGGGCTTGAACTCGATGTGATGACAGGCTTTATTTAATGCACCTTAGATAGGACAGAATTTGAGCTCGCCATTAAGCACAGATCCTCACAGCAAAGATTCACAGAAGTGCTTTTGCGTTTCGTATCAGATGTTCTTGCCATACAGTTATTCCTATGTATCCAACAGGCAAACCAACAGGATATGGGCCTAGTTCGAGACGTTCGCACAACCGTGGAATTGTGGACGAATGCTGCTTTCAGAGCTGCGAACTGCGGCGCCTCGAGATGTACTGTGCACCTGTGAAAACCGGCAAAACGCCACGATCCCTACGAGCGCAACGGCACACAGACGTCACCAGGACATCAAAGGTGTGCAGCCATGCTGATGGTATCACAAGTAACCCTTTGCTAAGTTCCACCTCCTTGCTTATGGTCATTTGTACCATTATTGTAGCATTGGTCAGCACCATTTTTAAGGTGGGGCTTAGCAAAGGTGTCAAAAGAGCATTTGATACAACTATACATTAAATCCCTGGGACAGATAGTAACAGTTTATGAATATATAATGCTAATTTGGTTGATATTAGTTCAACTAAATGTACTGATTGTGTTCCCCTGCAGAAACCTATAGCTGGACATAGTCACTCTTCCTGTAAGGTAAGTCTTCCCTCAGTCTTAGAGTGAGCCGTAATTAACAGTGCTGTGTATGTGCATAACAGAGCTTGAATAATAACAACAACAACAACAACATTCAAGTTTAGTTCAATTTCTGACATTGAGACTGAAAAATCCTGTCATAGACTCAACATAATGTTGTTTCAAACCTGTATGACCTTCTTATTTTTGTGGACCCACTTTTTTTCCTCAATATTTTTTTCTTACTTTCCAATATCTAAACATTCTTAAAATGAAGGTATATTTTACTAATTTAGTCTTGTGATCTGAAAAATTGATCAAAGTTAAGCGAGTTTTTGCGTCAAACTAGAAAAGTTAGAAAAATAACCCAAAAGTTTTAACCAAATCCAAAGTTGTTTTTTTGCGTTTACCCCATTGGCAGATATTTTGTTTTAAGATTAAACTCACTTAAGTTAAATGTATATTGATTTAGGAATGTGCAGATGTGTACTGGAAGTCAAACGTACTAAGATGTTTTTGTCCATTTGAGCTCTAAAATGACACACACCAAATGTGGTTCAAAACTAATATATGTTCTTCTGAAGCCATTATAATAGCATTGTTTGAAAAACAGACCAAAATATAGCTTTCCTGTAGCTCAATCAGTAGAGCTCAATCATTGGTGCTTACAATGCCAAGGTCATGAGTTTGATCCCAGGGAAAGCAAGAAGGGATTCAATGTGTTCCTTGAATCCAACGTAAGTCGCTTTGGATAAAAGCATCTGCCAAATGCATGAATTTAAATGTAAGCTATTTTTTGTTGAAAAGATTGACATACACCCTAAATTTCAAGTGAAAGAAATATTGACGTTCAAACTAATTATTTGAAGTCAGATCTTAATTAAATTCATAATTTCAACATCCGTCTTAATGATTCAGTTTTTCCGCTAAACTGGTCCAGTTCTCAAGTTCAACTCACTCACCAGATCCAGTTGTAGCTATCCAACTATTATCTTTTTGTTTAGATTACTAGAAGGAAAGAATGTTTAAAACTTTGCTATTACATGGGTTCAGAAGACTTCTAATAAAGCACACTAGTTATATGGACCGCTGTGATGATACTTTCACATTCTTCTGAAGCTTGAGAGCTCCAGTCCCCATTTATTGGAATTACATTGAAAAGAGCAACCGACACACTTAAAATGTTTGCTTTTGTGGTCCACTCAAGAAAGAAAGTCATACAATCTTAAAACAGTTGAGTAAATGATGACATAATTTGCATTTTTTGGTGAGCTATCCCTTTACGTCATCTTTGTACAAAGTGAGTAATGCCGGTACATTGTGCTACGATACATACGAAGGAAAAAGCAGCTTTTCCCTCACCCCCACTGCCCAAATGTGGGCCATCCTTTTAAGTGCTCTCAGTCGTCCTCTCGAAAAAGAAAACCATTAGCAAGTGAACTGCCTAAGTGGTTTTTGTGGTAAACCTGCATAAGCTTTCCGCAGACATATTTCTGCACCCATACGTCATGCACTGGAAGCCGAGTCTAAGGTCACCTTAGTTGTCTGCACGCGGTGTTCAGAGTCTGGACCCTCACGCCGGCCTTTCTTCCTCACTCCCTGCATGCGGTTTCATTCCCAGCTTAGCTTTCGTGAATTACACTTATTAATCTTGCTGCGGTGAAACCTTTGATGTGTTGCTTTGACAGTAGATTTCCTCTGCATTATGAAATAACTCTCCATTCACCAAACAGCTGTGTTGTTATGGGCAGCGACAGCCATTCTGCTCTCCTTAGTTCGGCTTTCTGCGTTACTTATCATCTGAACAAACATTTACTGCCTTTCTCTTTCTTATTTTCAGGAGGTTCATCAGAAGAACTCGAGCCGAGGAAACACAGGGGGCAGAAACTATCGCATGTAGAGGACAGTGGTGGGAATGGCTGAGAGAGACAGATGAAACTGTTGGACAGTGGAAAACAGGGGATTAAAGAAAGACTGCTCTTCCATGGACATGCTCCACTGTAACAAAAAGAAAAAAAGGGGGAAAAAAAAGATACTGGATGTTTAAGCCCCATGTTAATTCAAACAAACTTAGTGAAGAAAATCTGACGATTTCCATGCACTGCACCATTCCATACTGGGGAAAATACTAAATTAGCTGCTATAAAGAGTCAAATGATAACTGTTTATACTCCTTTTTTTAACAGTTGCACGTAATGGATGTTGAAAGATTTTTATAGTGGCAAAAAAATAAAATAATTGGTCCTACTCTAGTTCGCAGCACAGATTTAAGGTCCATATTCCATTGAATTCTGATGGATGGCCACTGGAGCAGATAAAATAGGTACAGAAAGATACAAATCAATCTTTTCTTATTTTATTCATTGTCCAAAACCAGATCAAGGGGGTGTAATGCAAAAGCCTTATGCTGATGTGCTCTAGAGAAAACACTTAGGATTGATAGAACATGACCTACATCCTTGTGTGTGTTTTTTTTATTGTGTGTGAGGGATCTTTGCTTCTTGTCTTTTCTTCTTTTCTTTTTTTTTACTGCATGGTTTGCCTTCTTTAGAAAAAGGGAGGTGAAAGCCATTCACTCAAACAGTTATCCGCATGCATTTACACCAGTGTATCAGCACGCACAGGAAAGAGAGAGGGAAGACAACACAAACCACAACAGACATATAAAAATCACTAACAATTTAAAGGTATAAACACCAAGAAGAACATAATCCGGTTCAATAACTACTATCATCATACAAGAAGTTGCAGGGTCACAACTTTGTAGTGAAAAACTAGTTACATGATCAGCAACCAACATCTTATAGTGAAAAATGAAAAGAGGCTTGTAATGTTATGATCCACCTAGTAGTTTGCTTGGCTCATGGCTTATAATGCTTTAACAAAGATTTTGAATGAAATCCCTACGGGATAAATTAATTGAAAAATTACTCCTGGAGCCAACCCAGTTGACTCTGTCACTCTATCATTATACAGCAAATGTTGGTTCTGAAAAAGAAACCACATACAGGTCATGAAATGATGGTACATGACAGAACTTGTCTTTTTGGGTGAGCTATCCCTCGAACACATCCCTTTTACACCCCCTTTCAGAGGGGTCATTTTCACAGTCCCTCTGCATGGTGTTTTCTTGTTTTTCTGAAATGATCGGATCATGTCAACCCACACTGTTTACTCTGTATCTATATTCAACCTATATTAACCTTTGCATTCTCTTACCATAATCGTATGTGATGGCATCATATAGCGGAACCATATAAAAGATCAACCCACTGTATAATGGTGCTATTTTGTAGTTTGTTACTTGCAGGGGTTGGCTGAAAACATAGGTGACTGCTTAAGAAGCTCAATGTTGGAAGTCTTCGCTTTTGCACAGCCTTGTGGCCACCATTGTAATTATATTCTTTTATAGGTAACAGTGTAAGCGAGCGAAAGTATTTTTGTGAGCTGTGAATGCATGGAAAAAAGAAAAATGGCACCCGAGATGCTTAATTGCTGTTTTTGTTTTGTTTTCTCTACGTGTTTTTTTTTAAATTATTAATATTTTTGAAACAATAATGTCCCTATGCCAAATAACTTGACAGAGTACTGTGAACTGCAAATCTCCAACATTTCCAAGATTTAGACCATCACAATGTAGCTTTTCATGCACACTACATTTATTTTGACATCCTGGCACTGATTCTACAACTCAAGTATTTGTAACTGGCAAGGAAATGGGTCAAAACAATCTTCATTGTAATACAGAGTCAAGAAAGACTCTCTCCCCTTGAGTAATAATAGGGTTTCAGAAACAGTTCAACCAGCGTAATTTGGTGTAACACACTGTACAAACGTATTCAGGATCGTTGGTTGTTTTCTTTTCACCTGTCAATGTTTTTACTTATCAGTATATCTAGGCAGATTGAACAGGAAAATTGCACAAAAAAATTACTTCAGCAACAACAGTGCAATGAAGAAAGGTTATTTATGTTTTAAATAACAGCACATTAGCCATCTGAAGTTATATCATCTAAAATATGAACAAGATGGATGTCATTTTCAAAAAGGCAACAATAAATTTTTTGATAAAAAAAAGCTTCAATGGCTTTAAAAAAATGGGCAGTATTTGTTTTAAAAGTGTCCATATCTTCTCATTCAGCATTAAGAAACAATAGAACAATGTAGATTCATATGTAATAGCCACCCAGAATATATATATATATAATGTGCACAAGTTATCTGATTGTAACAGACCTCCAGCAAAAAGGTCCTCACAAAATACCAAAGACTTTGGTTTGTTGGTTATAGCTTTGTTGCTAATATCCTAGGCAGCACTAAAGAAGCTTCCTGAATCTTCAATTAGACACATTAAGGAACATATTGTTACAGAAATATCATGCTTATTTTGAAGTGGTTCTGTTTCCTCTTAAATTGAATGTAGGATTTAAGACTGCTGCGAGAGATTTGCAGCACTTTGCTTGTGTTTGATAGTTTTCATCTACATAAATCCACAGACAGACAATGTAATGGCATGTAATGACAAATTTTAGAGGATTCTGGGCATTGATCATTAAAGCATTTTTTTTTATTGTGAGGCTTTCATTACTGGTGCTCAATTGCTTTCTGTACAAAATATGAAAATACTGACAGATTGTTCACCATTCCTGCTGAATAAACCACTTGTCAATACCTGAAGTCTCAGAGTAATTATATTTACAGGAACTAACCATTTGCATTTCCTTTCAAATAGGAACTCTGGGCATACAGTTTAGTGACATAACATAAGCACAAATTACGATTTGCTGCTTGCTGGCTAGTTTCAGGGGGAATGGGCTATTCTTTCTTGAGAGCATTTGATTGGACAAAAATCTGTTAGTGCAGGATGTCATTCAAAAAAAAAAAAAAAAAAAAATCCCCAGAAGAGAAAGGGTTTTCTAACTCATAGCCAACACAATTCTAAAATCTCCAAAACTCACATTTTGATTCCAAAGAGTCTTGCAGAGCATCTAAATGTAAATCCTAAAATGTAATAAAGGTATAGCATTTGCCCAAATCACACATTAATACCCTAAAACTGCACATTCGAAGTGATACTTCCTAAAATATGACATTCCGCCAGGACAAACAAATCAGGCAGTGGCAGTACTGACAAGACGGTTGCACATTCAGCTCTTTCTAGGAGGTACTCAGTGACGGGACAAAGCTTCTTGTATGCTGTCAGCAGTTTTTAATGGATATATAGTGGAACAATCAAGCCTTTTAATAGATAAATTTGCCAACTGGCTTATGTTCAGCAGACATAATTTGAAATGAAGAGCAGGCTGTTGGCAGGCATTGTCTCAATGTTATTTTGAATCTTTTTTTCATCCATTTTTCCCTGTACCAAATCAATTATTATGCTCAATTAGACAAATTACAGTCTGCAAATTATTCTGGATTCTCTGCAAAACCAGAGAAACCACTAAATAACCTTTCTAAGAATTGTAGTAGATTATCCAAACTTTACTTCTAGCTACCTCTAACACGGTCTACACAAAAAAGAATTTTTTTTTTACAAACATCTGCTAATTGCATGTCATTTTACACTTTTGTAAAAGGGGAAGTCCACAAAAGAATACAAATGATTTATTTAACCCATATTTGACTTTCTTCAGTTGAATGAAACATTATCCAGAATATTGGCGCTGCTCTTTTACATACTTTGAAGCTAAATGGTGACCAGAACTCCATAATATCATAAAGTGCCACAAGAGAACAAATAAAATTTGTTTAAAAAAATAAAAATAAAAACTTATTTATTTGCAATATGTCTTTTAAAGCAGTCCAACAGAAAACATGTCTCTATTGTTGTTAACTAAAACTAACTAAATTTAAATAAAGCAAAAATTCAAAAATGAATAAATACTATACTAGCATCTAATATAACATCGAGCAAGACAAACTGTCAAACGAAAGTTTGTCTGTCTGTCTTTACCCAGACTATATGGCTTCAGAATACTTGAAATATAGTAGTCTGGACTACTATTGTAGTGCTTTGTGACATTTTTGGACCTTGAAAGGTCATGGTCACTTTGTTTAGAAAAAGAATCAGCATGAATGTTTGTCTAAACATGGCCTTTTGCGCTCCCTGATCATAAACGTTTGGAATTAAACTACAGTTTTTATTTTTGGATAAATAAGGGTTACAATTACAAAATCCACTTTCATAAAAAACGTCAGCCAAGAACATAAACAATCAGTACATAGGGTACGTCCAAACCACAGTCCATGAAAACACTTTTAATTCTATTAAATCTTGCAATGTTCCAATGAGATTCTAGTCTATTATGACAACAGCATTTTACATTTCTCACGCGTACAACGTGCCAGTACCACTACTCCATATGCCATCCAGCAACGGTAACCAAGGACAGCTGTTTGAAGGCACCAGCTTCCCATCCGCAGGTCAAGTTCAGAGGGATTCTAGCTAAAAATCAAGCTTGTGTATTCCCTACTGCAGCTCTCAGAGTGCCGAGTGCATCCAAGGACACAGTTCCTGGACCTAACCCTGAAACTGAAGCTTCGAGCTCATTCAACTTACGTGTGCTATTGTCTTTTCAATGACCTTGTGGTCTAATTCAGTTCTTTCTCCCATTTCCAATACTTCCCCACAGTAGTTTCAGAAGAAACAGAGTTAATGTTTGGGCTGGAAAGCTATTTTTTCACTGCTAATGAATAGGAGGCTTCAGTTAGCCTGCTGGAATGGCTGGTGCATGAAGATTTGTAAAATAAATTATTAATTTAAGTATTCTTAAGGGAGCAGCAACTATTTAAACAGTCTTGACAGTTTTTTTTCTCTTTATTTTTTGGGCAGGTGCACTGCAACATCTGGCAGCTTTACAATACAGGCTTGAACAGCCATTGATGAAACGCATTCATTCCAAACACCATGTGTTCAGAAATCAGATTCAGGTGTGTAGTGGATCTTGACTTTGTGTTGTTTTCATTACTAGACAAATACATAAATGACAGACTGCTAGTTCCACAATCAAGAACAATCTGTAACACGTTCTATCAAACGCAGCTGTGCGGGTGATAAAAGGAGGATGAATACACAGAAAACAGATGTTCTGTTGTGTTATCGAAAGTCATACAGCATGACTTGCCCTAGTAAAACAGACATTTAGTACAATGCGTAAATGGCGCCAGTCTACTGAAATCCTGAAATAACAGCATCCATTATAGTACATAACATCCAACATTTTAAAATTAAAATATAAAAGCAATTCAATATTTTAATAAATATTATAATAGCACATAAATAATACCAAAATGGCTTTCCTGTAGCTCAAACAGTTGAGCATGGTGCGTGCAACGCCAATGTCATGGGTTCGATTCCCAGGGAAAGCAAGAACTGATTAGAATATCAAGTCACTTTGGTTAAAAGCGTCTGCCAAATGCATAAAATGTAAAATAACATTGCCTAATATATGTACCATTATTATCTTATGTGTGATTCATATGTGCAAATGAATAAATTAACAAATAAATACAAACATTCTCTGCCTTTGAAATGACTTTTCCACTGACCAACATTCAACCAATGGTCCAAAAAACTAGCCTACTCTTCACAATCCAGTCCAATCCTGATGGATAAAATCAAGTCCCACCTTACATTATTTCAAGCTGCATATGCTGCCTACATTGCGTCACAAAATTTAAACGCATTGTGAGTTTTATTTCATGAGTATTTGTATAATTAAGAACTATAATGCCAGAAAACAAATCCACTGATGATCAAAACAAAAAAAGCTTCATAGCCATCCAGTCATCATTCAATCAACATACAACACTGCATGCATACACAAGGTAGCCGGCAGCATCCACACCCCTAAATGCTCCCTTTCACCCTCTACCTTTAGATTGCTCCCTCCGTCAGCAGTGGAAATTCACTGGGAGCTGATTGTGGCAAGAGAGTGTTGGCTCAGCTGTGAGCTTTAAGAACCCATGATGTCAGACACATATTTTCCTTGGAGAGTTTCTCATCAGCAGCATTGTTCCTGGAAACCATGGTCTGCTCTCTGGGCAACAAAGAAGCCAACCCCATCTCGGTCCACCATGGTCCCGCTTGAGCCCCCATTGGCCCCTTCAACCTTGAACCCATCATTTACTACACCACCAAACAACAGACAAGTAAAGAAAATAATCTGGTAATACGATCAATGGGGAGAGCATCTTGGAATTATGACCATAAATTCTGCTGGTTTCACAAAGGATGATCAAAAAAGGCACTTTTTAATGTCTTCGGAAGAAGGAAATATATGGTTTTTGAAGACGTGCGTAACAAAATAGGACAGAGTAACATGCCCGGTCTTTTTGGCATCTGTTGGGAAAAATGGTGATGATACTGGTGATGTCATCAAGCCAAGCGCCCCTGTTGACCACAAGACGCATTTGACCACTTTCCAGCAGTGCCCCTGATATGAGAAGCAAAGGAACTAAATGTTCCCATGAGATGCTGCCTGACAAAGTGCTCGGTTCATCTGTCCCACTGCTTAAATCTTTCAGTCCATTTCTGCAGTTCTTTTTTCATGTTGCATTATTTAAACTCATCACATAGCTCCAGTTCTGTTGAAGAATTAATGCTTTTCCTCGAAAGAGAAGCATCCACATGTGATTTTTAATTCAAACCGGCAATGAGTGGAATATCTTTGAGTCAGCGGCCATAATTGTACGTAACTTTATCCCACATGAAGAAAAAAAAAAACCCTGTCATTCAGACCACTCTCTCGTTTCCATTACTGGATGTTTCAGCTGCCAATTTTGGAGTGGATACCTGATCCATCAATGGCTAAGACCATGAGGTGAAAGATGGGGCGAGATGGGGCCCATGGCGGAATCCAGGGCCAAAAGCGTGATTCTGTGTAACAGAAAAAATACCCAAATTCTGATGTCATTCTATATCTTGTGTCACCTTTGGTAATTCCCATGCAAAATATACAGAGGACACAAATGGATTTCCATTAGAGTGGAACGCTTAAATTACAGGATGTTCACATCTCCAGTTTTGCGGCAAAAGCATAGATTTGCAAAGGAGCAAATCAAAAGTCCAATGCAGTCAGTCTGTACTCTCAAAAGCGCATACTAAAAACTACAGAGAGCTTTTGCAGAAGTATTAAATTGGATAGTGGAAATACTTTTACAAAGCTGGCATATATCTGTAGTGTGATGTGCTAAATGCCATCTAAAACTATTAAAATAGAAATGGAGGAATCTGTCTCAGCAGAACCCCAAAAAAATTATTGTTGATGTTAAAATAAGTACTGGAGAAAATAAAATGAAACGCTCATTCGTTATCACTTTAACTTAAACCATTATTCACACAACTTTTGCCAATATTAATTGTGACCAGCATTCGCTCAACATAATGTAGTTAATAGAGATCAACTCTCAGAACAATCAAAAGATGTAAGCATATGATAAAGTTAGTCAGGAAAGAGATAAGGACTGCAATGGAGTTAATCATATCACAATTACCATTAAATCCTGTAAGTCTGAACTTCAATTAAGTCAAACTAACCAGCAAATCTAGCTAGGTCTGGTCAGCCTTTGCAACTTCGTGAAGATTAATGGTACAATCTAGCTAGCAGTGACTGTCTAGCTAACACTTTAGTTATGCTGAGGTTGAAAGTTCAGAAACCTGGCAAAAAAATAAATAAAGCTAGACCACAAATGTACTCAGACTGTCTCACCATGGTGGCAACTGAGGCATGAAAGGAGATCTACGAATGTTAGCATGAAATTGTCCATCAGAACATTAGATTATCGTTGTGAGGCCAATCAAAGGTGGGAAGAGGTCGCTTCGAGGGGTGAGACACGTCAGAATGCAGAGTGGCAACAGAGAAAGAGAGGTTACAATAATAGAGCGTCAAACTCTGAAGTTCAGTTGTACTCTTGCTGGAACAGCTGTGTCTCCATAGACCAGTCGAGTCCTTCAGTAGAGGCTCTCTCACTCCAACACAAATACTCACTAAATAAAGGCTGAGTGTTCCAAGTAAAATCACTTCAGCTGAGTTCAATAACTATTATTCATGTCCCATTTCTTCTTGCCTGTGAAACAGCCTCCATGATATTAATAAGGAAAGCCCTTATGTTTTTATAAGAACTGAAGAGGAGCCTTGGAGAGCAATGCGAACACACTTCTGATTTCTTAAGAAGTACCCTATAGGACTCAGGCTGACTAATACAACAACAAAAAAGGTTTGTGTGCATCCAAATGTGGTTTCATCCGATACAAATGGAGACGTAAGTTACAACTTGAAAACAGTGTACCTATATAGATATAGATAGGGAGACCTGATGATCTATTCATGAGAAAATGAGTCTAATGAATCGTTTCTTTCAATAGGAGTCTCTTAAAGCTGTCTGAAATCGCTTCCATAATCTTAAGCTCCATAACTTTGCAGGCAAAATACAGTCATTTAAATATAAATGTGCACAATCTGACATTTCTTGTGAGGTTGAGCCATTTTTCCCCATGCTGCTTTCTCATTTCGCATGTTTTTCAAATTTACCAAATGTCACCAATGTGAGCATACTTATATAGCTCACTTTTAAAACTGTGCTTAATCTACTGTATTTGTCATTGTAAACCACTTTTAATTTCGGGTAGATGAAAGTTTTACATTTTGTACCTTAGAAGGAAGGACAGTATGCCTTTTTTATTGAAAGAGATCGTCCTGAATGTACAATTGAACAGTGTAAACATCTTAGTGATCTTAACTCCAAACCTATCACATCATTCTTCATAATGTGCCTCTCAGCATATTGGTCCTTTAAAGTCCACAAATCCTTCTTTTGTTAAGAGAGGTCAAATTTCTACCTGCGATGAAATTACATTTAATCCAGCACTGACCTACAAACAATAAAAAAAAGGACAGGAAGATATTACACGACACCGTGAGGAGGCAGCACCAAGGGAATTGTAGTTATCTGATGGATGACGATTTCTCAACAGGTACTCTTCCTTCTTTGAGTCTCATTACTTTCATATTGCAAATGTTTGTAGCGGATTACTACTAATACTGCTTTTAGATATTGTACAAAAATTGACCTGTGAACACAACCTCTGACCTGCCGCATGGAGCTTGACGAACAAAGTATGGCAGGGGAGAAAAACTCATAGCGGAAGGGGAAGCCCTTTTCTCTAGTTTTACAGAAATAAAAATGTTATTTGGTCTTTTACAAAGCCACAGTGGGGCCTTTCAGAAAATACAAACAACATTAAAAATATAATCCTCGTAGTTTAAAGCCTTTCTTAGGATCTTCCCTGTGGACGGTCATCAACCTCCATGTCAAGGTGAACCACTTTTCATCAAAGGAGAGCCATGGAGGTCATCAATAACTGAAATAATACATCATAACAACCAACTCATCATTCTCAGAGACTATAAAAGCACACATTTACTTCTCAGTAGACATTGCAAGTGCTAAGTCAGGTTCCTGCAAGCAAACCAACCATCATCACTCAAGAATATGGCATCTTCCTACATGTTCATATTTGCACTTGCACTTTTAGTTGAGATGACTACATACTCGGCAATGGCTCTGCCCAAAATTAAGATGAACGAAGAGCGTACAGACCAAGATAGACTGGTGTCGATAGCAGGAGATGATGATATAAGTGAAATAGGACCTGGGCAACTCACCTTCAGAAGACACCCCATCATAGAGGGCAGACTGGAGGATGAAGACGGGACAAAACGCATCTTCATGCTTGCCGTAAGTGTTTACATGTCAATTTAAGGTTCCATTTGTCAGACCATTCTCAGCTTGTTTTTTTATTATTATTATTATTATATCTACATTTGATTCCTTAGCTTTTCAATAAATTAAAAAAGAGATATAAGATAACTTTGGTTAAAATCCATTGTTTTAAGATGCTATATCAAATAAAGTTTCAGTTGAGTTTACACACAAAGGCCTGGTTTCACAGACAGGGTTTAGATTAAGCGAAGATTGCTGCTATGGTACGAGTACACGAGGTGGTCTTTCTATGGGTATCTAACAGAGCTTTCACAATTCAAGGTTAAATTGTCCTCACATTGCTACAATTATCAGTGCAGTAATGGAACCATCGGAAAGGACTATGGGAAGGACACAGTCACAAGAGGGGAAAAGGAATCTATGGATAAAAGGGCCCATGGTGATATTGTGAAAATTGGCTAAGCGAGGCATGGGAAACTTTGTCGCAATTTGACATTTCTTCCATGTAAGGCTCAATGCACTGGGTTTGCTCCAGTAGTTTGGGAGCAGTTATGGAGAGGGATCCTGAGGCTGCCCTTGAGCTTGTGTTGTTCAAATTAACTTAAACATCTCCATGTGTGGTTTCAGACTTTAACTCTGCAGAAAAAAAAAATGCCTGTAGAGGGAGCAGTGTTTTGGGTTAGGCTGCTTCTGTTCAAGTGGTTGTCTTACGGTCTGATGTGTTCATTTACAAATGCATTTCCCTTTTCCACCAGGACACAGGAATAAAAGGGTCTCCTGTAAGGGAAGCAAACCTTGGCTTTTCAAGAAACTTCCCTGTACTGTTGCCACATGGGACAGATCGTCTGGATGGATTCAGCATGAGAGACGAGCGACGTAGCGTAGATGATGTCATCCCTGTGGACAGGAGGGACAAAGATCGTAAGCTCTGCCAAGTTTCTTATCTTCTTCCTCTCCACTGGCGAGATATTCTTACCTAGCCATGAAACTAGTCTGAAATTGAATAGAATGAAAGTGCTTTTGAAGTAATGCCCATCTAGGGCTTTGGTTTCCAACCCTAGTCCCCTCAACACTGCACATTTTTGAGGCCTCTCTTATCTGAAACAAACATGGAGGTCAAAGATTAACTACTTTCTCTGGCAAGACTTTTAAGTGTGCGTTTGATGGACACTTCACTATCTCAGAGACCACAAGAAAAGGATTTGTGAATGACAACTGTCATGTTAAACTTGAAACGGCTCTGCGTGACAAAGTAATGCAAGAGCAATTCTAGAAAATCTGGACCAGTGTCTCTACCAACTCTCATTGTACTTTGTCATACACAGATCGTTCAAATGCTCAGAACGATCTGTGTATGACAATTTCAGATATAGCCCATGTCTGTTGGAAGTTTCCACTAACTAACTGGTCAGTTGAACAGTGTTTGATTAGGGAGAACATGTATAAAAGGTCAGTGTTGTGGGTACTCCAGGACCAGGGTTGGGAACCACTGATCTAGGAGAAGGTTCCTCAAACCCAGCCCTGTTATACCAAATCCCTGAAGAGTTTAGCTCCACCCATAAAAAAAATCAAAGAGAGCTGAACAAGCTAATCAAGTCTTTCAGAATTTACAGAGTTTGATCAGGGCTTGAGCTAAACTCAGCAGCGAAGCGACACACCTGGCTGGATATTAGAAACCCTATACCTGGTCTGAAAGGCTGTTCTAAATCCCCTTAAAATTAGCAAATCAGAGCAACAAACAAGCAAGTTGTTTTCTTCCAGTTACACTTAATGCTAAATTTGTTTTGCTCTTTCTGTTCTCTTCACAGTGCTGAGGTGCATGATTGGGAGAGTATACAGGAACTGCTGGCAAGCTTGAAAACAGAGCAGCTGACAAAGCATCTGCATGATTTCCCCAGCTCTCGCGTGATCCTTTAAGATACTCTAAATAAAGATGACAAACATGCTTGTATGACTCAAAAAAAGAAATAAAATTTATTAAAATCCGCAAATAATGTGTCATGTTCAAACACACATATACATTCACACCCTATCAATAATTATCTCCAGAAGAGTTCCCTCACTCATGTTGATGTGATTGGTTATTAAAGGAATAGGGAAAGCATTTAAAGGGATATTTCACAACAAAAAACAAACAAAAGGTTTGGTACAATATGAGGGCATGTAAAATACAAGTTTCATGTACCCTACCCCCTTTAAATCCATTTAGACTACTAATAAATAAAATGTGCTTGTTGCCAAAACACGGCATCTTCATTGATAGGATGATCATGAGGTAAATTATAGTCTAAAAAAGCCTGTCAGTTTACCCTGACCAGGAATGAGCTTCTTGCCTGCAGCTTTACTGTTCCTTTTCCCCAGGCCTCCAGCAGTAGGCTTGGCAGGGGGTCTTTTCTGAGGGGGTTGGTTCTCTTCTTTTCCCTGCTCAGCGCACTCTCTATTGGCAAGCTTTCTCTTCGAGGTCCCGGTTGCTCTTTGGAGCTGTTCTGGCTGTGTCCTCTTCCCACCTGCTCGGCTCCAGGCATTTCCACTATGTTCCCCCAGAGCAGAATGGCTGGGACCTTCACACCTCAAGTTAGTGGCCTCTGGGTCCACATTCAGAGAAAAAAATAAAAGACATTGAGAATAAGGTGAAACAAACAAGAGTAGGGAGGGCTGAAGACGGAAGGGTAGAAAAGGTTATGATGAAATTGCTGACGTTAGTCTGCACTTTAACAGGCGGTGTGTTTATTTTACAGCGCTGAAGTTGAACATTTGTCATGTAACCTAGTGGAGCGAAGCCAGTGTTCCCACAAAACGAACAAGGGGGTGGAAGAGGAACGTGTGCTCTTAGGGTTTTTATAACAGATGTGGGGGCAGCCAGGTTTTATGGGATGGGGAATCGTTTAAAGGTTGATCTTAAGCACCAGTCCCCAAGCAGGGACTGGGCAGGGATCGAGGCCTGGGCTGTGGAGGTGGATTTGGGCACCTTTCCGACTGTGTGGCGTCAGAAAAGGGGAGCACTTCTGCGAGTGTGTGTGCAGTGAACAGACCAAGCATGAAGGTTATTCAGTACACCAAGTACTGAGCTCAGTCTCAAAAATAATAATAGTAAAAAAAACAAAAACAAATTTAATCCCATGAAATGACTTGAACACAGTTGGTTACAGGGAATGGGACTCATTCCAGAGAGCTCTTGATGAGACACAAACCTGTGGCTTGAATATAATTTCTCCTCCGGTTTCTCAGAAGAGAAATTCTACACATTTTAAAATCAATTTTAACAACTTCCATCTTTTAAGAGGACACAACAGCATCTACATGGTCTCTAAAGCTGACTTTATAATTGAATGGACTGCAAAGAGTCTTTAAACTTGGTATAGACACTACCTTCAAGTCTGTTGTCCATCTCAGTAGAGTCACACTCTTCCTCCACAGATGCATGTAAAGTGATGGTTCGTTTGGGCGCAGGGTGCACACAGGTGGGAAATTGGCTAGCATTTGGAAACTCCAACACCCGGTTGAGGGGCAGCTCTTCATCCTTGTATGTACATGCAAACTGAGAGCGTATGGTTGGCCGCACAACCTGGGTGTAGAAAAATAAATGATTCACAAAACCAAACAATTTACAGTTGCAAGACATGAACCTGGTCAATGAAAGATACAGTGGCACTGCAGCACTGGTTCAACATGACAAATAATAGCCCCATCAACAACCCAGAAACTCCTACAAACTGGCCTCTGATCATTAGATCATCTTTTTTTCCAACTCTGCTGATACAACATGGTTGGAAATGACCACTTCTAAAATCTTATGAGAAAGATTTTAAAAAAGTAAAATATTGCAGTAAGGAGGCCGTGAGAAGCATGAAATAAGGAAATGTTCGCTTGCACAGGCGTTGTGAACCTCGAAGATCTCAAGGGTCTCAGAGAAGCGCTGATCCACCTCTTTCAGGGCCTTTGATCCATCCCTGCTAAGGATTATCAGGATTGAAGGCTCTCTCCCTTTAGGCTAGTCGGCCGCAGTTGGAGAGTGGAATTCGGGTAAGAAAAAAAAAAAAATGCAAGCATAGTTGGGTGGGACTGCAAAGCATAGAGAAAAGGGGGTGGTGGGAGCATGTATCGTGAAGAGAAATCAAAGCTTGAGTGCAGCTTTTCAAAGAGCACCTAAAACAACAGTATCGCTCAGACTGGGTGCTTTCGTACGGGAGGCTTATATGGTACGTTGGGCAGCCATGACTGCACGCCAACAGAGAGCCCAAGAATAACTGACTTCGACAGTCTGGGTCCACCAGACTACTTCCTCTGATATGAATGTCATCATTAAGCCTTCAATCAGATGAGGGGTGTGTCTGCGTGTTTGTGAAGCATACAATGAAATGACGCATGTTTGCATAACATCTGTTCTGGGAAAAACCCAAGGAGCCAGCTGACACAGCACTAGTAGCAGTGAGATTAAGCCTGTACTTACATATTGTACAAACTTGTAAGTGTTAGCGGAGATATTACTGTGAACACTCGGTAGCAAATGTACATTGAAGTACTGTGATCACTTGAGCTTAGTTTGAGAAGGTTCCTGATTCGAAACAACTCGTGTTACTGTATGTTGAAAAAAATTGAGTAGAATTAACATCAATATACAGTTCCAGCATTCCTGTGATTCTACATAGTATGAGCATTTTGGATAATGAATGCATTAATATTTATAATAACCCTTTTTACCATTATTCTTAAAAATAAAATAAACTGTTGAGAAAATAAATAGAATGTTGTTTTAAGCTGATTTTTCTGTTGTTTTAGAGGAGTGCCTGATTTTAAATGAACAATTCTGTTTGTCTAATGTCAAACTGCAGTAACTGAGTACAAAACGTTTGACACATTTACACCTGTACCTAGGACCACCCACTTTAGATACAATTTTTTTTTTTTTACAATTGCTAATATTTCACCAACATAAATGTAGAAAGTTTAACAGTTTTGAAAAAGAGTATGTAAACGTGCAAACCAGCCTGTATAGTACAAAGATTTGGTGGTGTTAGTCTAAATGAGAAAATAATTCATGTAAATTGGGACAAAATGCATTCAGTTATGACATTTCAATGCAATTATAATTGATCTACAGTTCAGCTCATAGACTTTTGAAAGACATAAACAGTTTTGAAAGACATATGATCTAAAAGTGCAGGATTTCAGTTGCCACCTCCAGTGAAATTGTTTTCTAGTGGAGGGGTGGGGTGTTGATGGTGTCCCCCCATAGAGAGAGGAATGGTGTCCCCCAAGTAACGTAGTACAATGTTTACCAACACAATTCCAGTAATGAAAATGAAATGGCTGATCAACAAATTAAGCATACATGGCGTTTGGCTACTATGGAAACTTTTTTCCACCATGAATTAAAAAAAAAGAGAGAAAAAAAAAAGTCCGAATTATGATATACAAACTAGGAATTGAAAGAGATGGGAAAAGAATTGGTTTTATTTTCTATTCAATGGCAGAAATTAGATTTCATAGGTTCCACATGTGTGGGGGAAAATATAAAGTTGCACAGTCCAGCACACATTCTTCCTCCTCTTCCAACTACTCCTCTCCAACTATTCTTCTCCCTCACCCAGGCACTATTTCTTCCCTCACTCTGTGTTGTTCGGCATCCACAGTAAACAAAAACAATTCAAAGAGTCGCTTTTTTATGGTGTGTGTCAAAGTCATGGAAATAACTTCAACACCTGACTATGCTTCCGACTGAGATTTGATCCAGCCATTTCTCAATATTTCAGTGATCTGTTGCCTAAAAATGCTAATACATTTTACAGTAATTAAACAGTATTTTTGAGCTGCTGTTGTTGCAGACGTAGAGGCTTTATGCTAATCTTAAGGTTTGGAACATTAGGTCTTCATTCAACACGTTGTTTAAGCATTTGTAAATATGACCAGAAGAATCCATTACTTTGGCATCAAAGTAGGCTTTTTGGTGGAAGCATTTCAGAAACTAGGTTGAGCGAAAACCTGAATTTTGTTAATGGTATGGTCATAGCAGATGGAAGTTGTCCCAATTGTGTTTAGAGTTTTGAAAATGTGAATATAGACTGGACAAAAGGATGTTAGTAATAAAAAAATAAATAAAAAAACACTAATACCAGAGGTCTGTTTTGAGAGCATTTTTAAATGGACATGTGCAACCGGAGAGGTGTTAAATTTATGTAAAAACGTACCATCTTTTTATTTTATTTTATTTTTTAAGAATAAAACTGGCCCTCAGGAGTACTAACTCCAGTGTGGGGTTCGTTACGCATTCATTAATCCTTACTACATAACTGCACTCAGAATAATCTCTCTCTGCAGTCATATTGCCGGAGGAACCTCTTGATCTTTCCCCCTGTGCCAATCGACGTCAGCTTGTGATGAAACTATTGGAGTATGACTGGATAAAGTCATTCTGCAGACAACAGGAAACAATAACCTTTCAAGTTTCCCTTGCTAGCTGAGTAACGCCACTGATATGGCATGTTCAAAGTGAAATTGATGCAGAAAGCTTCCGCCCGTCCAGTTCAGGAAGCGGTGAGCTGCCCGGGGACCATTACCGCTCACTAACACAGGAAGGCGGCCAGAAAGTGGAGGTCTAAAGAGACATCTGCTAGTGCAATCAAATAAAGAAGCCTTTTAGCAAAATGTGCCTAGCATACATGTTCACAGAAAGCTCAACAATTATTGGTTGGTGAAGATGCCCATTCCAAAAAAAAAAAAAAAGCTCCATTCATCACATTTAAAACGTGTTAGCAATCCAGAGACTAGTAAAAGTTGGTTTCAGAAACAAGCCTCTTTGACAGGCATCATTTAGTTCCTATACAGGCAGTTGTTTCATATTAAAGGATTTATTTCCTTCAAGAATTTTATGACTGAATAGTAAAATAAATCCTTACAAGGCCAGAAGACAATCCTAAATTTTTAGCACATGCAAATATAATCTTTCTTCTAACAGTCCTCCAAGACCAGCGAGGCATTTTAAATGTTTTCTGGATAAGATGTGCTTTAAGTGTGTAAGCATGCATCACTGCCAGAGGTTACTGGTTGAAGTTTGGAGTGTACTCTACTACACTAAATTTCACACTCACCGATTGCTTTTATAAATCAGGAAACCTACTGCACAAGCACCATACATAAACTGCTCTATAAATTTGCACATAACAAAACAGAGGAAGCAGATGACATGAATAACTTGCTGCAATAAAAAAAAAACAAAAAAAAAAACTTACAATTAAAAAATTTTGGATACACAAATTTAAGGTGACTTTGAAACATTTATTTCAAAGTCACCTTAAATTTATGTTCGACTGCTATTTGAGACTGGGGTCCTCTGCTTACAACCCTGATGATTCTTTACCTTGGATTTGATATGTTCTTGTTGGCTCAAGACACGGGTCCGTAAGGCCTTTGGAGAAGATCCTGTAGGAGTTTCTGGAGATCTATAGGCACAAAGTAGAATGAGAATAAGCTGAATAGAACAATAAATTATACAACAAAATAAATAACTCCATCAGACAACAGTTTTAATTAGTCCAAACATTTTTGGCACAACTGTCAAAAGGTGAGTGAACAGATAAAATAGACAAGTAATATCTATAATAATAATTAACACATTTATAGCGTTTTTCTTGGCACTCAAAGCACTTTACATGGAAGGGGGGGGGGGGGTTCCTGCATCAATAATGTGCAGCATCCACTAGGATGATGCCACGGCAGCCATACTCCACCAGAATGCCCAGAGAAGGAGACAATCAAGCCAATCAGTATATGGGGATGGACCAAGGGCAATGTGCAAATTTAGGAAGGATGCCGGGGTTAAACCTCTATTCTTTATGAAGGACATCCAGAGATTTTTGATGCCTGTAGAGTCAGGACCTTAGTTTAACATCTCAGGACTTGTTCTTGTTACAGTACAAAAGGAAATGTTTTGTATTGTTGTATAGTGTCCCCTTGACTATACTGGGGCATTAGGACCCATACAAACCACAGGATGAGCACCCCCTGCTGACCTCACTAACACCTCTACCAAAAGTAACCAAGTTTTCCCATCCAGGCTCAACCCTGCTTAGCTTCAGTGGGCAACAGGGTGGTATGGCTGCTGACTGACTATACTGTATTTTTGCATTAAAGAAAACACATTTTAAAACATTTTGTGTTCTTCAAACGATATGGTTATCGTCGTTGTGTAAACTCCACACACACACAAAAATAAATTAATTAATACATTTAATTCAAAGTTAGTACACAAACACTTTTGCTGTGGCGCCTGGGGAGTGACTTGGGGTTAGAAGCCTTGCTCAAGGGCACCTCAATCATTGCCTGCCGCTCCTGAGAATCTTACTCTCTAACCATGAGGCTATGACGTCACCAGTGACAGGCTTAGCATGAATACAACATTTTTAGTCATTTTCATATGTGAATGGGAATTGTTTTGATCTAGTCACCTAGAAGCGTAAACTACAAAGGAAATGTTTTTATTGTATGTTTTAGCACATAATTGTCACTTAAATAAAATGTCAAAGAAGTAGTGTGACTAACTTACTTGTATAAGGTAAGAAGACAAGCTCCAGCACTGCCATTAAGAACTGCATGATCTTCAGAAAGCAGTTCTGCCTTGTTCCTGCAGGGTGGGACTATTGCCTCGTCATCCAAAAGAGCCATCAGAACCTTCACAGTCTCTCTGCCCCCATAGGCAGTAGAATGGTTAATGGCATACGCTTTGGGCTAAAAAGCAAACATTGTGTCTTACTAATAATGCTAGTTTAGAGATAGAGATAGTCAGGATATAGAGCATGTCAGCTATGTTTTACCCTTGCTGGACTAATTCCTGTGCCAGCCACTGGCTGCGTCTGCGTGGTGTGTATTTGGCTGATTCTTTCCTTAAGATTTTTGGCGGTGTCCTCTGCTGCAAGGTATACTGGGTCTCCAGCACTGCGGCCTTTGACCAAAGCAGCTCTAATACTAGACACCAGCTTGGATCCAGCTTCTCTGAAGAGACAGACAGTGAACAAAAACAATTTCAAATTTCACCAAAAAAAAAGGATAAAACTCTCCTTTGGGCAGCTTAGTTAACAAATCAATAAGAAGCTGCTGTGTTGCGGGACATTTGACATTCTGGAAAAAAAAAAAAAAAAAAAAAAGGATAGATTAATAGATTTTTAATAATTTTTTTGGATTGCTAATGAATCATACAAAACGTGGACAACTTAGGCTTTTAAACAATTAGTTTAAACAACTATAGTTAGCAAGCAATTTTAATTCTATAATAAGTCAGCATCTATAATTCTATATTAATAAGTGCTATTAGCAAAAATTAACAACTGATCATTTATTTATATATATATAAAAAACACTCAAGCAACTTCTCTAGGCTTTTTAAAAACAGTTATCAGGTTTTCCATGACTATCAAACACAAGTATTATTTACTTGTTATATAAAAAAATGATATTTTACGCAGAAAAATTATTTTGCATGATTAAAATCTAGTGTGACCACTCTATAACTTATGAAAAATGTGGTCTAGGAGGGTCCAATAGGTCTTTGTGCCAGACCAGTCCTATTGCTGTACTCCACCTCACTTTATGAGTGAATATATGAAGAGATTAATAAATGTAAACATTTGGGCTGCAGCGGGAAAGAGGCCGCCCTGAATCCCTGACCTTGCTTTTGTGAAAGGGAATTACAGTAACAGAATCATCTGGGAAAACAGATGTTAGCTGTACGAAAGACCCCGATTCCACCGTAAGGACTGTTTGTGTGTGGTAATACAGTACTCCATTAGGTGCTGGGAGGTGGGGATCTGCACAGGCAGGGTAGCAGGCCGATGAAAGACCCCTTTTGGCTCAGCGCTCGCAGTCTCTCATCAGAGAAAAGAGACGTGGTGGTGAACAGGACCACATGCAGAAGGTTCAAGGCACTTCCAATAAAAAAAATTTTTTTTTAAAAGTTGATGCACATGATGCAGTGCAGGAAGTGATCTTGCGTCCTTTCTGAATAACTCAATCATCTATACAATTCAGCTCCATGTGTTGTGCTGCCAGATGTCTAGTGGAGATTTACTTGGATGTTTTTGAAGTGCAAGTTATCATGGCAGAATCTCAGTGTTATGACGTTTAATCAGAGTTATCAAACGAAGGAGAGACAAGTCGTCATTTGCCGTTCAGTCCAACACACTTTGATGTTCGTCAGATAAACATGCTCGAACAATTCAGGCGATTTCATTAATACTGGAGTAGACGTCATTAAAAATTGCATGTTCCTGCTCTCTAACATGCATCGATAGATGGTAGGTAAAAGACTAGAGGATCCGTTTTCAAGATAGGAGACCAACAGATCCACAAATACAGATAGCAAGATTGTTTTCTTTGGGCCAAGCAAGGAGATACAAAAATCTGTATAAATCAAAGGCTTCCATTCTCTCATCTGGGGCTGTGAACCATTGAGGGAGACACAAAGGAAGTCAAGGACAGGTCGTGACATTTCTTGCAGCGGATTAAAAGCAGTGGCTTTTAGAATAGTATACTCATACTACTGCTGAAGTCAGTATACAGCGTATACAATGTGTAACATACAGAGTGCCAATTATCTGAATGCATACATGAATGACCAGCAACATCTGCCAAAAAGAGCAATATACAACAGGCATGGGTCACAGTACGGAATAATGCATCCGGTGCACTCTAACTGACCTCCCATTTCTGGTGCAATGGATTAAGGTTAGGGTACTTTTTATTATACTGGTTGAAACTCTTCACATCCTGATAGCAATCAATAATAGAAGTCTTATATTTAAAGATGTACATATCTTCTGTAGAAGTCTCAGGACCCCCCAAGAAGGGATGGGTGGGATCTTTCAACACTAGCTTGCTATTGCTAGCCACACCAAAAATGAATTACACTACCTTGAATGTCATTTTTGGATGACTTGGCTTTAGAAAACAGACACAAATACAAAATAGATATTTTACATAAAATCGGGATGTTATTAAGAATGCAAAGGCAACAATATGTCATCATGTAACATTGTGAAGCCATGTGATCAAATAGAAACTTTTATCATGGAATAATGCCTAATTCTTCACTTAATATAATTATAATAATCACATTCAAATAAAACAGTTAAATGTGCATACAGACACAATAGTAAGGTAGTCTATATTACAGCTGTAGATATTTGCTAATGTTGGACATACACTTCCAATTTAGGCCAAATGAGGCATTGACGTGTACCTTGGATTGGGGGTTTCTCCCAACACATCTTGACACTGATCGACAAAATTGAGAAATTCCGATAAACCCTTTGTGTGCTTCCTTAAGGGGTGAGACTCAGGTGGGGCGTATCCCTTTCCTCCCAGCTGTATGACCCTGACAAACGATGTCACTGTCTGAAAATATATATAGACACACAAAAATAAACTTTAAAAAGGCAATCAATTAGCATTCACATAAGCTTAACAATATGTAGTCGAATAAATCTGTGCAAATATGAATTTACTGATTTGAAGAGTACCAAGTCATTGTGAGCTCACCAAGAAAAGAGAAGAAGCGTTGTTGCATGCAGCATGTCTCAGATCAGTAAAGGCGATGTGGCCGAGAGAGCGATTAGGGTTGTCCAGGGTGTATGCGACCGCCAGGTCATTCTTAGAGTTCAACAGAAGGCCCAAATAAGAACAGTAAACTCTCCGGACAACTCTCCGTATCTGAAAGAAAAGTTGAAGTGGGATGATTGGGATTCTATTAGAGCAAAAAAAAAAAAAAAAAAAAAAAATTTATTTCAAACTGTAACGCTCGTAATCTTCTGTTCTGCAATACTGATGAGTCAGTTAGGTGATTTGGACTCATGTTGTACAGAGGACGGGCTTTTTCCACAACCCCTTAAGCTTAAACAGGCCAGGCTCATAAACTTCATCACCCCCAGTATTACAGTGGCAAAGCCCAGCATCTACTCGCACATAAATCAGAGCCCAGCAGAGCAGCTGTGAACAGAACTGGGCAAGAGTAGCAGGAGTTTCAACACAACATACAAAGTACTTTTAAAACATCCTGTTCTCATTTCTTGATTCCGAATTATATGATATTCACGTTTTTTCTGAATAAGAGGCACATCCCAGGGTTTAACAGGAAAGAAAAGGGAGGTTGAGAGACAGGAAGACTAGAGTTAGACATCAATCAGAAATGCCAGAATCAATTTTAATTAACCCTTTGATAAGCACTGCACTTTTTAGTTGCCATTACTGAGTCCAGTAAGCTTTACGTTCCATAGGACACTGATATGCTGATTAATATTTCATATTTGTCTTTTTTTTGATTATTGGACGATAATATATCCATCAATGTAATGGGAGTTAGATACTTTTCAAAGCAGGTCAGCCATTACAAAAGCAAACACACATACACATTGTGGCGAGCAGGGCGGGGTCGAGGGATCGTGGGAGCGTCACGAGAGCCGGTGGCGTGATTGATAATGAGCGTCACCTGCGAACCACCGGTCTCGTATCTCACGGAGGAGCGACGACAGAGGACCAGGCCTGGCTTTGTGTTGTGTTTTGGGTTTGCGTGGGTGGCAGTTGTCTGTGAGGGACAGCCGCCATTACGTTTATTTTGTATTTATGTTTTATTTTATCATTGAAGTCTGTTAAATGCTCAGCGGTTCCGTCCTCCCCGAACAAACAACATTGTTACACACATACACATAAAATTGTGATGACCGCGTAAATAAAGTTTAAGTTTTTTTTTTAATTAGCATCATAATTAGGAGCAATCAAGTTAGTAATTCAAGTCAAATAAATGTTAATAAGTTTAACATGACCATGACAGAAAATAGAGAAAAAGTGTTAAATGTCTTGCAGAAATGGTGTTATTAAAAATGTATTATGAGTAATGTCCACATACAATAAAAAAGTCACTTCAAGTCTTATGCTAATCCTTCTGCAGGTACCTGTGGACTACAGATTCCAGCCTTGTTAGATGGAGTTGCAGGACACACAGGAACACATTCCAGTTTTTCCAAACTCTCCTTTTCACCAATGAGAAACTGAAATAGTTGCATCTAGATACAGAGAGAAGACAGCAGATTAAAAATCTTTCAGAGAGACGACAAAGAACGACCAAATCTGAGGCCCACTGGCAACACTCACCGCGGTTAGGGGCTCCTCAGGGTCCTCATTTATCCAAAGCTCCTTGAACATAATGAAGACGTCAATCAAGTCCACAGTATTTGTGCGTTTCAAAAAGCAGTCATACTCTTTTCGGATGAGGTCATAGTTTTGTGGAAAAGGGATATCGTTGTGGGATAGCTGGAGTTTATCCAGAAGGAAGTATTTCCAGGCAGCCAAGACTTCACTCAAAGCAACACCAAAGTCCCCATATTCCTGTCAGGACCAGAGCAAACACAGGGACGAGCATATTACGCACAACCGATCCATAGAAAATGTACAGATACGGAACAAAATGTACGATTCAAACTCATGTGACTCATTTTTCCTATTGCAACATGTATAAAGCTGAATTTTCAGCAGCCATCACACCAGTTTTTAGTGTCACATGATACTCAAAGATTCTGATCTGGTCATTTGCAGCTCAATAAATATTGATTGTTTTTAATCAAAGTAAAAACGATTGTGCCACTTAATATTTTTTAGTGCCCGTGATATTTTTCAGGACTCTTTAACTGTATAAGAAAAATAAAATTGATAAAAATAAACACAGCACTTATTTAAAATAGAACTCTTTTGTAACATTATAAACATGTTACATTGACTAAAAGTGACACTAAAGATATCCATTCTGACTAAAAGTATTAGTTTCTTTTTAACTCTGGCCCCACATTTCCCCACGTACATTTCTGGCCCCAACTAGTTAAAAGATAGTGTTTATGCTTTTACAGACCTACAAAAGTGACTAAAAATCATTATTCACAAAAAATAATGAGATGGGGTAATAAGATGGGAATAAGTCTCCAAACCAAGTTCCTATCAACGCAACATTACCTGCTTGTTGACCGCAGCTATAGCAAGTTGTAAGACCATCAGCATCCCATCAGCCCCTTGGATGGTGGTCCTCTCAGAGTCCAACACCCTGTGACATTCTCTCCTGAAGACCCTGGTCATTGTTTTAAGACTTTCCTCTATATCCACCATTATTCAACCTTAACTAAATGTTCAACAGGGGCAGAAAATTGAGCAGGTCAGCAATGAAACTATTATGAGCAGACAGCAGAACATACGTGCAACTCAGCCATATAGCTTTCCAGCTCAACCCCTGAGCTAGAACAGAAAGTCCAAAGACATCATGCAACTCACGATAATTGTCAGGAACAAGAGGAGCCCCTATGCACTTTATTAGGAACAGAACTTTCAATCCTCTTAGGTCAACTTACCAACACTGATATTTAGACGCGTCCTAGGTCTCTAATGTGAAACACATGGGGAAACAGACGCCAATAGATGCAAGTTATTATAAACTGGTGCTCTGCCTGTAAATTTAAATCCACATGCCAGGACGCCTGGACCAATCACAGAGCGCGATGTGTTGACCACGCCTCCCAAACGGGAAGTCAAAAGCGCAACGGAAGCGTCCCGTTTGCTTTCAAACTGTTGGCAAGTAAAGAGAACATATTAAGCACGTCCAAATTTATAATTATTCATAAGGTAACTATGTATAAAGTGGTTAAAATGCAATTTACAATAAGGATGTACGATAATCATTTTTTCCTCTAATGCTAATAAAAGCAGATCCAAATTGTATTTATTACCACCAGAACAAGAGGTGCCAAGAAATAGAAATAAAATAAATGTACATAAAATCCAGTGCTTTCAAAGCGTTACATGTTTTCAATGCTTTTTTGTTTGTTTTTAGTTTCTTCTAAGATTTACATATATTTTAAAGATACTTATAGAATGTGAATATTTTGGTTGGCATTGAGCACTTCTTTTTATGAATCTGGTATTTTCCTAAAAAAATAAATGTCTGTATAGTATGTTGTTCTTTACATTCTGGGTATAAAAAAAGCACATCAAATACACAAATTTATATAATGCACTTGTTTTCGGTTAGTAAAGGATTTTAAACCTTTACAAAATAATGAAATAAACAGAGGCAAAGCAGTTTATTTTTCAAATGCGCAAAATTCACAGATAAATGAAATATTAAGCTTAAATCTTTCCAAAACATGCTTAGCATGATCAATTCTGTGAAGTATTTTGTAAGCCAATTTCTTAATGTGGTTACTAATACAAACTTATCCGACAATTGCCATACTTTGACCCAAGAGATAAAGAAGAGCAAAATAATCTTTGACACAGAACAAAGAGCATTTCTTGCTCCATTTTTGTTTGAGCAGATCCAAAATTCTTTCCATTTTTTTCTATGCGCCTGCGTCACGAGTACGTCACTAACCTGGAAGAAAACAAACGCGACCATGTGACCAGAAAGCGCGCTGAACGAGCACCGCGTGCGTCACGCGTTCGACCAGACGAGCTTCATAAAGTTATCCCAGGTCTGTCGTATAAAGCTTTGATATCTATTTTCATGCGCATGAGTCGGCTAGACATCGTTGTGTTGTCTCTGAACTAACACAAGTGCAGTTCTTTTACAACTTCGACGGTGAAATAAATGTATGGAGAGCGAAAAGAAATGTAAACTATAGTATTCACTATTACATAACAAAGGAGGTTCAGTAGATATTAATCTCTAGAGTTTAAATACAAATATAAATGAAGATATTTTGTCTTCACAGCACATATATTATAATACTGTACTTTTGTTACCCTCTATGGCTTTTTCCTGCTAATAAAATGCATTTTAATTGTTTTTTTTTCTCAATTATTTAGAAAAGAAGGACTGGTTTTTACTCAAATAATAAAGATTAATTTTAATGGAAGATGCCAGATGATACGTTTCGCTCTGCAACCTACACAGTTCCCTGTGAGGACTATGTTCATGTGGTGGAGTTCAGTCCATTTGACTGTGGCTCTCCTGCTTCACTCCTGGCCTATGGAGGAAACCAGTATGTGGTCGTGGGCACTTGTCGTTTTAAGGTAAGAACAGCAGCCCACCAGATTGATTGGTCTGTTACAATCTATAACCTTCTCCTGGAGCTCTACCCTTACTACAGTTCATCTCCAACACACCTGTCTAAGATTTGAACATTGATTGATGAATCTGTTCAGGTGTATTTGACATTTCACAGGTGGATCAAAACACCCTTGATAGAATTCAAGATATTTGATCACGAATGCTATCTACAGTGAATAGTATGCCAATGCAAGGTGGACATAACCACAAGCAGATTTAATGACAAAACATCCACGCCTACATGACATTCAGAGGCTGTCTAAAACTGCTAGCATACATACTGTACAGTATACAGTACTCTTAAAAAATATATATATATATATATTTGAGAACAGTTTGTAAAACCAAGGAGTCAAGACTCACCACCATGGTCTTGTTAACTAAATCAGAAAACGTTCTAGTTCCTTTTCACTGCCATTCAGAATTCGTTGTGTATAATGATTTGCAACCAACTTTAAGTTCTGAAATAAACTCTTAAAACAGCTTTTAAAAGCATCATATTGCTTTGTTCATTCATCACAGTAGACATTAAAGGTCAATTCTAATACAGTTCTGGGAATTATGGGATGTACCGGTAGTATTGTATACCAGTGTTTCCCAACCCTGTTCCTGGAGGCACACCAACAGTACACATTTTGTATGTGTCCCTTATCTGACCCATATATTTCTGGTCTTCAAGTCTCTACTAACAAGCTGATGAGTTGAATCAGGTGTGTTTAGTTAGGAAGAGTTGGAAAATCTGTAGTGTTGGTGTGCCTCCAGGAACAGTGTTGGGAAACACTGTTTTATACTACAAATGTTTGGCAAAAGGAATGGGTTGTCTAGGAAATTTAGACATTCAGAAATGTGAATAATTGCTACATCAAAGTATGCATACTTCCCTTCTATATAATAGGCAAATAATACTGTGTGAAATAGTATGTCTGAATGTACAGTGTTCATATAACTAAGCAAAATGCATCTTGCGCAGCATCTTGCGCAGTACTGTACATATATATTTCACTACGTGAACAATAACGAACACAATTAATGTTAACAACACTTATAAAAGAATGCACTGTGGTGAATGATGCAACCAAACTGAGTGTCGCTGAGAGAATGAATGAGTTAAGGGGTGATAAAGGGGTTGGAACCGTGTGACTGTGTTATGATATGCTGTCGTTAGGATATTTCCAGTAAAAATGTGCGCGACGATGCTGAGCGTTAGATCTTTTCCACACAAAAATGCGCGTGGGCGAGGGAATATTTTTCTCGCACACCGATACAATGCTCGTACACCGATTTGACTTTCCATGCTCGTATACTAAGTTACTAAGTCACTCGTAAACCGAGGTATTACTGTACTTTTTAATTTTGGCAAAGTGCTTATTCAAAAGAAGTACCTACTTCTTTTTTTCACCTTTGAAAAGTATACAATTTCAGATAATATACTCCAGAAATAATATACTGTAATGAATATAACCATCCATATCGATCTGTAAAAGAAAAACTGTCTGCACCCGAAATCACATATGACTAGGTACTTATTTTGTATAAGTAATTATGTAATATGTAGTATGAATGTAATCTTTACGTCAGCGTCAGTTGTGTCCCTTCACTGCCATTCACAAATATGGGGTAAAAAAGTGTCCATCAGAATTTCGCCTAAAGAAATATTTCATCTGGGTTCTTTTGGCCTGTTACTGTTTTTCTCTTAGGGAAGTATGCCATTTCAGATGCAGCCACTGTTTTTGCTAGGATGGTGCCTAGCCAACAGACTGTGTGTCAGCATTTGAGTGATGGCACCTTGTGTTTGTATTTGTGCAGGAGGAAGACGCAGAGGTCGAGGGTGTAGAGTTCAACTCTTTGCAAGGGCTTGTGCATGGAGTGCCCGTTGATTCCATTGCATGGAGCCCAGAAACCCGTCTGGATAAAATCCCTCCAGTCATCAGGTACAGCTTTGAATTTGTACTGCTTTTTTATGTAGGGGTGAAACCAAATGAGGCTGATGGATTATAATGTGACTTTGTGTTTGTAATAGAAGATGTGGAATTATGATGATCTATGGAAGGAGCACAGGTTTTGATGCCAGGCAGTTCTTCATCTACAGTCGAGGTCCTTCTCTTCATTAGAGACAGACACAGTTAATGATAATGGATTTATTTAACCACACAAATCCTGATATTCTTTTAAATGTTAGATAAATATGCTTTCTCTGTATTGCACTATTGAATTTCTCTTCTTAATTAATGCCTGAGTCAATTGCGATATTTGAGGGTTGAGATATTTTACCACACATTCACAAACACACTCATTTTTGTTTAAATAAATGTGCTTTCTCAGAACATGTTTTTTATCACTGAGAGACTCATTTTCCAGGGAACAATTCATTATTACCAAGATTTGTATGTTGATGTCAAGCAGTGGAAAGGGTCTGTCACAGTTGTAGAGTGATCTGGTTTGTATCAAGAGTCTAATAAGGTGTTGTCAGTCTGACATTCTTCTTTAAGCTGTGAACTTGGGAGTGTTCTGCTCCTGGTGGGGAAGTTTCCTGTAGCTTTAGCAGCATGGGAAGGGCAGAGTTATTTCCTGGCCATGCTGTGAACAGGGCGGAAGGTGTAGTGTGCTTAACTGTGTGCACGGCCCCTTATTTGGGTTTCTTTTCTTTTTCACTCTAGGTGTACCTCTTGGGAATAGAGTACTAGAGATCTTAAGGTTTCCTGGACATATGGGTTGACACAGTCAGAGGTCATTGTCAGGTTGTCTTCTGGTACTGCTGGCATGTAAATGATTGGTATCGTTGTGATGTTAAGCCATCTGGTCAACAGTCTAGCCAAAGACAGCTCGCAAATGAACATGTTGATAGAATTTTGTGATTGTAATTGGGCCTTTTGTGGCAAGAACTCCTGTGATTCGTATTTGTTAGAGGATGTGAGAAGATTTTGTCTGTGTGTGGTGGTATAGTAACATTAAAACGTGCGTGCGATTCTCTAACTGAAAGTGTTTTTCTTGTCAGAGGTGAGTTAGTGTAATTGTGTGAATAATGCTGCTCCTGATTAGTGGCAGAGCTGTTTTATTAGGTTTGGTTGGATTTTGAACTGAAAAATGTGAAAATGGCGTGATGAAATTCTAACTTTATAGTTGTTTGTCTTTAACATTTTTCATGTATCCATTGTTTTATCTTCTGACTGTGGTTTATTACACACCCACGTACATGATGGTGACTAAATGCAGTGGTTTTCTTTATAAATGTTTTTGCTCCTGTTTCAGGTTTTGCACCACAGCGTCAGACAAGAAAATCAGGCTATGGACATCCCATCTCCAGAACAACTGTGACGTAAAGGTAACTCTTTTTTTCTTTTTTTTTGGAAAATTCACAATATATTCACTATGATTTTGATTGTGATATAAAATTAGAAAATTTGACTGATTTCCATGAATCCGTTCAAAAGGTCTGAATCGATTAAATTGAAAGATCTATTGAACTACCCATTAGCAGCATCACTCAGGCTCACGAATATTGACAAGAGGCTGAAATCAATATGTAATGTCAAGTGTGTTGACTGTACACCCATTTATCTGTACAGAAAAGTTTGTCTTTGTCCTTGGCTGACTTGTTCACTGTATGAATATTTTATTCAAATTTTTTTATTTCCTTTGTTGCTTAGGTGATGGAAGGCCACACCAGCTACATCAATCATCTAGTGTTTGAGCCTGCAGAAGGAAAGCAAATAGCCTCTGTCAGCGATGACCACACTTGCAGGTTAGTTGCACATTAGTCCGTGTATATGAGTGTGTGAAAGTGAAAATATATATATGTGTGTGTGTGAGAGTGTGTTCTGTTCTCTGTTAATGATGCAGAAAGTCTTGACCAAATTTCCACACTGAAACCCAACACTAAACACAACACTGCTCGCTGTTGCTCTGCGTAAGCGTCAACCACCACTTGCTCACACAGTTTTTCTAAGTAATTGGTTAAACGTGGAAATCCAATCAGTAGCCCTGGCTTTTCCTCTCCACGGCCACAGTTAACGAGTTCCTTGAATGTGGCCCCACCAATCAGTCACTGAGGTAAGTGCGGTTTCCTGGCAGTCAGAGGTAATGTAAGAGAGCACTCCTGGAGTCTCGGGTCTTCCCTTTTGCGTCAGAAGCATGTAACTGACACACCTGGATGTTGTAGTGCTGTGGCCTGCCACAATTCAATGGCCCGGCTTTAGTCTTCCCAGCTTGCAAACCTTAATGGCTTCAAGGTGGATGAGGACCAAGACGGTAGTTTTCCTCATACACATCCAAATTTCGGCAACTAGATCCTTAATGCAGACCTTGCCATGACAGTTTTATGGTATAGGTCTTACAGTTTGGAAGGTGTAACTATGCTTTCACAGCATGATCAGGTCATTTTTGCCATTTCTGTGCCATTGCCTTGTAGATATTACATCTTTTGTTTGATATTAACCACCATGCTTGAAGCTCGCTCTGCTCTTCTTGGTGCGTGCAGCGCCTGTGTCAGCATGTGACCCCATGTTAGCACTGACCCGTTGCGCTGCAATAATGTTTTCATACACTCATCATAGGAGTGGTGCGTCATTAAGAATAAGAGTGCTCTGGGCCCATCGCTCTTCTCACAGCTGTTTTATTGATGTTGGTGGAGCTTCAGGCTGTGATGACAGGAGGAATCGCTGATCTTTATCACAGTTAGGGTGAAATTGTTTCAGTTTGTAGCTTTGGCAATAATGGGCTTCTTTTCTGCTGGATCGTGAATGTGCTGAATCCCCTTTTCTAATTATTAACACCCGTAAGACTGTTAGAAGCAGCTTATTATTTTGATTAAATAACCATTTGCTATGAATAAGTCATGGCCCACCCGATATCACAGTAAGGTGCAAACCGCTGCCGTTACCATATATTACTAATCCTGAACTGCCAGCTCAAATGAGAGATTTGATCTCATGATTTGAGATTTGGGGTCTCATTGTGGTCATGCTCTTAAGGAAAATAGCCAAATGTTACCCCTTGTACCCTCCAAAACAATACTTTATACATGCCCATCAGAATGTAGATGGCTGATATATATTGCTTTGGTCAGTAGATTTTGTGATAGAGATAATGTGTCTGGTTGGAGAGGAGAGGGGCCACTGAAGGGATCGAAGCAGGAAACATCCGCCATAAGCCTCAGTCTCCCTCTCCTGTGGAGCCAGAGAAAACAGTAGAGCACTCCATCTGCAGAAAGATTTAAATTCTGTCACGTTGAGAAAATATGGGACGCAGGAGGAACGGCGAGGTGGAACAAGAGCAAGATCAGGTTAATGTTAGAGAGAGTGAACCTTTTTCAGTCAGGCCACACAAACTGTGTTTTTGATGCAAATGTGGCTTTCATCTGGAATATTTTGACATTGAAAAGTGACATTTTTCGCTATTGAAATGACCAAGCTATTTTCTATTCGGCAGCATATATTTGGGATGCTAGTGTGGTCATGTTCTCAAATTGCTTGTTCAGCAAGCTTCAGTTGGTCTGTAGCCTTATCACAAAGCATGAAAATATGTTCTTTTCAGCAGAGTTGTTCTTTCACATGAGTATTTAAGCTTGTCTTTTTAAATGTTGCCATTGAGGTGTGATTAACCACCTCAATTGAAAGATCGCCTCAAAATCAAGCAGTTTGATCTCCTCTAGCGTTACGTAATTCTCTGTGTGTGTGCTGAGGAAAGAGTGCAACTTGCTTCCTTTGATTACTGTTTGAAGTTCAGGTCACACAAGGAAACACTGAGTTGAAAGAGTTCACTGTAGAATAATGATGGGATGACAGGTAATGCAAGGAGTGTTCTGTTGTACAGAAAAGTGCTCCAAAATAGTGACACAATACTTCTTATCTAAAGAGGATACATTTGTTGCTTAGAATTCTTCAGACACATGGTAGCTTGGAGAAATATGTTGCTGCTTACAGTTTGGAGCCACCATCCAAAGGTGCGTGTGACACTTAAAAGATATACTGTCAGAAAAAAGTTTCCCACCAGTGTCTGTGTGAGGTTTTAAACTTTTCTTTCCCCTCATGACTGATAAATTATACTAGACCACAAAAGTCTCATTTTGGCTGATGAGAGCAACTGAATGTAAGCAAAACTACTAACACTGTTGTTTTAAACAGGTCAGGTCTGAACTGTTATTCACGTCATATTTGACAAAGATTTAGCCCCTGACCTGGTCACCACCATAAATGTTTGTTTCAACAGTTCCTAACTCAATTTCAGCATTTCTCACCTCAGCCCCATCCTAAAAATCACATTGCATGCTCAGCTCAGCTCAGCTTCCCGGTTGTGCAGTGTGGGAAAACACAGACAAGCCAGACAGACCCTCCCCTTGTTTTCTCTCTTAGATCTTCCGTGACTTCAAACACTTCCATCTCTTTCAACTCATATTGTACATGGCTGTTGCGTGTTATCCCACAATGCTGCATCAGTCGTTGAAGAGCCTTACGCAATAGCAGTAACACATTGTCTGTGATGCTTCCCACTTTTTTGTGTGCTTAGTGTCTTAATCCTCATTTGGCTTGGTCAGGGTTGTAGAGAGCTGACTTTTTGCCTTCTTGAATACCCTGGCGGTTTTTGGTTTTGCGTGCAATTGAACTCTTACTTGGCAAAGGGTTCTGAGTAAAGGGGTTTTAACCATGTTTGTGTGGTGTGGTTGATCAGAGCAGAGATGCCCCAGACGAGGGGAGACAGTTCAGGAGTTCCTGGCAAATGTGTTGGACAGAGCTTAGGTGCTTACAAAGACCTCTGTCTGAGAGCTGTTGAGCATGAGGCATGTCTTCCAAGTACCGCCCAGCTGAAGATATGAATCTATCCAACTGCACGGTTGACATTCAGACAGGCTTTGGAGTGCTTTTAGCCTTTATTTGATGAAGACTTCTCAATGACCTCATCAACCGAGCACTTGTGCGTCTTTCCTATTAATGGAGGGATTCTTTTTTCCCCCTCTCTTTCTCTTCCCCCACGCTTTCCCAGAAAACCTCCACAGTTTCAACTCATTTGAGGGAACTTGTGGTTCTCTATACTCAGGCCTCTGTGATGTGGTAAACCCTAGATCTGATCTCCAGTGAAACCATCCAGAATCTGATCTCCAGTCTTCTCCATCTAAATGATTTATTGCATCTGCTTGTAGCCTCTTTCTGTATCTGTACTTGCCTTAGTGTGCCTTCCCAATCTCAGAGAAGCTGATTTGGAGTGAAAGTCTTCTGTAACTGGAAAGAAAAGACTGGGAGGTATTGGCAGTCCTGCTTCTCAGTAGAACTCCAGGTCAACTGTAGGCCAGGGGTCCTGTAGTTTAACTGGTTGAGCATGGAATAAGGAAGACCTGGAAGATAGGTTTGTTTCCCAAGGAACACACATACTGATAAAATGTGTACCTTGATTGAAGTGCCCTTGAATGATTATGCATCACTGTCTATTCTTCTATTGGTAGAAATCTTGAAGTCCACATCTATTGAAGTTGTATTCAAACTCTGTAGTCTTGTTCCATCCGGTTGATTTATTTTAGGTTAGTGGTTTATGGTTTTTCATTGGCAGGAAGTTATTTTTAGCATCTGGCTTTTTTTTTCTGTGAGCTTAATTGACTTCCTATTAGGATTATGCTGCTTTTGATTAGTGTCCTGTTTCTGACAGGTTTTTTTTTTTTTTAGTTTGTGAGTGCCTTTGAAAGGGTAGGAACACACTAAGACAGGGGTGATGTAATAACCCAATCATGACCTCAGTCTTTTTTCCTGTTGCTGGCCCATTTTCTCTGTCACTGTGACCTCCAACTTTATTGCACCTCTTATAATTTGGATTAAATTGTGAATTTGTATACATGCCTTGTTTCACTCCCTTGTAGTTTTTCCAGAGAGTTTATCCCTGTTTATCATGTAAAATTTAACTACAGTGTTTGATCAAAGTACTATATTTTGGCGGCCATTCAGCATGAATTATGTGGACAGCTGTAACATTATTTACCACACAATATATTGTATTTACCTGAAGAATGTATTGTTACTTTCCTTCCTGAAGACTATGGGACCTTGATGGTAATGAAACCACTTCATTCAGACTGCGCTCCCCTGGTGTAAGCGTCTGTTGGCACCCCGAGGACATCTGTAAGGTCAGAAATAAAAGTCTGGCAGAGAACTAATGTGTAATTTTATTTAACAACATTCATTCTTTAAAAAATAACATGTTTTCAGTGTGGTTTCAGACTTAAATATCCCACTGTATACCAAAATAAATCAATATTTATCTCTGTTGATACAGTTGATGGTGGCGGAGAAGAAAGGCACTATACGATTCTATGACCTTGTTACACAACATGCTATTCTGTCTCTGGACAGTGGGCAGATGCCGCTCATGTCAGCTGACTGGTGTCTCACAAACACTATTAAGGTTGGAGCTGTGGTTGCCAATGATTGGGTGATCTGGGACATTACCCGTTCCAGGTAAATGCAACTTTGTCTCTGTGGTCAATGTCATTTTTCATGGTGTGTTATGTCCGTGCAGTGAGTGGCTTTTAAAGCAGTAATGTTTTGTGTGGTCAGCATGACCCAGGCACATCTACTATCTCATGTTTTACTTAATTTAGTTTATCTTTCTGAGAATCAACATTTTGTCCACTGTTTGCAAACGCATCAACTTAGCTAGAGTAAGATACCTATATCAAATAAAAAGACAAAAGTTTAGAATCAATCCTTAAATCCTTTTTAAGTCTTACATGAGCTCCTCCACACTAAATCACCATAACAACATTCAAATGAGCAGTTATGCTGACCATGATGTAATGTGGGAGTGAATTAAACTGTCTGTAATTGATACTGATATATTGCCTGTAGTTATCCACTTGAGAAGAGGCCAGCTCATGTTGACAAGGCAAGACATTTCAGGTAAATGTTTACTGACGATCAGATCATTCAGTGTTTGAATATTCATTCATTATCGTTCATGACTATAATGCTATTTTACAGATGGTCAAGGGCAAATGAGAATCTGTTCGCTACCACAGGCTGTCCGGGAAAAATAAACAGTCAGTTATTGGTGCATCATCTGGGCCATTCACAGGTTTGTAAAATGACGTACTTGTCTGTTTATGTGTTACCTACTTACCTCAAGTCTCATGGTACACAATTGTCATTGCAGCCTGTTATGATTGGTTCAGCGTCTGTGGGGGCTGGTCTAAGCTGGCATAAGACCTTGCCTCTTTGTGTTGTCGGTGGGGACCGAAAGCTGTTCTTCTGGATGACGGAGATGTAACCTGGGTAGAATTCAACTGGAGAGTGTTTCTGTTTTCCTTTTTCAATAAATAGTCATATTTTTCATGCGCTGTCACTGTACTTACTCCACTGTGTCTTATTTTATAAGTCACTTGGGTTAGAACTCAGACTAACAATTGTGGGAAACGAGACACTTTTCTCTCTCCCCAATTTTTTCCCTTTTTCTGCGAAGCATTGTATCAGTGTTTTTGGTGTGGTGTTCTGCCAAGCTGGCTTAAAGTTGAGCCAAAGGTCGCCAAACGGCAGGAGCTGGCTGTTTTCATTGCAGAACGATTGAGTGTGAAAATCAGAAAAAGAAATCTGTACAGGTGCTCATATAGACTGTCTCATTGACTTCATCGGGATAATCTGCAGTCCCATTCCTAACACTACAGGGGAACTTCCTCCACTTGACTGTGACGCATGTGTGGTGGGGGAGACAGATGCAATACTATTTGTGCTTCAACAGTTGAACCCTGAAGATGAAGACAAGCATGGGAAACCAAAGTGCAAGGGGAACACAAGACGACGTGAGCTGTGTTCTTCCAAGAAAAGCACAGGAGACTGAAAGAGGGGAACAAGGGTTCTCTCAGGTCAGTTGTGCTGAAGGTGTGAGGCCAAAAGATCACTCAATGATAAATAAGGTCCACAAAAAGAAAAAAAAGAAAAGAAAGAAAAAGAAAATCTAATTTTTTTTACCATTTTTAATTATAATGTATTTTTTTAAACCTCACACCTAGAACATATGAGCGTACAAGTCATTTTAAAATATATTTTCAAGGTAAAATTATTTACAAATATTAATGATTCATAAATATACAATCTTTGAAAAATCACACCTCATGAAAATAAATGCATAGTTCTATCATGAAACTCAAGATGGTGCAGGCTGACAGGTCTTTAATTAAATAGGCTGGCAATCACATTCTCTGTTGGGCACGGCTGATTGGTTCTTGCTGTATCAGTAGCCAGTGAGCTCGCTGCTTATCCTTCAAATACTTGAAAACAACAAATTTGCCTTCGGAAGACACATTTGAAAGTAGGAAGGCATCAAGTCACGTCCAAATCCAATTTTAGTCTCACTTCCTATCACCTGAGATGCCTTCATCTCAGCTGTTTTTTATATCCTATGTGTTCCATTTGGTGACAGTTGAGCTAGAAAAAGAAAGATGGCGTCTGAAAATTTCAGTTGCTGGTCAGTTTTTAACGTTTTCCACTTCTGATGTCATTTCCACAGAGAAATTACGATAGTAATTAAATGTTTGTTTTTCCTACCATCTAGCTCCATTTTGGTGTTGATCATCAAACGGTTACGCTGCCTCTGAAGTCTGTCCAAAATCAGTTTTGTGAGGTACCAGCAAACTCTGCTTGTAGGGTCAAGGCAGCGAGGCAACAAGTCACAGTAACAGTGTTGTAGGGTATGGACGGTGCTCATGAATGATCGATCAGATTCATTCTTTGATTGAAAAAAGTGATTCGACAGGATCGGCTCCGTAGAGTCTGTGACTTGACAGTTTAAGACTTCTAGGACACAAACCATTCGCATTCACCCTCGCTCTCCTCTGCATTTCAAAGGATGCCATCGTAAAACAGCCCCCACACACAAACACACACATACATACCAAGAACAAAAGACTGTGCCATGTGACTTTTAAATTAGTTACTTTCCATTTTTAGATGTGTTGTGTTTTACCTATATGTATGCATGCTTTTTGTTATAACCATTTTAGATGTGTTTGATAATTTAGAAGCTTATAATCAGTAAATACTTGGGTAAAACCAAGTCAATCTTTACCTTGCCTTCATGCTAAGAGTTAGTATAGCCATGAATGGTCTCGAAATCTTTGTCTTTCCATTTGCAGACCGTCTAGGTTTGTTTCACTGTGCTAGGATGCATCAGACTCTTTCTTTTATTCCAAAACCCAAAGGTCTGCATTCTCAAGTAGGCAATAAAACATGCTAATCACCTCCGACTAAGAGACAAAGAAAAGTTTCCCGCTTCTCAGTTCCTTCACTCTGATTGGCTGTCCCAACTCTTAGAGGCGTGCTTTGTTCATGCCTTTATAAGCGCCCGTAGGCCAAGGATCAACCTCTTCAGTCTCCTTCTTCCAGCCCCTTCTTCCTGTTCCTTTTCCTCCTCTGGCGCGGATTCTTGGATCCTCCTTCAGCGCCATTTTCCACAAAGGACATTACCAGATTAAGAACCCAATTTGAACTTACCGCGGACTCCAACGGACCCGCCCAGCAAGACGCAAACCTCGGACCAGATCGGAATTCACACGCACGAATTCCGACCAGCCACAGAAAGAAACATAAGCAAGTAGCCCTTAAGCGATCTTTAAGCGATTTGAGTTTATACCAATAAGTTGGTCTGATTCCTTGTTTGTTCTCAAATAGGTTATTGTCTGTAATACTACCTTCCTTTGTCTCTCCTACTCTCCCTCTCTTATTCTCTCTTCTTCCCTTTTTCAATTCATCTGTGTATGTTTGTCTATTGTTTGTCGATTATTAAAATATATATATTCACACGTGATTGCCTCTGAATTGCTCAACCATAAGTCACTTTAATGGTGACCGATCCTTGTTACAAATTAATGGAAAGATCTTTCTTTGTGGCCAAAAGAAACCTTTCCTTTTTATAGAGTTTATAAGGTCAATATTTGCTGGACAAATTATCCGTCCTTTGAACTCTTTTCTAGAATTAAAGAAAATTCTACAAGTCGAATCAAGCCATAGATATTAATAATTGTTATAATCCGTTATAATTAACTGTTAATATCCAAATTCCCCTTTGTGCAGATTTATGTGTGTTTGATCACAAAACGATTCACGCACACATAGATCCGCACCATTTCCCTTAGGCTTAGAATCGCTACATATAATGGTGGAGAATCAGCGGGCACCGTTTTAAACTTGTGTTTGAGCAAACTCAGTCCAGTCTAAGTGTGTATGTATATGTTTTGTTGTAACGTGCGTTGCGCAAAGTGAGTGCCGCCGAGCAACTCACTCTGCCTAAAACCTAATGAGCTCATGTTTCTGAACCCGGTCTGTTAACACGTCTATTTGTCTATCATTTAGCCTTTGTTAACAAGTAAATCCGTTAAAAACTGCAGTCAATATTAAAATCGCATCTGCAGAGACGAAGAAATCTCTTTGCAGAGCATTTTAATATTTGTTTATATCCCTGTTGGACGAAGAAATCTCCTCAGTGGATAACGTTTGATCCGAGCGAGTCTCCTCCGATCAACCCTGTTTAGGCCTTTATTGTGTCGCTAGTCATTCATCGCGTATGTCCGATGCTTTGTAACTTGGCGAATTCGCTCCGTTGAGCCCACGCGGAGTAATTACCCACGTGCGCTCAGGCAGATCAGACAAAGAAAGTCGCGCCACGACAGTTTTGTGTGATATGAGCCAGGAGCTAGGTGTAAGCTCTGATCCAGCTTAAAAACGACAGTGAAGAAAGCCTGTTCGTTTATATTTGTGCTTTAATGGTAGTGAAAGGTTCATGCCAGGCACTTCCTTGATCCGCCGCGATCGAAAGAGGAACCAAAAGTTATATATAGAGAGATTTATTGCATGCGTGAGTATTTTGCAGCTTCAATGAACCATTGAACCCGCCCAAAATTCAAATCACGAGCGTTGGGATTGGCGCTGCTTCTCTGACCAAACAGAGCGCAGGCCCTCCTCCCTACGTCATCGTCGCAGCGAACTCGATAACGCCACCTGGTGGACATTATTCGTAGTGCGGCTTCTCCTCTTTGTTTTCTCTCTCAATTTTCCTGAAGGTTAATCCTAACTTTCCCTTTTGCTGCATTAGTTCTGCCCAGAACTGTAATTTTCACTGTTACTGTTATTTGACACTCTCTGTCTCTACGACTCTTCACACTTATTTAAATTTATGTTAAACGAGTTTAACTTAAATTCAAATAAAGTTGTATCAGTGTCACCACAGGCATTCAATGATTAACACACCCCCTGGAGGTCATGCTCAGATCTTTCCTCCCATGACTTTCCTCTGAAGTGTTATTTCTGCTTTAAGTGCCTATTTATTGTAACAGCAAATTTCCAAAATTATACAGGTACCTTGGCACCTGGTTATTTGAAATTCGGTTTAAACTAAGTTTAAATTCAACATTTTCAAATTAACATTGAGTGCCTTTGGGGCTTTCCCCCTCTAAGCATCCAGTCTCCCTAAGGGTTATTACTCGACAGCGCCACCGCTCTGTCGGGTCCGCAATAACACCTAGTGGCGAAGCTTAGAGTTTCTCCTCCCCTCTTACCATTTCCTGTTACTTTGTTTTCGATTTTTAATCCTTTAATATTTTTGTTTGTTTTATCCTGCCCTGTGTACCTCACTGTCCTGTTGTGTTTCTTTCAGTTCACATACAGACAGAACCTGTGTGAGCAAGCAAGGAAAGCTAAATATTAGATTGGAACCCAGCCGCCAGAGTCATCACACGACCCAATAGGCTGCCGCCGTCAAAATCTTTATTTAGGCTTGGCACTCACCAAGATTCACGGCCAAAGATATTAAGTATCTGGACCGTAGCTCACTAACAGTCTATACTGTTAGCTCTAAATTTGTACTTGAAACGTGCAAAATTTTAGCTCTAAATTCTGCAAGGACTTGCATGTGTTTCTTTTGTGCTGTGTTCTCTCGTCAACAGTACGCCAAGATGTCCTGTGCATCCAGCCCTGCTGCCCACTGGGACAACCTCGAGACCTGGCTGTCTGCTATGACCCATGAGTTCCTGCCCGGAGTCACCGGCGACCTACAGCAGCTGAGCAGAGAACAGCTGGACGACGATCTGAACAGGCTAACGACCCATGATCCCACACAGAGCTACAATCGCAAAGAATGGGCCAAGATCATCGGGAGGCTCGCTCACAATCTGATCGTCCAGACACGGCTCAGCGAGAATAACAACATCCAGCTGGAGCAGGAGACAACAGCGCTCAAACTTCAGGCTGAGGAGGCCCGGAGGAACCAGGCTGACGCCCAGACTCGTCTAGATCAGCTACTCGTCGAGGCTCAGGAACGGCACAGCGGAGCGGATGAGACCGACACAGAGCTACAAGACAAAGTTGAGAGACTCCAAAATGCACTAAGAGAACTTCGTGCTGACACAGAGCACCGAGAGCAGTTGGAGAAAGACCACAGAGAGGACTTAAATGAACAGCTCCAACAAAGCGAAGCTCTCCTGATCAGAGCTAGAAATGAACTAAAAGAGAAGGATGCTGAGGTCAGAGCTTGCAAAAAGCACCTGCAACTGGCCAGAACCGAAATCCTTGCTCTAGCAAATGAAAGAGACAATCTTAAAGATGAACTTGACAATGCTCACAGAGAACTCAGACATTCCTACAAGCTGTACAGCAAGCAGCTAGGGGAAATGCACAACACAGTGTTTCCCCTGAACAATAGGTCAAGACCTCCGAGTCAAGAGTTCCTTGTTCCCAAGGGGGGTGCTAGCCCACAGTTCAAAGTGTCACCAGCCAGCTTCCCAGAACCCCGTTCAGCAGCGAAGGGGTGGGAACCTTCCCAAGACATTCCTGCCGCCAGGCACGGCAGCGCGCACAAAGAACTTGACAAGCTGGCCAGAAACATCCCCACTTTCACCCCAAGCCCTGCAGGAGGACACGACGTGCATGCCTATCTGCAGGATATAGACTTTGTCTTACAAACTATGCACAATGTGACAACATGGGACAGATTGTATTTGCTTCGAATCACATCAAGCCGGGATGTACGCAGCTTCTTGGATCGACAACCAGAAACTGTCAAAACCAACTATCAACAGCTGCGACAGGCTTTGATTCAAGAGTTCTCTGATCCTGAGTCAGACAACGGGTTCTTCGCTGCTATGGACCTTACACAGGGCCGAGCAGAAACCCCGCAAGCATACTACAATCGACTGCGACAGACCTACTTCGGAGCACGGAACGAGCCTGGAATGGAGGAGGATCTGAACTTCAAAATTCTGTTCCTCCGAAATCTGCATCACACAGTGAGTCAACATCTAGGAGTTCTGGTCTGTCCCCGCAGCATGCCCATCCAACAGCTGCGGGACCTCGCCCATAAAGCTTACACCAAGCAAAAGACTGTCACTGAAAAGACTGTAAAAAACCCAACAGTCTACCCTGTCTTCTACCACAGCGCTGAACTGTCACTAGAGGGTGCCCAGCAACACCACAACAGTGGGCACCCAAACAGAGAGTCAAGATCGTTTCCAGCCAGCAGAGGGCGCCATAACTACAATGGTGCCCGTCCCATGCACCAGCCCAGACACTCTGAAAGATTCTGGGACCAGCCACGTTCACCCCACAACACAAAGGGTGGAGCCACGTGGGATGGTAGCCGATGGCCCAGAAACGACCGACACTCATCGAACGGTGCGTACAGCCCAGAGAGTCACCGGCGAAATGGCTCTCGACAGGGCCCAAACAAGCCCAAGTCCAAGTTTGTTCCAGAACAGAAAGGTGCAACTGTGTCTGAAACAGCTGAGATCCTGAAGATTCTAAGAGAACTTGTCAACAGGACACCTCAAAAGGACGACATGTCAGACCACGCATGACTAGGCGTGAAATGTGAAATCAACACCATCACTATAAGCCCTCAAACTGAACAGCAAGTCCAGATTCCAGCATTCCAACCACAGATCACAGAAACGACCTACCAATCTTCAAGCATCACACAACTGCCGCTGACTGCACAGACAGAACAAGTGTATTCTCTCCAGCACCCAACCAGTCAGCCTCACAAGGCACCTGCAAGTGCTGTAGTGGTTGTCAGCCTCCCTGACAATTCACCTGAGACTAGCACCACCTGCTTAGCAGTCACCACTCAAGTCCCAACACTAAGACTCTTAGGAAACCTGATTGAAAAGGGGGTGACCCGGAAACTGCATCTAGCAGTCACCTTGGAGAATGAGATGAGGCTTGAGGCCCTTGTTGACACGGGGGCAGACCTCACTTTAATGTCATCCCAACTCTTTGACAGACTCCAAGCTGCAGCTAAGAGACAGAACCGAACTCTCAAATCACAAAAATGTGTGTTGAATGTGCACTCATACAGCCAAAATGAGGTACAGCTCGAACACACTGCTCCCATCCACCTCACAATCGGTCCAATGAGTCTGGTACACCCAGTGTACGTATCACCTGTGGACACATTTCCTCTCATCATCGGCAAAGATCTGCTAGATCGTTTCGAACCCCTGCTGGACTTTAGACACTTGAAAATTTGGGCTCAAGTGCGAGAACCCCTGTCTCTCCAGTCACCTAGGACAACTGAACCAGACTGTCAGGTCATGGAGGTCACGGGAACTCAGCCAGAGGCCGCGGGAACTTTCACAGCCGTGTCAGCTCCCGGGAAAATTTCAAGTTCACTGCTGTGCACCTTCCAACCTATCAAAGACTTTGACTCTGACCTCCCCAAGGTCACAACAAACTTGCAGTTGAATGATGTCACAACAACAGACATCACTCTTGCATTGTGGGCAGACAACTCAGCCATCAGCCTTGCACTGTTCAATGCCCTCATCAAGGACTCACCTGACCTTCCCTTCACCAGCAAGCGCACCTGCTTCCCCATTGACTCCTACTCATCAACAATGAGAACTGCCAAGAACATTTGCGCTTTGAACTTGAACTGGAATGGCAGGTGTTTAACCCATTACTTCCTGGTCCTCCCGGACCTGCCACATGATGTCTACATCGGAGCAGACATTTTGATTCGCCTTAAAGCTCAAGTGGATTTTATTGACAAAGTGGTATGGGCCCCAATGACTTTAAAATCTTCTGTTGCAGTTTGCCCTGAAAACCTCAAGTCAGGCCAGACCATTCCAGAGGTCTGCACTTTAGTTAATGAACAGGACATTGTAGTACCAGCCTACACCAAAGGGGTCGCTGTTCGGCTCAACATGCGACGTGGTCAAACCCTGGAAGCCACACCTCTCACCAAGGTGCTTTCCCGTGCGGTTTACATCCTGTTCAACAACTGCACTGCAACAGACATTAGAATCCCCAGAGCTTATCGTCTGGGATGGTTAGTGAGTCATGACTTCCACGACTTTGAACTCACTTTACCAATAACTGGTTCCATCCCACCTTCAATGATCCCAGAAGGGCGCACTGACAACACCCTGTCCACAGCACCCTTCCAGATCATCACTATCGCCCCTGCCATGGCATTAACCACAGAACAGGTATGCAGAACAGAGGATCAACACCTGACAGTGCATACAGTCTCTAACCAACCTGCTTGTGAGACTGACAACGACACTGCACCTCTGACAGCTGACAGGGCAGATGACACAAAGGAGACAGAGGAGCCACATCCAGGATTTGAGACTCAAGTCCAGCAAATCCTCAAAGATGCGGACGCTTTAAAAGCTGATACAGACTGTCAAGAACGACAAGTACTGTACAAATTCAAAGCGTCAATTGCCAAAGACTCACAAGACTGTGGTCTCACTGACCTTCACACAGTGTGCATCCCAACACACCCAAATGCTCCTCCCACTTCTGTCAAGCAGGACAAGATTCCCATAGCTTCACAAGAACCTGTGCAGGAAATCATCAACTCTTGAAGAAGGTGTCATCCGCCCATCCAACAGCACCTATTCTGCTACCATCTGGCCCGTCCTCAAACCAAATGCCAAGACGGGCGCACTCCATGGCAAGCTATGGTCAGTACCAACCCACCCACCCACCCTCAATGCTGCAGCAACAACCCGCAGCAAGCAGACACCTTCAGCAACGGTGTCAACATCACAGCCGCTTACGCTGGCTCCACAAAACGCTGCTAGCGATAAAGCTGACCTTGAAGCTTCTAACCACCTCTCAGACCCCACCAGCCACCCTATCTGCACCTCTGACCTCACTTCTGCACCAAGCCTCAGAAGGCTGCACGAACTGAAACACCTGCTGCGCGTGAAAGCAAACATGCTGTGGTATGCCCCGGCTGTCCTCACAGCGCCAAGGCTAGTGGTGCCACCGCGCCACAGGGGGGTCACGACAGCATATGCCCACGACGCACCATGCACCAGACACCATGGCACTAAAGCCACTCGAAACAAGTGACATTCTGCCCTGGCATGCAGCAAGACATGGCAAAGTACGTCAGATGGTACCTGGTTGGCTGCCAGTTCAACAAGTAACCCAGTCTCACAGAAACACTCACCTCACAAGCAGAATTTGCAGGTGGTCAACACTCCCACCAGCATGACACTGCCACTTGTGTCAGTTGACTCCTGATCCAGAACTTGAACTGAAGATTGAGAAAGGGGGGTGAGTTTCCAGCATCACTCACCTTGACACTGCCCTCCAAGAGCTCAAGTCCGAACCCGGACACAACAGTTCAGCTGCAGTAGAGACAAGCTCAACCTGGTCCAGAGAGAACTGACAGAGTCTGGTCAACTCAAATTGAATCCCACAAAGAGGTACCCTGCTGGTTAACACCACATCAGCAGTGAAAAAAATTCCCTCAGCCTTTGACAAACACCGAAGGGGGGAGGGAAACCAGAGCCCTCCACTCAAAACTTCACCCACAAGTTTCATGAAGGCTTCTGCAGTCAAAGAAAGAAAGGCTTAAACCACACCAACCCTGAAACAACACATGCAGTGACAAAGACCTCAACACGCAAACGCCACGGAAGGACCAACAGCTGTCAACAACAACAACCGACTTCAGACATTGCACATAGGTGTCAAGCGGAAACTGCACTGAGATGGCCGGACGTGCCTGCCTCAGAGTCACCAGAGCTGCTGGCATGAGCAACACGGCTCCCTGAACAGGACCCACCACAGAAGTACTGTGCCACCACAAACTTCTGACTCTCTGCCCAACACAGCTCAAACAAGCTCCATTCAGCACTGCCATCAGAACAGAGCAACATTCCGACCTGCAGACACCCTGAAAGTGCACTAATGTCTACCTGCTGTCCTCCTTCCACCAGCACCAGCGCTAGGTCAGTTTGCTACATGTTTGTCTCACGGTACACAAAAGCCTTGACCACTACCTGCAGCAACCAGAAAACACCTGCCTCACATGAACTGACTTTAAGATGACAGATGACACTGTCAGTGCACCTGCTGATTCAACTACCATCAATCAAGTCGATCATCATGATCCACCTGCCATTCGAATATCGGAACTAATGTCCAACGATGTTCAAACACGAACTTCGTCGGCCACAGGGGGGATATGTAGGGTATGGACGGTGCTCATGAATGATCGATCAGATTCATTCTTTGATTGAAAAAAGTGATTCGACAGGATCGGCTCCGTAGAGTCTGTGACTTGACAGTTTAAGACTTCTAGGACACAAACCATTCGCATTCACCCTCGCTCTCCTCTGCATTTCAAAGGATGCCATCGTAAAACAGCCCCCACACACAAACACACACATACATACCAAGAACAAAAGACTGTGCCATGTGACTTTTAAATTAGTTACTTTCCATTTTTAGATGTGTTGTGTTTTACCTATATGTATGCATGCTTTTTGTTATAACCATTTTAGATGTGTTTGATAATTTAGAAGCTTATAATCAGTAAATACTTGGGTAAAACCAAGTCAATCTTTACCTTGCCTTCATGCTAAGAGTTAGTATAGCCATGAATGGTCTCGAAATCTTTGTCTTTCCATTTGCAGACCGTCTAGGTTTGTTTCACTGTGCTAGGATGCATCAGACTCTTTCTTTTATTCCAAAACCCAAAGGTCTGCATTCTCAAGTAGGCAATAAAACATGCTAATCACCTCCGACTAAGAGACAAAGAAAAGTTTCCCGCTTCTCAGTTCCTTCACTCTGATTGGCTGTCCCAACTCTTAGAGGCGTGCTTTGTTCATGCCTTTATAAGCGCCCGTAGGCCAAGGATCAACCTCTTCAGTCTCCTTCTTCCAGCCCCTTCTTCCTGTTCCTTTTCCTCCTCTGGCGCGGATTCTTGGATCCTCCTTCAGCGCCATTTTCCACAAAGGACATTACCAGATTAAGAACCCAATTTGAACTTACCGCGGACTCCAACGGACCCGCCCAGCAAGACGCAAACCTCGGACCAGATCGGAATTCACACGCACGAATTCCGACCAGCCACAGAAAGAAACATAAGCAAGTAGCCCTTAAGCGATCTTTAAGCGATTTGAGTTTATACCAATAAGTTGGTCTGATTCCTTGTTTGTTCTCAAATAGGTTATTGTCTGTAATACTACCTTCCTTTGTCTCTCCTACTCTCCCTCTCTTATTCTCTCTTCTTCCCTTTTTCAATTCATCTGTGTATGTTTGTCTATTGTTTGTCGATTATTAAAATATATATATTCACACGTGATTGCCTCTGAATTGCTCATCCATAAGTCACTTTAATGGTGACCGATCCTTGTTACAAATTAATGGAAAGATCTTTCTTTGTGGCCAAAAGAAACCTTTCCTTTTTATAGAGTTTATAAGGTCAATATTTGCTGGACAAATTATCCGTCCTTTGAACTCTTTTCTAGAATTAAAGAAAATTCTACAAGTCGAATCAAGCCACAGATATTAATAATTGTTATAATCCGTTATAATTAACTGTTAATATCCAAATTCCCCTTTGTGCAGATTTATGTGTGTTTGATCAACAAAACGATTCACGCACACATAGATCCGCACCATTTCCCTTAGGCTTAGAATCGCTACAGTGTACAAGATCTATTCCGCAAAAGATCATATCAACCTTGTCATGTTCATCACTATGCCAAATACTTGTCATGACAACTTATTTTAAGATTTGTAGACAATCTTAAAATGATTTAATTTTCTTTGTTTCTGCATACACCTCATGACTAGCAAATTGAAGCACTTATGTTAAGACAAAATATAATACCATCTAAAGTTTAAATAGTTTTTAAGAATTTAATTATTTTGAGTTTTTTTTTTTTACGGAAATTAAATGGTCAATAAGAGTAGCAACGTTAAATAAGTTTTCTTGCAGTTCCTGAGACTTTTTGTATGCTCCATTTGTAACAGTAGGGCATATTGTGCCTTGGTGTTAAGGTGTGATTTAAAAGGTGCATAAAGAAGGGGGGAGACATGAACCTATACTCTTTCAAGCCTGAAAGACAAGCCTGTATGTTTCTTGGAGCCCAGAAGCACACCACCATCCGCAATCATAACATGCTACTGCTCCTCTGGTCTACTGGCTTTGTTTGAATAAGTTCAATGTGGTCTGAAACGAGGCTTTGGTAGCACTGAAGTGGCTGGTACTGGACCAGCTGCATATAGCTTGGAGAAATCAATGTCAGCCTCTTCTACATACTCTCACACTAGGTACACTATTCCAAAGGATAGAATAACTTTCTGACAGAGAATTGAGAATTTCTGGAGGGGAAAAAAAACTGAAAGGATTTTTAGGGAATATGATTAAAGTAAAGACCACCTTAAAAAATCCACTTTTAATTATCCATTTCACTGGGCATGATTTTAACCCAAGACTACCATCTAGTGGCTGGACTCATTGCACTATGTAGTGAGGGCTGTGCCAGAGTTCTGTGAATATCCTTTTTATTCAAAATCTGCGCATGATTCGAGTATGCATCATATAGGAAAACATGCAGTTTTTTGTTTTTTTTTGTCATTTTTCTGTCATCCAGACTGCTAGGAAAGATGGCACAACAGAAGCAGTGTCGTGATGGAGTGCGCTTAGGCATTTCTTCCAGCAGATGCTCTCTGTCATTAAAAATAAAGCCTACGCAAGGCCTCCTTCAAAGGCTTATGCCTTAAGCCTTCAAAGTTGGCGAGTAGTTTTAATGACTAAAAAAATCACCATGATCAAAGCAGCTCCAACCAGGTTGAGAGCTTCTGCATGGCTCAGAGGCATAATCCTATTCACTGCTTAAGACAAAGCGAAAAGAACAAAAGGAAGGAGTGCTCCTTTTAATTCCCGGAGATAATATATTTTCATGTGGGCTCTCCTGGATAAAATCTTTTGAGAATCAAGACTTGTGCTTTCACTTTTTTTCACAGTATTACCAGTGGCTGAGAAGTTGTTGAACCATGATGTAAACCTATTGTGGCCATTGAAAAAAGTTTCCGGTTCATCTGCACGGTTTCAGTTCTGTAGCTGTTACAAAAAAAAAAGTACATACTTTTACAGTGCTTCAAGGGAGAGTTCATCCAAAAATCAACATTTTGTCATCATTTTCTCACCCTTAAGTTGTTGCAAATCATTTGTAGTTTCTTTTTCTTTTTTACACAAAAGAAGATTTTTAAGGAATATTGTTTACCAGACAATCTGGTTACCAACATTCTTCAAATGTTGTGTTCAACAGAAGCAAGAAACTCATACAGGTTTATAATGTAAGGATGAGTAAAAGAGAATTTTCACTTTTATGTGAACTGCCCCTGTTATGTGAGTGGATGGGAGATAAACACTTATTTTTGGTAATGTTTTTTATCTCCAAAAAATACAAAATTGGTGAGAATGTGCACATCCATTTCTCAGAATTCTCAGAAAGGTCACCCTCCCCGCCGTTGTTGAACAATGTAAAAAAAAAAAATTAATAATTTCTGTTAGCATTCAAAATCAATTCCCCTGCGGAGATAATGAAAAGAATTACTTCCGAAACCTGATTGTTGCATATTCTACAATGCCCACAATATTACTAAATAGAAATGTCTGTTCCGATGTGATGTGATAAGAATTTGGGATTTGTGGGCAGAATTTCACTGGAACCATCAGTGGTTATCACATTGCTATGGCAACGCACAATTGTTTAGTGCGTAATGGATTCAGATCCAAGCTATGGTTTTCAGAGGGATTTGTGGGTTGGGTTGAGCACTGTGTAAAATGAGATACGAGAGGCGATTAAGTGCTTGAATTTGGTTTATGAAAGCAGATGTCTGCTCCTCTCCTCTTTCCCAGATTTATTACATTATTTGCCTGACACACTCTCTCTCTCTCTCTCTCTGGTTTATTTTATTCGACATGTTCAAGGCAAACAAAGGCCAGCCAGCTAATAGAACCTCATTTACTCCTGAACTCATTGAATTCCAGGACAGAGTGACCTGTTTGCTCGCTTTGTGGTTTCTTATAGAAGTTGATTTGGCCTATGCTTGGGCCAATGGGGATGAATATGCTGTGACCTGGTAGCCTAATCTTTTAGTATGAATGGAACAGTTGCGTACTTTTTCCAACCTACACCATTTGTAGTGCAACCACAAGCTGTCAATCTGTTAAAAGTTGGGCTAATCCATGGTGTATTTTCCTGCTGGAGCCAAAGCTGGAAAGATGATTAATTTATGATGCATTTAACCAATATCATACCAGCAAGATTTTTGTTCCATATAAATATATGTATTTATGTATGTGTGTGTGTATGTTTATATACATATATATATATATATATATATATATATATATATATATATATATATATATATATATATATATATATATATATATATATATATATATATATATCTTTCCCTCTCTCTCTTTCTCTGTCTAATGTATGTTTCTAAAATTCCGTTAGAAAATTAAATTCTAAGTTCTAGTTTGGAAGCATAAGTGATTGTGAGTCAGTTTCACCTGCTTTAGGGTTAGGATTAGCAAATGAAAGTGAAAATGAAACAGCAACACAACCCCCCAAAAGGAAATGATTTAGCAGGTAGCGGCCAGAAACAATTGTTCTCTCCTTATTCTTCCTGACTGATCTACCTTTAGTTTTGTGTTTTGTTAGGGTCCTTGTCACTGTCAGCAGGTTGCACAGGCAATCTTGGTCCTCCAGGATGGCATATCCATATGTGCCATCACTTGGAGGTTTGGTGTGTCTCCCAGCACAGTTTCAAGAGGATGTAGGAGATACTGGGAGATAGGCCGTAACAGAAAAATGTTGAAGGGCAACAACAACCCAGTAGCAGGACTCCATCTGCTCTTTTTTTTTTTGAGGAGGAGTACTGCTAGACCCCTAAAAAAATGTCCAGCAGTGGCTACTGGTGTGCATATTTCTGACCAAATGGTCAAAAACAGACTTTTTGAGGTTGGGATGATGTCCCAATGTATTCGAATGAGATCTTTGCTCATCGCTGAGCACCGTGCTGCTTGATTGGCATTTGTCAGAGAACGTCAGAATTGCCAAGTCCGCCATTTGGCGCCCCATTGTCTTCATGTATGAGAGCAAGTTCACAATGAGCATACATGAAAGAGTCTGAAGATGCAGTGGGATAATGTTGTGCCGCACGCAACTTCATTCAGCATGACTGGTTTGGTGGTGGATCAGTAATGGTCTGGGGACGAATATCCTTGGAGGGTCGCACAGACCTGTTCTAGCCAATGGTTGCTGGTGTAGTGAGCCCTGGGTTTCTCCTTGTGCATTATAATGCCTGGTTGTAAAAGTACAAAAGTACAATACATGCTATGTAGAAGTGATGTATTCTAGTGTGTTCATGATTATTTTGAAAGTAAACTTGGTATAGATGAGGTTACATTAACAAGTGGTTGTTTGTGTAGTACTTTAGCTCATCCTTTTCCTGTGTTTCATGAGCAGTCTAATTTGCATTAACATTTGTGTATCCAATTTCCTTTTGTTCTGCTTTATGCTGGATATCAAGGACTGCTCGCTCTAGACAAAGAGGTACTGCCTCCCACCCTGAAATATCTGTTTGTTCTTCATCATTACTGTTTTAAAACGGCACTGAAACTGTATCGTCGTACTGTATGGGCTGTGAATTACCATCAAGCTTAACTCTGTCTCCCTCACAACAAAGCTCAGCCAGTCCTCCAGTAACCCTTCATCTTTACTGGTGACAAGGATCCCTGGGCTCTGCCTTCGCTCCACCATGGCTCATCAACTTGCCAACTCCCTCTTTTCTCCTCTCTCCTCTCCTCTTTTGGCACTACCAGGGACCCTCGGCCTTGCGGCTCGACCAGGTTCCCTCGTCCCACCTGCTCCACCTTGGTCAGTCATCACTCTACTCTACTCACCACAACCTTCCGCTGCACTCAGGCCCTCCACCCCCTACAGCGAGTTCCTCCCTCCATCTCCACCTCTGTCCTCAGTCACACTTGGGTCCACCTCAGATACTCGTTGCCACGACTCCGCCTAGACGTCGTCAGCTACATCACCATTATGACTCTTCCCGCCATCAACTCCGCCGTGGCCATTCCTTCCGTCATCACATCCCTGGCTAGTTCAACCTTCCATTCGCCATCTCCACGCACCCTCCAAAGCCTCCACTGTACAAGTAATGGTTTTGGAGGGTGTGCAGCTGTGAAAGATTCATTTTGTGGAAATTGATGAGTAAATGTCTTTCCCTCACTAGCATCTGCATTTGATCTGTTATTACTGTACTGGAAAACTGTGGCATGAGTTTTGACAGTTCATCAAAGCATTTCTCTCTCACCTCTTTATATTTACCACAGTGAAGGAGAAAGCATGTCTCTGTCTCAGCCTCAGCAGTGTCACAGTGAGCACCGACTCGTTCTTCCTCTGGCAGCCATGTCTGTCTGCGTTTCCCTTTTTTTTATATCAGACTCCATCGATGAGATATATTGGAGATTATACATTCCGTTTAGGGCCCGATTAATTCCAACATTATGTTTGTTTTTACTTTAATTTTCCCAATGGTTCAAAATATGTATCTTTGCTTTCTTGGGTTTTAAGGGCCTCACGTTGTCTGTATAATTTGTAATATGTATGAAAACATTTAGTTTGAACAGAGTTCTGTATGCAGGGATTCTGTAAGTTCTTTTTTCCTCCCTTCTCTCTCTTTTGTTCAGTGTGGCAAGACTTGTCAAAACATTGCATATACACATTACACAACTGCAGCAGTAGTCAAAATAAAGATATTTATTATTTTTGTAAACCGAACTGTCAATTACATCCATAACAAGTTGATACTGACACACATGCACATTTCAATTCCAGGCCTCACAAAGGTTTCCTAGTTGTTATTTATGATAGATCATCCACTCTGGTTTATTTCTGTCCCAGCCTCTCCAGAGCTTTATGTAAGATCTTCAGGTCATCCCTCATCTGCCCTAAAGCATTCTGGATCTTAGAAGGCTCATCTAGGACCTCCATGCTGCAAGTGTAGGGATCATATCTAATGGAAAACGGCTTCTGTATTGTGGATGAATATTGTCTGTGGAACGACAGCAATAGCAGTCAATAATGACAACCTGATAATGACAACAAGTCATCTAGAAAAAAACACCCACCTCAGCTTGCGTTTGGCATCCTCAAAGCTCTCGGACACAAAGTAAACAGGCTGATATGATTGGTCCTGGTATGGTTGGACTGCAGTCTCAGCAGGGTTGAATGACTTGTACTGGGGCTCATTAGAAAGGGCATACTGGAAAAAGTGAACAATTTATTATCCGTTTAATTTCCACTTAAACGCTGTTCTTTTAAACTTTATATTCATCAAAGAATCATGAAAAAAAATTACCATGGGTTTCCACTAAAATATTAAGCAGCACAACACTGATAATAATAAGAAATGTTTCTTGAGCACCAGATGATTTCTGAAGGATTACATGATACAGAAGACTGGAATGGAATAATGGCTGCTGAAAATTCAGCTATGCCATACTTTAATAATTGAAATAATATTTCACATGGTTTTTACTGTATTTTGGTGAGCATAAACAACAGTGTCAAAATACCAAGTGCATAAAGCAGGTGTCTTCAAGAGTAAACAAACAAATAAGGAAGCAATCAAACATAAATACATTTTTGTATTACCAAAAGTTCTCCATAGGAGGAGAGAAGTCCAGCTCCATAGGCCTTCACTGTTCCATTTTGCTTGCATAGGCCAAACTCCACTGTAAACCAGTACAACTGTGTGTGACATTTAGACTTTGGTTAGGCTACACATACAAACAAACATGTATACTATATACATACAATGGTTAATATAAATGGTTGGTTTTGAAATTTCATTCAAGGACAGAATATTTATAGATAATGAATGGGTCTTTTAACCAGTTCTTGAATATGTCATTTGAATGAAGCAACACAAGAGGGCACTAAAGACTTGTTTAAATGCACTGTTCTACAATTAAGTATTCTCCCACAGAACATTTCTATGTACTCACTGTGGATAGTTTCTCTATATCCTCATCTGATGCGCCAAGTGAGGCAAGACCAATCTCCTGCAAGGTAAACAATTCAGAGTCAAATACAAATTATTTATAAGTATTGAGAGATTGAGGATTCAAATAAAACTTTTCTGTAATAAAATAACTTGCATTGGGAATGATGTTAAAATATCCAGATTCATGCATTTTCTATTTTGACAAAATGGTGTATGTACGGGTATTTTCATTGTAATACCTGTGAAAACTGAGCAAATTCTTTGTCTGCAAGCATAGGGATATGTCCAAGTAGCTCGTGGCAGCAGTCACTGTTGACATTAAAATTGAGTTAGTTGAAATATCAGTGTGTATTAAAAGACCAGTTATGCCCTTTTTAGTAATGCTGTTTAGTTGCTGTCTGTGTGAAGCCCATCTTTCCGAAAAGTACAATATGTGCTCTGATTGGTCGGCTGGACCAGTGTGTTGTGATTAGTCAACCACTTGGAGTATGTTTTGGAAATCGCAAATACCCTAATCACAATTTTCACTACTAAAGCAACTCAACTCAGGCCTCGTCCCTTTTTTCTGTTTATTTAAATGAGCAATATTGTGACGTGTACATTCCCGGAAGACTACAAGTACAAGACTACGTGTACAAGACTACAAATCAATGTGTTTTTTAGGGAGTTCAGAAACAGTGCAAACTGATAAATAAATACAGTGGAGTTCACTTATCTCTACTCACGGTTAACTCACCAATCCTATTATGTCGACGTTTTTGAAGTGGGACCGCCAAACTCCCTATTTGTCTTAGCATTTTCTTTTCGGTAATGTCGATTTTTCAATGTCACTAATATCTCGAGCACAAAAGAGGGACAAATTCGCCACTTCACATATCTCGTTATCTCGTGACTCAACTTGCATCTAGTTCACTGCACATGCGGTGAGTTTGCGTTGCACTCTGTCAGTGACGCTTGTCTCACAGCGCCGCGCAGCAGTCTCTGAAGTGAAAGCACATATCATTCTTACGCGCTGAGCATAGCGCGTGTCAGAACAAAAGCAGGTGTGTGTGTCTAAGCCTCGTACTCATTGGTCGTTAACGCTGCGGATTGAAGAACCCAGTTGTTAAAAGACGGGGCGAAGCCGAATTTGTTGAGAAAGCACATTAGATAGGCAGAACGCAAGAAAGTATGCAATCTAGTACAGCGTGATGACCTCACGAATATGTTATGACTGTTTACGCTGTGAGCGAAATTGTGTTTGCAATGTTGGAAAATATAATTAAAGGTTTGTATTGAGAATCGAAGGTGTTTTTTTTTTTTGTGTACTGGTAAATCTCTGCTGTTAGTTGATGCACATATGCCTTTTGTTGTTAGCAAACATATACAGTGTATGTACATTTTTATAGCATGCCGATCGCTTCATCTAATAAATCAGCATATTGACTGTTGGTTATCTCGATCATCGGTTATCTCTATGCTTTTTGCAACCCTGAGGCCGTCGAGATAACCATATTCCACTGTAGAAGAATAATAAGACTTGAAACGTTGCAGACATTTTTCATGCTCAGCAACATTGCACAGTTAAGAAAGTTGAAAGTGTACCATAACAGCATAGGCATAACAGGACCTCTTTAAAAAGGTTTACAAAATGTGTTGCTGTGCATACGGTTCAGGGGAATGCATGGGAGCTGAAGGGTGACGAATGTACTGGGTACACTGGAACACCCGGAATGCTAGACTGGCAAGAAAGTCCCGAGCAGAGAGCAGCCCCGCCACTGGCCGCAACTGAAACCCTGTCCTCTCTATAAAAAATACATATATAAAAAGCACACACATCAATGTAAATTGTAGTTTGAATGTTTTTAACTGTTTGTACACAGAGATTAAATAAATAGGCCTGTTTACCTTTAAGAAAAGCAGACACTTCTCCGAGCTGAGGGATCTTGTCTTCCCCATACAAACATTCGCTCTCCAGTTGGCCCAGGGCTTCTAGAAACTGTCTGCAGGCATGACTGGGGTACAGACTGCTCAGAGTCCTGTAGACCTCCCTCCTGCCTCATCACAAAAAGTGTCTTCTCTGAACATTTGATTCAATGACAGAGAGTTGAAGTAATGATTGCAGTTAAACTCAGAACTGGGAAAACCTACCAAGTTGCAATTTCTTCTGGAGTGTAAACCACTACAGGTAAAGGGTCACCACTACAATGACAAAAGAAAGATATTGTTTCCCTAAAATATATTTGCATAGTTGATTATTGAAGTTCTTGCACTAATTACATACAAAATTGCAGTTCTTGCAGTAATTACATACTATGATTAGTTTGCACAATGCACATTTTATAATTGTATGATTAATTATTATTATTGAAGTTTACAGTAATTTATACATTATGTAAATTATACGATTCATTTTTATTCATAATAAAGAATAATATTAATTAACAATAAATAATTGTATCAATTAGCACAATGCACATTTACCAACAACAAAAATTATTACTATTATTATTTTCAGATTGACAAAAATGTACATTACTTACTGCTTATAGGTGAAAGCCAGAGAAGAAATTAATTCTCTTCGTTTTCTGTATTCTGGATCGCTAAATCCCTGAATAATACAATAGTTCAAATCACTCATGTTGTTCAGTTGATCTAAACAATGTACAAGCAGAACTTGGATTATAAAATCCTGATTATAAACAATGTCCTGCTTTAAAAGCAGCATCACTGTTGTTCACTTACAGGATGGTCCTGGTTTAGATCAGGGTCATATTTTGTCATCAGATGATTGCATTTGTCGAGGTCAGAAATCTTCTTTGGAAACCGGGGAACTATATGATCAAAATAAGACAAAAATAAATAAACAAATGTCTTCTGGTGTCAAATGCCATATGGAATAGATAAATCACCTACTCTTTTCCTCTTGCACTATTCGCACTTCGTCAGCAACTCTTTTTAAGGAATTGATGAAAATGTCAGTGTCGGAACAGTGCACTTCACATCTCATGAAGAACTCCAGATCCTCTCCAGCACCCTTCTTCGTCTTCCTGCTTGGCCGACTCTCCAGATGAAGGATCTTGACTTCAAAAGTCTAAGTTACAAAAAACAGACACAACATACAAACACTAGAAATATCAGTTGTAGCACTTGTGTAACACTTTCAGTGCAGTGCTTTAGGACTCAACAACTATTTGTTTTGTTTTTAGAGTTGTTAACCTGTTTTATGATCTTGTTTCCAATTTTATTTACATACGTGTGTGTGGTGCAATTATGGAGTAGAACCAACATGTTCAATTGCCTCAATAAATTCATGCACAGAACTTAAAATGTTCATGTTTTCTATTGGTGTTAGGTAACACTTTATTTTAAGGTGACAACAGGTGTTACATGTACTTACTATAGTAAATAATGCGTAATGTCAAGTAACTAACCCTAAACTCAGTAAGGACATGTAGCCTAGTTAATTTGTATTACTCAGTAGGCCTACTTCTTTGTGCAATTACACTGTAACAACGTTAGCAACAAAATAGCACAAAAAAGTGAATATTATAGTGTGGAAATATTCCATATCTAAGTAGCTATAAGTCTGAGACACACAACGTGAAAAAAACTTTACAGACGACGAACAAAATGTATTTGTGTGTGTTACAACAACGGTAATGAAGAAAAATAAATCGAGTAAAAGCACGTACCTCAAACACTTTGCCAGCCTTGAAAAAGCCTGCGTTTTTCTCATGTTTGAGAGCGAAGAGGATGTTAAGAGTGACTTTGCCGCTCTTCTCCTCCTCAAACACGAAGCTGTCCCCGCAGCGCGAAGGGCCCGGAGATGAGGAGCCGCTCTCTCTGTCGCGCCGCGCGTCTTCGATCAGACTGCGCGTTCTGCCGCACGGCGGGATATTCTGCGATATACTGTCCGTCTTCATCGATTCTCAGAGAGACGATCAATATGATTATATCCAAACACTTTCTGTCGCTAAAGTTTTGACACTAAATAAGAAGTCCAAATCTACCCAGATGCGGAGAAAACTCTGTGTTCGCGGTGGGGCCACAGCCTTGCGATTTATATCGTGCGGGACTTTATGTTAATGCGTTGCGCAAATACACGTCTGAATTTAAGCTGCGTTGCGTCACGTCACGAATTTGTCTTTTTTATTTCCGAGCAGCAAATTAGAGACGTGACACGTGACGTTTCACAGCCAAAAGCGACGAATTACATAAACTAAACGCTGTTTTCGTGAAAGGTCAGAACTAAATGAGTCTTTATTGGAAATATATCAATAAATTAAGTATCTTTTGTTTTTAGGCTCATGAATGATGTGAAAATTGGCCATTGGGGTTGCGCTGCTCTCCAAGGTACTGAAACGGACTTCTGCTGTATGCCTGCTGTTCAACTGTAAATGGGATAAATGATAATAATACTAAATTATATAAAATGTTTATTGGTTGTAGTGTAGTAGCCTATAATAATAACAATAATATTAACAATAATAATAATGAAGTAGCTATTATACATAATAAATTATATAAAATACGCAGTAGTGTAGCCTATCCTAATGAAAATAATAATAATAATAATAATAATAATAAAGACAGTAATAATAATGATGATGATGATGATAATGATGATGATGATGATAATAAAGATAATAGTTTTTTATAATAACGTAGCTTTTATTGATTTTTTTTAATACATGTGACAATGCATGCATAACATTTAGGTCACGGATCAATCATAAATGCTGTATGTTGAATTGCGTCCACAGTCAAGAGAAACCGCAAATTCTTAAGCTTTGTTTGAATAAAATACCTGAAAATAAAAGCACTCATAAAAACAATTCGTCCCCCCAAAATGCACTGGCTCAACAAACACTTGATCCCGTGATTCATGGGTTGCGGTTCGTTTGGAAAATTACAGCAACATTGTGCGACAACAAGAAGCAACAGCTGAAAATGTGGACGGTAAGCAATCTGTGTTTCTGTGCGGTTAAACTTCCAAGATTATAAAAAACACATACTAATATATATCTATATATGTAATAACATATGGCCTTTTGCGAGAAGCTTCTTGGTACTTATTACGATTTGTTTTTACATGCTTCGTGTTATTTCGTTAAATGACAGTTAAATACGTTGTGCCTAAATACATTTGGACTAGAAAGATTAGGCTATAAATATTGTCTGCATGCAATACATAATGACTAATTTAATACTTAATATCATGCTCTCTCTGTCACAGCTTGATTAGCAAAACTAAAAGAGATGATTAGGAGCCTAAAGAGCAATATAGATAATGCTTATGAATCTTTGATTCTCCTGCATTTCTTCTTTACTCCCTCGCATTGGTTCACTTCATCTTTCGCAGAGCATTGCAGAGGACCGAGATTTCACCTGTGGATAATAATGAAAAACAAACAAACAAACAAAAACATAAATTTGGGATACATGTGGATTAGCCTAAATTCACATATTACATAACAAAAATGGCTAAAGATTCTTCTGGTCATCTGAATAACAAAAAAAACATTGTTAAAAAAGGCTTGCTTTAGGCACCAATCACAAAATGAACACTGTAAAAAGTAAAAATAAATCTTATGTATTATCAAGTTACTCAACCTACTAAAGTTAAAAAAGTTTTATTTCTGCCTTTTTAAAGTTTTTAAAGTAAAATGTCATACCAAAGTCATAAACTGCAATCATACTGTGTATGCATTTTGAATTTCACTATTAGTAAAAAAAACAACAACAAAAAAACACTTTGGGCATTAAATATGAAATATAAATGAGCATAAGTTTTGATGGGTTTTTTTTCCAATTCAAATACATTGGACAAATCAAATAAAAGCATTCAATTAAGTTTAGTAAAGAAAACAAATTACAGTGAGTGCTCATCTGACCCTTAAAAATGCTTTGAAGGAATATTCTGTTTGACTTGATACTAAATAGTATTTTTACTTATTAGTGTCTTTTTTTACCGCAAGAAAGTACATTTTTGATAACACATTTTTATAATTACTTTTCCAGAACCTTTAGTTGAGTCTCCTCCCAACTCTGCTCATTCCTATTTACATTCAGAATAGAATTTCTGATTTTTCTTTATTCATTCTTGAGTAATTATGGGTAGGACTTGTTTTAAGTGATACATAACACAAAACTGTAAAAATGTTGTTGTTTTTAAGCAATCAGTTTGCAACTAATTATTAGACTTAACAAGACTTTAAAAAAGCATGCAAACCGACTGCATTAAAAAACAAGTGAAATAGAAATAGCTGTACTGACACAAGCTTATAGTGCAGTTCACCTACAAAAGTTTGCAAAAAAATTACACTAGAGAGTACTTGATAATTTACTCCTGACTTAGTATAGCTACTGTTGTGTTTTGCAAGCTGAATATTGAAGTCTGTGTGTGACTCAAGCAAGGGATTATATCAACCCAATTAAAAGTTTCACAGGGTGTTTAAAGGTGTTTATAACATAAGTGTTAACAATAACATTTTTAAAGATCATTATCAAAATCAACATCAATTTATGAAGTCAGCTTATTTAATGTTCTCTCATTTTTTTCAGTTGTATTGACAATTCAACATTCAAGAAGAACTTGGGAAATGAGTGAATGCAGCTAGAGAAAGAGAACTGCAGAAGTGGAGGAAATTAGTGAAAAGTCTATTAAGAATTGCCCCACCTCAAAAAAATCCACCTCCTTTGTTAAATTGTCACTCAAATCAATCAATTAATCTTAACTTGGATTTTCTGAGTAAACACAGAATTACATGTGAGATAGATTTTTCCTAAGGTAAGATATAAAGTATAGTGAACTAAAAAGTGTTAGTTAGAACAACTGTTGTATTTGACAGTGAGTAAGACACACCACTGATGCTGTCGGCCAGGTTCTTCAGTTGCTGTGTGTTGTCCAGCACCTCAATGCTCTGTGTATAGGGATTGTAGTGCACAGTGAAAGGTCTGGGAATGGTGGCGGCGAATTTCCTGTAATAAAACAATAATAATGCACATAGATAACTGTAAAAAGGACTCTGAGAGAAAGGTTGATTTTGTTGACTTAATTGCAGACACATTATACCTGACTTTTTCTTTGGCGTCTTCAAAACTTTCAGCCACAAAGTAAACTGGCTGATATTCTGTAATGGGATACATTTGCAGGGAGGTCTTCTCTGGCTCGAAGGGCTGAAGTTTGGGCTTGTCTGTTAAACAGTACTGCAAGACAGTAGAAAAGCATCTAATTTCTGTTCTCCATATTTTTGTACATTGGTGTCATGTTTCTGTGGATCACTCCCCTACTCATACATTAAAAAATATTCTCTAAAACCTAGAAACCAGTTTATTTTGTAGGGTTAGAGTCTATTAGAGCACAGGGCATGAAGCAGGAAGAAATATACACCTGCAGTTCACCATAAGATGAGAGCAGACCAGCACCGTAAGCCTTAACTTCATTTCCTTGCTTGCACAGACCAAATTCCACAGTGAACCAGTAAACCTACAAATAATAATGATAAACATGTTATAATCATGAATTTCTTTTTATAGAGCCAAATGTACCATGTGGTCTTATAACATGGCCTCAGTTAAAAAGTGGAAAATAACTCTTTTTAATCTACAGCAATACTTACTGTAGCCAGCTTCTCAATGAACTCATCAGGGGCACCCAAAGAGGCAATTCCAATTTCCTGATCAGACCAAAAACATCATCACGTTTGAACATTATGTCACTGATAAAATGCATATTATAAACATAAAGTATCAAGCAACTATTTTATGTGCAGCTAACTAGCCTAATTCTCTGGAAGCCGATTTCCATCATGGAACAAAGATATAAAAGTGTAAACAGAATTCTGATGAATAAAATTCAGAATTGCAGGATATCAACTCATCATCGTAATGGGAAAAATGTCAAATTTGTGAGATAAAAAGTCATAAATAACCTATTTTTATTTCTTGGTGTAAATAGGCCTCCATATAAAACAGTTACTATTTACTTTAATATAGAAATGTACAAAACTGTAGGTCAAGATTATGTTTCAATATATGTCTGTGGGCTAAAAAATAAATTCACTTCAGAAATTTAGTTCATTTATTGACTGTAAGTGGTTGCAAAAGACATGAATAAAAGAGCTGGGTCTATTTGCAAGCAGTTTTCTTTAGAAAAGCAGATTTACCAGAAACTAAACCAAACAGAGGGGTATAAAAGTATAGGGACTCACTAGAGACTAAATTAGATAATTATCAAGACACAGGAATATTATATTATATTATATTTTTATACAGTTTCATTAGAGCATGTAACGATATCAAACCTGTGAGAACTGGGCAAAACCTGGGTCAGCAAACAGTGGGACATGACCCAGCAGCTCATGACAGATGTCCCTGAGGAAATAAATACATATTTTAGCCACTTTAATATTACCAATATTTCCTATGATAACATTTCAAAATTATTAACTATATTTGTGACATTTATTTCAAAGATTGAGCTGTGTGTAAAATCTTCCCTGTGTATACTCACGGTTCAGGTGTGTACATGGGTTTGGAGCTATGGCGAATATACTGGGTCGAGTGAAACACTCGGAAGGCAAGACCAGCTAAGAAATCACGAGAGGAGAGGAGACCGGCCACAGGACGCAGACGGAAACCAGTGGAAGCTGGGAAATCAACAAAGGATGAGACATGTAGAGTACAGTTAAAACACAATTATTGTGTTTTATTTTATTTTACATTACATTACACACTAAATTCTAAATTTTATATCCCCAAGTAAAACTATTTTATTTTAACAAATTTTTTACATGCTAAATATAACTTCAAACCAGCTCTATAGTGGAAGATAGCTCTTACACTGCAGGTAGCGTGAGACATCTTCTAGCTGTGGGATGTTGTCCTCGCGGTACCCACAGTACTTCTCCAGCAGTGGAAAAACACGGTTGTGTTCATGGCAGGCGTGTGTGGGGTACAGAGTCTTCAGCTCTCTAAAAACTATCCCCCATGTGGCCTTCTCTTCAGCCGTGTATTCAACCTTTGGAATAACCTGTCCACTAACAGAGGAGAGAAACGCTTAGCTCATTTTTAAGACACAATGTGTTCAAATACTTTTGTCTGAACACTATCTATAGTTTATTATTTAAAGCCTGCAGCAAATATCTAAAGCCTTTTATAATAAATTCCACTATCATTTGTTTTAGAATAAAAAAAAACTCCACTTATCTAGTTGTATACATCTCGAAACCCCAAAATTAAATTATCACTCACCAAAAAATGTCATGTGTTTTTAGACTTTCATTATATAAACAAACAAAAAACAATTCAACATCTTTTATGCTACCCAGAATAAATGAAATCTTACAGGTTTGGAACTACATGCATTTTAATTTTTGGGTGAACTGTCCCTTTAAGATTCCAAATGCTTGTTGGATCCCATTAATACAATATTTAAATATTTATAATATTTTGTATATCAATATTTTAATATTCATGTATTTAATTGTTTTTTGTTTGTTTATATAATGAAAGCCCTAAAACACATGAAATCTTTTGGTGAGTGAATGGTTCTTTAATTTAATTTTGTCCCATTTTTAAACCAAAAACAGCACTAAAACAGGGGTTTAACTAAATAAACAAGCATAAACATGTGTAGCTCACGTATTACTTTAGCACAGTTTGTGCTTAATACGGTGTAATCAGATTTTAGTCTTTAAAACGTTAAAATTAACTGAGATAAGCACAAATGTCAGGACATGTCAAAACACTGAGCTTGGACGTCATATCTGTGAGTGATGAGTGGTGTTATTATTGATGGAGCGTGTATGTAAATGTGAGCTTCCTCAGGGGGCGTAGCATTCAACGCTCCTGCCCTTTGTAGTGGCCGTGTGAATAATGCATCATAATTATGATGACAAAGCTCCCGGCACTACGGACTGAGCTGGGACCCTGTAATTTAGCCCTTTTGTTAGGCAGCAGGAGTAATTTTCCATAGAAAGCACAACAAAACAACAGGGAAAACGCTAGAGACGGGACAATCCCTGTGGGAGAGTGGGAGAGAAAGAAAGAACAATGAGGGCAATAGTTACTGTCTATAGTTGTAGGCAATGTCAGCAAATTCCTTTCTCCTGGCGCGGTAGACGGGGTCCGTAAAGCCCTGCAAATGAGAGCGACGTTAGGCTGTTTGTGATCACAAAGTGGGTCTACGGCTAGTTCTGATCTCTCAGTAGCCTTTGACAGTGTTATTTGACAGTCTCATGCAGAAGACTCATTCAAATGAAGCCTTTGTAGAGTGTTTGCTGCTCATGATGAATGCATTTTAGTTTAATGACGGCTGGAAAGGGGCAATTATTTATAATTACAGGGGCTCAATTAAAGCGATGACATCAATTTGAGGGCCCCCGTCCGTTTCCATTAGAATAGAAAGTGATGCAGATCCTGACTGTGGGCTTTTAGCGTCGCATGGACAAACTACGCGTCTACAAAAATACACCCACACACGCATGTGTTTGAAATAAAAATGAAGAAGTTCCCCTCACGCTCACTTTCGCTCTTTATTCTGATCATACAGACGGTAACTTCAAAAACAGACGCACACGCACACGCACACACACAAGCACACACACACACACACACACACACACACACAGACACACACAGACACACAGAGTGTCTTACAGGGTGGTCTGCATCCAGCTCGGACCCATAACTGAGAATCTGATTGGCAAAGCGGTCCAAGTCCTGGATTACATTGGGAAACCATGGAACTTTAGATGAGTGGGAGAAAAAGAAGAAGAGTGTTCATGAAAGTAATATGCAATGTGAGTTCAGCTCTATTGACAGCACCCTTGTGAAAAAGAAGTACACTTTCAAAAATATATAATATTTAAACAGAAATAATGTACTACATAAGTGTAGACTGAATGTAATGTTTTTTGGAAACTTGATTGCGTGCTAATTTCAATTCAATTAAAATATATTGGTTTTTGTTTAAGTAATACTTGAATACATCTTTATATCTATTTTCTTTTAAATATAGTCTACTCTATATAAATACTGTAAATATATACTATATTTGGTCAGTTCTACTGAAACCTGTATGTATATAAATATATTTGTAATTACACAGTTGTAATGGTGAAATTGTAATTTAAAATACTTTAACTTTTAATGTAATATCAACTATAAACTAATCAGGTAATTAACTTCTGCTTTAGCATGTTATTCAACACATAAAAAGTGTACTTATAAGTACTTATTAAAACAAAAAAAGCTTATTAAAAGCTTTAAAATGTAAAATGTTGGCTTTTGACTTTATTACAAAGGTATTTCACAAAAGTTTACTTATGTGTATCATTAAAACTGCATTATCTGCTTCTTTCAAAAATACTTTTAAGCACACTAGAAATGTACATTCAATTCAATTAAGTGCACTTCTTTTTTTACAAGGGCATAGTATTGTACTTACAACGCCAGGTTAAAATGAAGATGTCTTTTGAATGTTTATCCATAAGACTAAAATATTATGCAGAGTTTAATGAAATTACTGATTATTCACAACTCTCCACAAATTTCACTCATTTGAATCATGGGAGGAACATTTATCCACCTAGAACACAAGTCCCACTTCTTACTACTTTAATTTAGACAACTTTACAGCTCAAATAACACATTTCTGTATCGATGAAGTTTAAAGTTCTTCGTCTTTTAAATCCTCCAGAATTCCTCGTCCCAAAGACTTCCATTGAAATTCCTGATTTTGGCTTATAGTGTTTCCCTTCTTTGAGTTTTTATTAAATTGAGATTAATTATCTAAGTTCTGGATATGTGACCTTGTTGATATCGATTGGTCGCTAACATCAGCATGCTAACAGAGATGGATGACACAGTAGTAAACAGAAAGCTTTGTGTAGAACGAGGCTAAATCTTGCTCTACAGCAGCCAGAGCTGTGTATCGTCTAGATTTATGACAGTTAAACTCTTCGGAGGTCCAGCCATCAATACATAGTTTAACAGTGAGCCTGAGGCGGTCTGAACAAAAGGCCAACGACTGAAACCCCTGACTGGTTTTCCTCATCGGCCATAAATATCCATTAATGTCTCTGCTCTGTGTTTTCTTATTGTATAGAGGGGGAAATTGTGATGGGTCTGTTGGTCTGTCAGTCTTTGTATTGAACTTTGACCCCCACCCTGCTGAACTGACTCTTGGGGAGAAACAAGACATTTCAGTCCATCTCTATGAGTCTGTTTGTCCTCAAAATCTAAACTAATGTAATTCTGGAAACAACCATAAGAGAGGCTGAGTGCAAGGGTCTTTTCGATCCATCTGGACGATGACATTTATGAGCGATTACAACATGTGTTCTATTTCTGTTCTTTTTAATATATACTATCTTATTCTTGATCCCTCATTTCCTCTCTTGCTGGGTTTCTCTCTGACCTCAAAATGCCAGCTTTTTTCTGGTAGAGAAATGAGTTATTCTTCATACTGTTGCACTGTGTCTCACCTGTGTCTTTCTGTTTGTTGCGAGACAACTCGTGAACTTGGCCACTGATCTGTGTACGCAGACTTTCAACAACTTCATCCAGAGCTTTATAGGAGCCTTGATCCACACTGATGAAGAACTCATATTCTTCTTTGTTCTTGCGTGATGGACGGGACTCAATGTGGGTCATGTTAATGCCTTTCTCCTGCAAAGTACAGACAAAATGTTTACATATAAATGTTTCATTGTAATATGTAATTATTCAATTATTCAATGTGCTATATTACAATTTCTGAATATCTCAAGTATATTACTTGTTCGGTTTACAATTAATCGAGTTACAATTAATGGGAGTTTTTTTCTTCATATTTACTCATGCTTTAGAATATTTGAAAAAAGGGTCATATTCAAATTGTTTAGACTATATGCAAATAGAGAATAAACACTAGGTGGCACTCCAAGCTAATCCATCTAAGGAAAAAGCAATTGATTAAAAAATGTGTAAAAAGTATCATGAACATGACATTATTATGAGTGTTTGACAGACTGCGGTCCTCTCTTTTCATAATTAACTTGCCATTTAATAAATTTGTGTAATGCATTTAGCAGTAACCGCACGATACTAAGCTTGCACGAACACACACACACACACACACACATTTGGGCAGCAACTGGGACTAACTTGTGCAGCTTTTCTTCAGCCAATAGGAGAGAGGGTGTTTTTGCACAGTTTAAGCCAAAACATGTTTGTATTTATGTGTTTTTATGCACACAGAGGGAGGACACCCATTTCTGTTTGCCATAGGCCCATTGAGAAGGCGGATAGGGTTACAATGCCTTGGACCCTCTCTGGTCTTTTTCATCTCTAACCCCCCCTTTCCATGTGGTACTGATTGAGTCCACATGCATCTACATCCTTTACTACTCAAAACACAACACAGCAGAGAATTGCTGCATTATTATTCTGCATGGCTGGCTTTTTTTTTTTGCAGTGCCGAGTTATTAAAACTGTGTCCAGCATGTCAGTGGGTTCAATCAGAGCATTCATTGTATCCATTTTGCATATGTTTTGTATATGTAAAATGCCACAAAGCCCCTGTATTTTCTCCAAATAAACTAATTGCTAGTTAATTTGTGGCTTTTTCTGAATTGTGTGCCATACTGTCATAATAATATAAAATATAAGGATATTAATAATATTAATTAATAGTATTATTTAGTATTGTATTAATTAATAACGAATAGGCTTCTGCACAGAATTATATTATTAATTCTGAATAAATTGTCAGATGTTATTGGAACTGGAATTCATTCAGAATAATATCTATTATTCAACATACAATTTTTTTAAAGTGTCTTTCTTAAAATCATACAAAATTGAGTAGGGGTGTTTTAAGGGGGTGTTTTGTTTATGTAAAATGCCTCAAAGCCCCTGTATTTGGTCCAAGTAAACTAATCGAGTAGGGGGTGTTTTAAGGGGGTGGAGTAGGATTGGATAGAAGAACCAATCAGAATTCACAGGCTATGCTTTTATCTAACTTTTTTTTTCTAGCATTAGGGGGTGTGAGTTTGGCCCATATCCATTATTGACTGGCACTAAAGCACCAGAGAACTTTCTAGGCATCTTAGTTTGATTGCTGAGTTTCAGGAAATCACTGCACATATTGATATACAATATGTTGTATAATCATAAATATTAATTTTCCCAAAGACATAAACATTCATATAAATTAAAACAATTCATTTATATATTTTCTTTAGGCATAAGCCAAAATGTTAATATAGGTCAATACAATAACATTTTGGTATTTTACATCTTAATTTGACCATAACCAAGTACTAAATTAGCTATAATATATATATATATATATATATATTTTTTTTTTTTTTTTTTTTTTTTTTTTTTTTAAAGAAAGGAAAAAAGAGTTTACCACATTTTGTTGTTAAAAATACCTGAAAAAGGAATCAAACTAAATTATTGTCAGTAAAGCTAGCCAGTATGTTCTGCACATCAACACTGTCAAGCGGAAATACTATCTATACTATCTATTGTAGAGCATTATTTGCTTTTAGATGAAAAAAATAAAAAAATACTGAACAAAACAGGGTATAACTAGATTTAGACCAGCTATTAGATCAATTTAAAAATGCACTTTAAAGAAATTATTTTATAGTTAGAAGTTACAATTTCTTTAATTAAATTCAGAAAACAAAAGCAGTCATCTACGTGGGAGTATTTTTCCTTGCACGTAGGCAGAAAAAAAGTCAACATACAAAAACAAAGTATACCGAACTTTGATACAAGTAGAGAAGAACTTTGGAGAGGATTCAATGAATCTTGGCAATTTTACAGGACACAGGCACATAGTGTGCCTGTTTATGTGTTTATATGTTGTGATAGCTGAACACATTACTATCAATGAGTGTTTATCCTACAAAAATAAGAAAAATACCCCTAAAGGGTCTATATAAGAACAGAAAAGTAGTACCCAGTAACAAACTGCTGTAATCCTATAAAGTACTTTTTTTTTTCTTAATTGCTTGTAATGTCCTTTCATCTCATCAAAACACAATTATGAATACGGTGTGGACAGGTCACAATGTTCTTTCACAATGGCTTTTGACTGCTTTTTATTGCTCATTTTAGTAAACTCATACTAAGGAATTCAAAATGTTCGTGTCATTTCACCACAGCTGAACTCAATTGATCAAACATAAAATAAAACTGTGATATTATGACATTTGTGATAATAACTGTTTTAATATATACAATAATATATTTAATTTAATAATAATAATATTTTTTTTAATAATTCTGTGACAACAAAGGTGAATTTTCAGCCTCAGTGTCTCATGATCCTTCAGATCCTTAAATCTAATATGCTGATTTTCTGTTCAAGAGACATTTTAACAATACAAAACTGGTTGAAAACGTGTTCTTTAATATATCATGGTGCTAGATGGTCAACATATCCTTGCTGTTTTATCAACTGAGGGCATGTCATAAACTTCATTAACCCTTCTGGAATTAGATCATATGCACAGTATTGAATCTTCATAAATACATCCTCATTCGTATTTTGCATTTCTACAAATGTCAAACTATTGTTCCACTGTCCCTGACCCTCAAGTTTTAACTTTAGATAAATGCAAGTGTATATAAGAGACAGAAAGTGTGTGAGAGAAAAATGGAGAGATATGTGATAAGATGCTAACCTCGAATAGTCTCAGAGCTTTTACAAGAGCTCCAACCTCCTCTTTCAGAGAGAAGATGCAGGACACCACTCCTGATTTGTTTATTGGTTCTTCCAGGTAGGATGAGGTCAGAGAGCCCTGTTAAACAAGCAGACACTCACACAGTTACACATTTCATCATCAACATGCATCAAATGAGTGCAGAACCATGCTATTAAATAGATTTTTCGAAGGCTTTGCACTTGTTTTATGTCTTGAGAGTCCACATTTCTTTGTTTTGTCCTTGAAATAAACATTAATTAATCTTTCCAGTAGTGCCAAGGGACAGAAATGACCTGTCTCTGCTTGTGAACAATATATTTCTTTGTTTTCTTTAAAAAACAAAAAACAAAAAACAACAAGATGGAACAGAATCTGTTACACATGGAACAGTGTCTGTTACATATTAGCAACTAAACTACAGATTATTAACTTTCAAGGCACACTCACTTTAAAAGTAATTGCCCACAATAGAAATTAATGTTACATGCAAATAATGTTTCCTTCAAATCAATGTCAACAGGTTTGTGTAAATTTAGAATGAGGGGTATGATTATCTGAAACCATTGCATGACCCTACTTTTGCTTCAAAAGTAAACAGTGTGTGTGTGTGTGTGTGTGTGTGTGTGTGTGTGTGTGTGTGTGTGTGTGTGTGTGTGTGTGTGTGTGTGTGTGTGTGTGTGTGTGTGTGTGTGTGTGTGTGTGTGTGTGTGTGTGTGTGTGTGTGTCTGAGCAGAAGGACTTTAAATCTCCTGACCAAAGTATCACTAACATTCCTGTGAATCAAAGTCCCGATATCATAACTCCCCCATATTCTCACAAAACACACTTTAAAGAAGAAATTAACCATAGGGCACCCTAAATATACCCATATACTGTACCTATATAAATAAAACTAACATTACAGAAATTATTCTATTATTGACTTATTTTACAGCATCAGATTAATATTCCTGATTGCTTAAAATGTGATCCATTTTAACAAATTTAGTAACCGTTCACTGGACTTACCAGTGAACTAACCGTTCACTAACCATACTAAGTCTTTATTTGGTGGTCTGAAGAGAAATTTCTTGTAGTTTCTGACAATAATAAGAGTGAATTGGACTGTCATTGGCCAAATGTAGATCTACACAGAATTTACACTTTGACTTTTCTACATAACTAGTTTTGCATAACCATTTGCAATCAAGTCAGCATGTCTTTCTTTATTTTCTAATGTTGTAATAAATAGTGCATTAAGTAATATATACAGCAATACATTAATAATAACACTTTTAAAATACAATGTGTGAAAATTGAAAGTGTAAACCTTTCTCTCCAGATCCCCGTTCATCTTCTTCAGACCTCGGTCCATTATTGCTTTAGTCCTCAGGTGATGTTGGTTTGTTGTATGCTTCTGTGAACTTTGTGCAACCCATCCAAAACTCCAACGATTTAAAAGTCCCACGTGACACCACACCCCCTGAACGGCATGAGTTGCCCATAAACCCCTGGCATGTGTGGAAGCTGCCACCAAAACGCATCTGGTTTGTGTTGTCCAGTAGTAAAGACTTTCCAGGGGGAGTTTTGGGTGAGGATAGAGTTCAAAGTCAGCATTTCGTAACGTTTACTTTGTCCTTTTTTGTTACTTGATGTAATAATGACGTAATAATTGCACCAGTTGCATAATTTACTTAATAATTAATCAAATAGGTTTTCGATTATGAAAAAACTGTTGCAGAATCCCGTTATAAATAAAATCTCCTCAACTATTCTACACATTGATGTTTTGTTTATGACCACGAAGTGGCGCCCCACCTGGTGAACGTGTTCATCCGGTACGATAAATATTTCTACACTGATTTTAAGGAGGTCTGCTTAATATTAGGATTTATAGTCTATATATTGTTCTGCTAGCTAACCGACAATTATATAAAATACTTTCTAAAGCCAACACTAACATCTTGGATATATATTTTACTGTTTTGTCGACGTTCACATGCTAGTCATATTGTGGTTACATCATCGTGCGTTTGGCCTCAGGGGAAAAATAACTAGATCAATAAAGGTTTGCAGGTAAACTTTAAGTTGGCTTGAGAAAGCCTTTCCAGAAAGTTCGAAGCAGCTTTAACAGTTTTACGATTGAAGAATTTCAGTTTGAAATAGTATAAATTTAGATAGATAGATAGATAGATAGATAGATAGATAGATAGATAGATAGATAGATAGATAGATAGATAGATAGATAGATAGATAGATAGATAGATAGACTTTGGAAGCATTTGCGATCATTTAATCTATTTTAATCCATTTGTCTTAAGTTAAAGCAATATATTGAGACCTGTCTGGCACACACACACACACACACACACACACACACTTTATACTATGCTTATACAAACCATCCATAACTTCACCACTAGATGGCAGTGTGTCTCTGTGCAATTTACAAACATTCTGTTAACGCCACTGTTCACAATAGAGTGGACTAATAGTCTATTTTGCATAGGCTCACCGTTTAAATAGCTAAAGATAATTAGACCTACACTAAAAGTACAAAAATTGTACCATAAACTCAGTACACTATTCATTTCAGAAATTGATTTTAGATTAATTTGTGATCACTAGATATGATGTAGAAATATTGCATTAGAATATCTGTTTACACAGGAGATAAGGTAGGACCATGACCCAACCACAACAGCAGGCAAAGACTCTTCTTGAATGAATCTGGACACCATCACCCTTCGACACCTGCAGATGTTTTCATGTAGGGTACTTTTAGGAGACAGTAGGTATACTCCATCTGTATAGAAATGTTATCACAAAGAAAATGTTATGCACATATTTAAGCTAAAGGAAATTGATGAATGGCTGATATGACCAACACATCTGGCCTTTGCCTTATAATGTTAAGGGGAGTTCCCAGGGAAAACAAGAACTGATTTGAATGTCAATGTGTATCTTGACTGCAATGTATGTCTGCCAAATGCATAAAAAATTTAAATAAATAAATAAATAAATAAAACTTAACAAATGGGAGTTTCTAGAAAAATCATAGCTGAAGTTGTGTTCACTTTAAGGGGCCTACATGAAAAGATCATGCTTTAATAAAGAAAAAGTCACTTATGACTTTTGCAGCGATTATGCAATGCACATAAGATGAATATTGGTAAATAAGGCAATTTATGATCATTTTGTCTTTGCAGTTGTTTTAAAGTATGATACCAAATGATTTAGCCTCCAAAAGTTTTGAAAAAATAAAGGTTATTTAGGGTTCCATGAAGAGCCTTTAACATCCATATAAGATTATAGTATATGCATGATAGTAACATTTCAATTTTACAAACATGTCTTTATATTTGAAAATAAGGTTATTTAGATGTTCTTTATATTTAAACAAAAAATGGGGACCCTCTTCGAAAACTCCCTTTTTGAACTTTGTTTTTGTTCCAAATAACTGTTTAAAAACGTCTTACATCCTCCACACCGCGGACAGTGTGTTTTCTATGCATATGTATGCGTGACGTGTGCATGACTGCAGTGGATCGAGCGCTGCGGTCTTTCACGCTCGTGCACATGGATACGTATTGCATGCGCGCGCACTTCACAAGGATTCACCGGCGTGGCAGTTTCATTAGCTTTCAACATGCCCTCGTCCACTAACAACAGAAATAGCGGTGGATAAACGCCGCGCATCTGCTCCAAACAGCAGCAATGAATAGAAAAACAACAACTTTACAATGCAGTTTTAACAGCTTACAAATTGGAATATAATCCTGCATATCAAAACCGGGCTTATATGAGAAAACAAACGGCTTTGTATGGAATTGTTTTGTTTTTATTATTTTACATCAACCCTCTGAGCTGTAGGACAGGCAGAGGTGTTTCAATGGAGGTGCAGACGCCCAGATGTCATATTAATTATTACACCCGGGAATGACTGGAACCTTCCCCGAGCCTAGAGTATCATGAAAGAGAGAGGGGCTTACAAAACGCTAATTGGACTCAGAAAATGCACTGACAGAGCCTGGTGGATATGTTTCAGAGAGTCCCAGCCGGAGTGAATAGAACCCACGCTTCTTTTCTAAACGCACTTGCTGCGCTAAAATAAAAAAGAGAAGGGGAAGAGAGAGAGAGAGAGAGAGAGAGAGAGAGAGAGAGAGAGATAGGGGGAAAGGGGGAGAGGGAGAGGGAAAGGGAGAGAGAAAAGAAAGTTAGAGGGGGCTGGGTGCTTGAATGCTGGCCTGATCTTGAATGCATCAGCCAACTAAGAGAAATTACACAATTTATTGCCCCCCCCCCCCCACGACTCCCCCTCGCTCCCTCCTTCTCCACTCCACATGCATCGCGCGCGCACATAACACAGGCACAGGCAAAGTTATTCAAAGTTGGTTGAAAGTAACGTGCCATTATCGTGCACTATGAAAGAGGCGAAATGAATCGAGAGATGTAAAATAAGTATATAAAGCGAATGAGTTGTCAGGAGCTTTTCTTAACGCGCGTCCACGAGAGAACCCATCCGTTCCCCCTCTCCAGCTGTGATGATTTCTTCAAATGACTGGCCAGATTCATCTTGCTCTATTTGAAGCAATATTACATGCCTATAACTCGTTAACAATATAACCGAAACCGTGACGAGCGCGAATTCATAACAAACGTACACATTTGAATGGAATGAAAGCAATGCTTTGAATGAGTTTGATCACTTCTGAATATATGTGAACAAGTGGGTCTTATTCACAATAGCGGTTTCTAATTGTTTACTTTAAGATTTTATTTGTTTGACAAACAGATGACAATTTAGAAAGCTAACCAGGACTCTCAAAAAGTATTTTCTTGAGTTCCAACACCTGAATTCATAACTTTTTTACGTAAAGGTCAGGTCAAGGCAAGATGCCAAATATGTTTGAAATGTTATAAATTGGTATCAATGATGCATCAATGAGTATTTGATGTCCAGATCAATAGATTGATATATTTCTCTTCTTATACATTTCTATGAATTGTTTTGTGTTTTTTTTTTTACATTTTCATGATTATGACGGGTTTAACTCTATTCTGCCATTATTATTAAATCCTAAAATGTGAACAATTTCGAACGAAAATTTAACTGTAAATCGTCTCCGTAAAGATGCTTGGTTCTTGCATTTTTCTCAAGCTTTTCCCTTGTTTAAAATCATTGCGGTTCTCAAAGCGCCGTAAGAAAAATCCAAACGCGCCCTTGTTCAATTTTACAAGGTCACAGGTTTCCATCATTGCTGTTCGAAGTTGACCGTGTGTTTGTTCTCCGAGAAACACTTGTCATAACCAAAAAACACCTCTAGTCTTTCTTTACGAGAAGTTGTTTACTCAGTGGCAGGAGCGGCACGCGCCTGGCGTACGCAACGCAAGCGCATCTCCGGGGGCGTGGTCAGGGGAACGCGCGGCGGGCCGTCGGCGTATTGAAAAGGCCGCGCTGTTTCCATCTCCTAACTCAGAACAGGTTGAGAGTCCGGAGCACCCCTGCCCATTGAAGCCACACGTGAACGCCACGAGCAAGACGCACGGCCACTGGGCAGTCCAAAGAAAACTTTTGTGCTTTCCCTGGCTCTTTTTCCCCCCTCATCCGCGAAATGGACATCACTGCCAAGATGGAAATAAGCGTAAACCAGCCGCAGTTCATGCCACCTGCCTGCTTTTTTGCCTCTCAGAGCATCCAACTCAGTCCAACCGACAGCCAGTGCAGCAACAAGTCCGCATCGAAGCAGGCGAAGAGGCAGCGCTCATCCTCCCCGGAGCTGCTCCGGTGCAAAAGGAGGCTCAACTTCGCCGGCTTCGGGTACAGCTTGCCTCAGCAGCAGCCGCACGCGGTGGCCAGGCGGAACGAGAGGGAACGCAACCGGGTAAAGCTGGTGAACAACGGCTTTGCAACTCTCCGCGAACACGTTCCCAACGGAGCGGCGAACAAGAAGATGAGCAAAGTGGAGACGCTGCGCTCGGCTGTGGAGTACATCCGCGCGCTCCAGCAGCTCCTGGACGAGCATGACGCCGTGAGCGCGGCGTTCCAGTCGGGCGTCCTGTCACCCACCATCTCCCAGAACTACACTAATGACATGAACTCTATGGCCGGTTCGCCCGTGTCCTCTTACTCCTCGGATGAGGGCTCCTACGACCCTCTGAGTCCAGAAGAACAAGAGCTCCTGGACTTCACCAACTGGTTTTGAACGTGCGTAAAAGGTTCGTACGTCAGTTTTGCAGCTCTTGGTGGGCTTTTACTGTTTTGTTGTTCATGCAAGATATTCACTATGACATATTCTCTTTCTAGGAAACACATGAATAAATCGCAGCACTCGCTTGGGAGGAAATCAGATGTCCTCCAAGAACACAGAGCACTGCGTTTGCGCTGCAGTCCGGTTCGGATAGACTCGAATCCACATCCAGAGATGGCCCACGCAAACCCACAAACCACGGGTCCAGAGTGTCAACGAGCCAAAGGACTAAAAGGGGAGAGCGGGAGACCAGTCCTTCCAGCGCATTCGCCCAAGAAATCTATATTAAAATGACTTTCCACGACACTGTGGCATATATACAAAAACAACAGCAACAACAATAAGCAAACGTTGTTCTTTACCTATGCTAATGTAATCAAAGAATGTTTGCCTTGATAGACCCCCTCACAACTCTAATATGCTTCCAACTTGGCGAATTTTATTATATGAAGTTCTATTTGTATAAAATGTTGTTTTTTGAAATATATTAAGCTATTTTTGTATGTAAGAGATTTATAGATGTTTTTGTACACATTCATTTTAATATGTATATATTTTTGACCTATAGCCTGCCGTATATTGCTCATTACCTCTCGCTTATTCAGACTCATAGTCTCAAATGCATCGCAGCTGGCAATTCCCTTTACGGTTGTGGAGGTTTAAGAGTTTAATGCGCAAGAGTTTAAATTTCAACACCAACGTGTCTTATTTAATAGGAATAATAATTGCAATTGTAATATGACTCGAAGTGATCAAAGGTTATGCAGCTATTGTCCAAACGGAGGTGTTTTGTGTCTCCTCACTGTTCCACTTTGCCTTTATAATGCTGGGGTTTGCATCTTTCAGAAAATAAGAATATGCCTTATCTCCATATTTTCTACGGTTTAGTCTCATAATAAAAGTTTCTAAAAGAAATATGTTTGCTTCTGTATTGCAACCTATTATTCAATCAAGTGCCAAGTAGATTTTCATTGCACATTTTCTTTTTTATGGGCAACAAAAATGATAAGTTTGCTGACCCTCGGCAGTCTGCCTGTTGTCAGGGAGGAGGAGACGTGACCAGAATACTGGACCGTTTCACAGACTGCGCACATAATGAATGCCGATTTGGAGAAGACGGCACTATTGGAAAGTAAACATATTGTTTGCTCGTCCATACACACTTTGGTGGGTGAGAATGGCAAGGGGAGTAATCGCAAGTAATTGCATGAGAGTGTGACTATTTGCTTTTATTACTGTTAGTAATTATAAAAACAAGGTTTTACTTAAAATATTATATAAAGGAATATGATTGATACAATATTAAGAATAGATATGTAATGCGGATCTATTTAAGATATAGCCTATTTGTAATAAGAAAATACAAAGATATACAAACAGATATGATGCTCTACGTGTTTCTTGTCTTCAGGATTTGTGAACATGGTATTCGTAGAAAATGTCTACTTAAGTCATTTTGCATGGTCTATTGTATTTAATGAAAAGCATAAAAGATCCAAAAATACGAACGTGACGTCACTGACCCAACACACACACGTATTTAGTAAAACACTTTTGTTAAGATTACATAAGTTTTAATATCATACTCTAAACAAATATGATGGGTTGTTTTAACCCAGTTTTGGGACAAATATGGACAAAACCACCAGACGTTGGGTTAAAAAATATACAATAAAAAATAACCCAAACTGCTGGGTTTGTCAGTATTTGAAACAACCCAGCCTTTTTTTAGAGTGCGGTCGTGGAGTCTGACAGGTAAAGTGTGTGTGCGAGCGCGCGGGGGGCGGGCGCGTGCCTGCTGTAATGAATTGAAAGGCTCTGTTCGCGTGTGTGGCGCTCGAGTGGATTCGGCTGAAGGCGCGTGTGCCTTTCTGACAACAGCTCGCGACACGCACTAAACAACTGCCCCCTTTAAAAACACACGTCGTCTGGAAGCGAGTGCTGTATACAAGAGGCAGGTGTTGAAGAAGAAAAAAAAAACATGTCGCAGAGGAAAGTAGCGCGAGCATTGTTTTGGGTAAGACGAAACCTGCCCTAAACGAGCTTATCAATCAGCCAAAGTGTTACGCTTATCTTAGAAGTAACTCTAAAGCAATGTTTTTTATTTATTATTTTGAGTTGAGAACAAAACGAACAGACCGTTTTGTAGCTAGTGAGCTGAAAGGTGAGGATAAACTCTCATGAAAATTCGGAACTATTTTACATTTTGGCGAGATTGTGGTTCATTCCTATCTCCGTACGATCTGCGTTTAGGTTTAGGGGTGGATCATCATAGGTCTTTTTCTTTCTAAAAATGTTCCCTAAGATTCACATCATTCAAATTCACATGAAACTGCCACATCATTAAATAGTTGAGATTTTAGATCCGTCCAAAGAAGCCATCAACAGTATGTCACTTTTGTTTTTTAAAAACATAAGTTTCATACCAAGTCAGTTGTCCCAGAATTCCCTGCGACTGTGTGATCCTCTGTGATCCAACATCTATGACATGTCAAACCCCCATCCAAATTGGAAGGGTCTGAACTGTGGACTAGCTTGGGAAATCAATTTTTGTGCTTATCCATCAGACGCTTGACCGCATTGTCTTATTGTAACATAGGCCTACTGGACCATTTGTCAGTTGCATTTTAACAGCTAGAGCTTTGTATCTATCTGGTGTGAAATTAATTTGTGGAAGAGAGGCGATAGTCTTTTTTTTGCTCTAACTTCTTAAAAAATCTGAATTGGGATCTTTTAAGATGGATGAAGTACGTTTTCCATTTGATTTTCTGGCTTCTATGGCGACAGATTAGCAGAGAAAACAATAAATTATGGCTTCCCTCCTATTAATTTGTTCAATGACCTTGTTTTATCAAGAGACATTGCAGAAATCGTTACTAAATGTTGGTTTGTAGTTTACTTAGTAGCTGGAGTAAAGCTAACAACTAAATGCATACAGAAAGCAAAGGAAACGTCTCGCTTAAACTTTTCCGTTCACCTGTTGTGAAAGGGCTTTGTGTCTAACCTGAAAGTACAAGCCACCATTTCTCTTTTCAAACTATTCATGCTCAATCTGAACTGTGTCCAAGGGAACGGTAGTAAGCAACGCACTGTGTGTAGTTGTGTGCACAGCCTATTCGAGCCTGTCCGCGTGTCCATCCCTTTGTGGCAGAATGTTGCCTCCTCATTATTCCATGACTGAATAGAATGGGAGCGGCAGCATGTAACCCACACTGATTAGTGATCCGGGCCCCTCTGATGTTCTCCCTGTTGAAATTCATGGGGACTTCTTGTTATCACTCCTCTCCAACCTCCTTTCATTCTCTTTGAAAGTGCTGCCATCCTTGCCTCTCAACTTCTTCAACAGACTTTGTAAATCTAAAGACGCAGACTGTTAGACAGCACTCACTTCCTCATGAGTGCCCAGAGAGCTTTTCACAACTGTCCAATCCCTAACACAGGGCTGCGGTCATTACTTTAGGCTAAATTAGACCGGTCGTTCTCAGTTTTTCTCGCTACCTCGATCCTTTTCAGTTTTTCCCTTCTCTCCTCTTTCTTATACAAATGCTCACTTTTGTTATGTCTGAATGTGATGGTGCTCTCCATGCTTGTCAAAGCTCTTCTATCCGCTTTCCCCTTTGAGTCCCAGTTGAATCACTCACCTCATATGGTGAGTGATTATCAGTGATGATAAGATGTTTGACGACCACGTCAAACCATTGGCACAAACAATTCACTCTCTGTACGTACACCAAATTTTAAAATACACTTATTAAAGGGTCTAGCCTGCATGAAATATGAGCTGCTTGACTGGCCCTAAAGAGTGCAGAGCAAACAGTGTTTCAGTACCACAGACAGCACTCCTCTATGTACAGCACTGACAACTCTGGCCACTGAGGCAGTCTTTTGCAGTAAATGAAATCCATGGCCTATTTTGACTACACAGTATGTCAGTGTTCATCTTTTTTTGGCGATTTATTGACATGGATGATGAAAGTATAATTAACAAAGCATTGTTGTATTTCATTTTTATTGTTGCAGGTTAAATGGGACACTTAAACATTCATTTTTATCAGTATTTGTTTCTGTATTTATTACTTCTGTACTTTAGTGCAGGTTTTTTTTATTAGTGGAACACAACATAAACTTTGAATATATATAAAAATTCAGCTTTACATCACAGAAATGAATTACATTTTAAAATATATTGAAATAGAAACAATTATTTTAAACTAATAATATTTCACAATTTTTACTGTTTTTTTATCAAATAAATGTAGCTCTGTTGAGCATAAAAGCATGTTTCAAAAACTTGTCTCAGATATGTGTATTTTATATACACTCACCTAAAGGATTATTAGGAACTCCTGTTCAATTTCTCATTAATCAACCAATCACATGGCAGTTGCTTCAATGCATTTAGGGGTCCTGGTCAAGACAATCTCCTGAACTCCAAACTGAATGTCAGAATGGGAAAGAAAGGTGATTTAAGCAATTTTGAGCGTGGCATGGTTATTGGTGCAGACGGGCGGGTCTGAGTATTTCACAATCTGCTCAGTTACTGGGATTTTCACGCACAGCCATTTCTATGGTTTACAAAGAATGGTGTGAAAAGTGAAAAACATCCAGTATGCGGCAGTCCTGTGGGCAAAAATTCCTTGTTGATGCTAGAGGTCAGAGGAGAATGGGCCGACTGATTCAAGCTGATAGAAGAGCAACTTTGCCTGAAATATCCACTTGTTACAGCCGAGGTATGCATTAAGCATTTGTGAAGCCACAATACGTACAACCTTGAGGCAGATTGGGCTACAACAGAAGACCCACCGGGTACCACTTATCTTCACTGCAAATAGGAAAAAGAGGCTACAATTTGCACAAGCTCACCAACATTGGACAGTTGAAGACTGGAAAAATGTTGCCTGGTCTGATGAGTCTCGATTTCTGTTGAGACATTCAGATGGTATAGTCAGAATTTGGCATAAACAGAATGAGAACATGGATCCATCATGCCTTGTTACCACTGTGCAGGCTTGGTGGTGGTGGTGTAATGGTGTGGGGGGTATTTTATTGGCACACTTTAGGCCCCTTAGTGCCAATTGGGCATCGTTTAAATGCTAGAGCCTACCTGAGCATTGTTTCTGACCATGTCTATCCTTTCATGACCACTATGTACCCATACTCTGATGGCTACTTCCAGCAGGATAATGCTCAAATTGGTTTCTTGAACATGACAATGAGTTCACTGTACTAAAATGGCTCCCACAGTCCCCAGATCTCAACCGAATAGAGCATCTTTGGGATGTGGTGGAACGGGAGCTTCGTGCCCTGGATGTCCATCCCACAAATCTCCATCAACTTCAAGATGCTATCCTATCAATATGGGCCAACATTTCTCAAGAATGCTTTCACCGTGTTGAATCAATGCCACGTAGAATTAAGGCAGTTCTGAAAGCGAAAGGGGGTGAAACATAATATTTGTATGGTGTTCCTAATAATCCTTTAGGTGAGTGTATATATATATATATATATATATATATATATATATATATATATATATATATATATATATATATATTTGTGTGTGTGTTCCCTTTTATGTTTTGTACTGGAGTTAATATGGTGCAAACAGTTCTTGCCGATACCATCACAGGTTGCTGGAGTCATCGAAGGGGTTGGCGATTACAGAGTTGTGGATGAGGATAAAGAGGGGCAGGTGAGCAAGGAAGTCGAGAAGGTCAAGGGAGCGCAGATTTCGAAGTTCCTGTCTTACCGATGCCTCGTGCTCCGGCCTGATTCCCCCTGCCTTGAGCTCCACTAGGAGTTGCTCTGCCTCAATGCAGCCCTCTGGCGCTATAGCGCCCCCTGTCTGGGTCTCCAGCAAGAATAGGAACAACTGCTGTAGAACAAGCATAATCAGGTTAACACAATGGTATCAATGTATGCCAGATCTTATGTCACTTTATTACATTAGACATGCAGGTACACAGGATTTCAATCTTAATATTATGGCTACATTTTGATTAGGTTTTCTTTAGTGCTTTACTGTTGCAGATGTATTGAACTTACACTCCTGAGAAAAAAAGAAAATGTGGGCCAAGCTCAAAATGGTTAGTAAAATTTTAGGCTGCTAAAGGCTGGTTAAATTTTAATTGTTTAAACCACAAACTATTGATCAGGAAAGGAACAACATGCGAGATGCATCATGACACTAGAGTAATGTCTTCAAACATCTGGAAAGAAATATAACAATAAACACATCTCTATCACACTGAAGCATGAGGGAAGATGTGTCATTGTGTTCCCTCAAATGAAAAGTTGTTATCTAAAGAGGAACGATCAGTTGTTGTTTTTCAACAAGACAATGCTCCTGCCCAAATTGCGTAGACAACCGAAAAGTGGGTTGAGAACAAATCCATCATGGTCAGGTTTTGGCCTGGTCCGTCCAGATTTGAAGCCTATAGTGAATGTTTGGTCTCACATTAAACGCACTAAACATCAAATTGAGAGACATTTTTCAACTACTCATGAACTGTTTGAAACTATTAACATGGAGTGGAAAAAATACTTCTTCCTTGATTCCAAGTTTACCCACTCATTCAAGATACTTTATCTACAGTATTTGTGCAATTCATGTGAATTTTCTGACTAAATATTTTGCCATTTTTGGCTTTGCCCTTTATTTTATTTTATTTTTGTCCGGTAGTACTACTAAACTAAACTAAACTAAACTAAAATCTCACTACAAGACTTTATCTTGTAGAACATATCAGCATGAGTCTATACATATAACTTTCCGTTCACATATGCAAATCCATTGTGAGTGAATACAATCATTTGGCCCCAGTGGTCACCTATTGCACACTTCTGGATAGTCGGAGCACTGATGTCGCTATAACCTGTGTGTTTGTGTGTGCACGTGAAAGCGTATGCTGGGTTCACACGTGTGCCAGAGGGGGCTCAAGTTACAGCGGCCTTTTCCTACTCTTCTGTAAGCGCACCTGTTTGCACAGTTAAATGCATCCGAGGTAATGACTAAAAGTGAATGTATGTGTGTGTGTCCTGTAATCCCCTGGCAAAGTGCCCACTCCTCTCTCCTCTCCCTTGATAACAATTCAAGCGCAGCTCACTCTGTAATTAGCCTCCCCTCTCCGCCTAACCCCTAGACCAGGCAGGGGCTCAGTTTCCCCAGCCTCAGCCATCAACTTTTATGTCTCCTTGCTTTTCAGCAGCCGGCCCTCTCTGTTCAATGGGTCTGGTCAGGTCTTGCTACTGAATGGCCACCTTATACCTCTGCTTTATCCGAGATGAGCAGTATGTCTTTGCCTGATTACAGAGCACGCTGCACTGGATGTACACTGCCGGCCACTTTAATGAGATTACAGCCTGTAATCCATGAATACGAGGGAGGGGGAAGGCTGAAGGAAAAATGAGAGAAAACCCCATTTCTCTTTTTTACTCTGGCTCTCAATGAATATGCAAGGTGCTTGACGGAAACAGGTAGTTTTACTAAGCCCGCGTTTGAGTTGCCTTTAAAGTGTTTTATGGTCTCCATTTCACTGTAATTAGTTCCTACTGAGAGAGGAAGAGGGAGAGAGGAACAGTTTGCCAAATGAACAGGAACAGTTTGCTAGGTAGCAAGTATGACAGATATAAATTTGTTCAATAATATCATTATTATTGATAGAAAACAAACCTTGGCTTTATAAAGCTTCATCTCCAGAGATCTGAAATCCATCTTGCTGATGAGGGAGCGCATAAAATCACTGTGAATCAAAGAAGTCTATAATTAAAAATTATTAGAATAAAACAATTAAAATTGAAATGGGGTTATGCAAGGATTTTGTAAATGTTGCCGTGTTTTGGCGGGTACTTTTCCAGTGAAATCATGTGGCATGTTGTTTTGGGTGGGAGTGAGTGGGGGGGGGGGCGGGGGGGGCAATGATGCTAAAGTGTTTTGAGCCCATTGTGGTTGCTCATTATGGCCTGTCCCCTAAAACAATGATCTCGGACACAAGGCCAACCCGCCACTATAACGGATAAATAAAACCCTGCCCCAGTGTGAGGAGGGTGTTTAGGGGACACGCTCTAGAGCAATGTGACCAATACACATCTACACAAATATACACTTGCACGCGCACACACTGGGATAATTGCTCAGAGGCAGCAGCTATTCAGTCGAGACAGAACTCCACTGTCCAGCGTGTGGCACAGCATTGGTCATCCCTGTGTTAACGAGCCCCTCTGTTCAGAGTGCATGCTGTGAGGAGAATAGCTGCTGGTACGCCACCCTCAGACAAACCGCTATTGGCTCCTTCGTCCGGGCTTGCAGTGAGGCAAGGGGTTTGATGGGAATGAGAGGAGACAGACCGGCTAATGATCATTAATTGCACTTGGTTTGCAGAAAAAGAGCCCAAACTGCAGCGTGGATAATAGCCGGGGCAAAAGAGAGCGCACCAGAGACAGGGAGGAGGATAATAGCAGCTCCAACCCATTTCTATTGTTGCACCCCATCACCGCAGACCTCGTGCTTACGTAATTGCCAAAGTTTTGGCGGTTCTGGCAGGGGGGTTTGCAAAATATGGTTGGATTTTGGATGGGGGCAGACGGGTGACCCACTTTAAGTTTGGGTGGAGTTGTTTAGACAAGCAGGTTTTGGCGGTAAGTGTGTTTATGTTTTGGACTGGGTCAGAGAGTGCAAAAGAGAGAGAGAGAGAGGCGGGATGCTAAAAGAGGTCGTTTCAGGTTTCCCTCCGTTTTTTGTTTTTTTTTTCATTCTGTTTTGGTGCAGTGAGTAACACAGTGACTCGGAATGTTGAATCAGTCCAATTAAGCCGTAGATTTAGTGTTCTTGTCACTGGAACTGAACCTGTGGACTCTCAGGCCTCACACAGCCCACCCAGGACGCTTCTACCTTCCAAACCACAAAAACACATACAGGTGGATAAAAACACTGTGTTTTGAGGGAATGCTGGTGATATCAGCCACTGTATGGAAATGCAGCGGTTAATCACTCGGCTAGCTCCGGGAGAAAGTTGCAAAACACAGACAGATGGTGAGAGCAAAAGGTGACAGGATAGATTTTGGACAAGCATGCAAGGAAACAAGCCGTCGAACTGGATTTTGTCGTTCTACGAGGGTTATGCTCACTGTAACGAGCGAACATGGCTGTATATCAGCTAATGAATGGGGTCAAATCCATATCAGGGTTCAGAAGAGGTTGATGGAAAAGGTTAAAGCACATAAATGTCCCTATTGTGTCCATTCCAAAGAAACACCCTTGTTCCTTTTCATTTGTTGCATTTGTCCACTAGTGTAGGGAAAAGACATCTCTCACATGCTCAAAGAGCAATGCCGTAAATCAGCGAAGAGGCGTGACCCCAAATCCCCTTGCACACATAACCCAGGAAACCCAGAATGGGCCCCTGCGTTGAGTGGAAGCTGTTAAAGATCCTAAAAAAAGTGAGCGGGAATGAAAGAGCCTGTGTGTGGGAATCTCTGGCATATGGGCTGTAATATAGCATCACAGCCAAATGCCCCCAAACCCTCATCACAGTAATAGACTTCAACACGACACACGACCGGCCAGGCTGTCATGGGTCACCCTCGAATCACATGACAGGAAGATGCGTGCTGGTTTGCAGGGACATGGTGTGCTGTATTTTTGTAAAAGTGAATGGTACATAGGTGCTACAAACGAATACAAACAATTTCTGATCCTCCATGTGCTCTACACACACAAACACTCTCATGAACTACCCATTCTTATTTATGGAAGGTCAGTGACTCCTCTTCCAATGCTATTGTGTGTGTTGAATGCTTAGCCTGTTGACTCACTCTAAAGTAGCTATTTTCTGGGCCAGACTGGCCACTACAGCAAACAGGCGCAGATCCGTAAGGCCTTCTGTCACTCTGAAATCAACCAGCTCCAGAATCTGAGAATAGATTATATACTTATTTAAATAATATACTGTGTATATTATACATACATAAATTTGTTTTTTAAATTGAGACAACATTATTTTAATGCTATCTTAATTGTTATATTTTCATTATTTTTTAGTTATATGTTATTATATATAAAGCATAATTATAATAATCAAAATAAATTATTATTTAATTTCTTATAGATATATAAATGAAACATATTACCTAAAAAGATGACTGAATTTTATTTAAAAGAGATGTTCATGGCAGTTGTAAGTAATTAAATCAAAATGATCAAATAATGTAGAAGAGTCTCAAAAACACTTATATTCAAATGTATGGTGCAGACAAGAGGCATTTTACTGTGCAAACTACATTCGGCACAGATTTCCAGGGTGCGGTTGCGCTGTTACTTGATTTGCATGATTTCTTTAGTGAATCGGGTGCTAAAACAACATAGACAGTACATGCAAATAAATTGTGCTGTCAGGGATCACAAATGTTTTTTGTACTGAATTGCCTCCAGATATTGAGATAAACAAAGAGACATGCAGATCATAATTTTTTTGTGAAGGCAGCGTTCACCCTGTACACATATATTTCCTCTTCTTCAGTCAGAAGATCTGGGGGAATGATCTCTTTCAGGGCCAGCAGCACTTGGAGACAGCTCAGATAACCATCTCCATCACTATCAGCCTGCAGGTAGAGTATAAGACAGTTAAGTAATTACTGTCATTACCAATATGAAAATGAGCAAAACAGTTTTATTTAATTTATGAGGAAATTTTGGGATTCGTTTACTCACAGCCTCAAAAGCCCTTTTGTACACTGTCAGCTTGTCTTGACTGAGGATGCAGTACTTTGCCAGAAAATCAACTTTAAAACAATCACACAAAGGTATTAAAAAGTGTATTACAATTTATAATGAGACATCAACAGTAATGAACACAATAGTTGACATAAATTGCTACACTTTTAGCAATATATAAATTGATGATATACTTAATACAGATTTTAAACTATTAAATATAGGTAAATAAACTTAAGTGCAACCTGATTTTAAAGTGTTAGATTTAACATGGTATGAATTTTAGCTTTCTAGAATGTTTAAGTTTAGTCTAGAGTGAAAGTTTAAATACGTGAGTCAGAAAACACTATTACAATTAACTATAGATGCACACTAGTTTGAGGTCGATATGGTTTGTCGATAAATGTTTTTGAAAGAAGTCTCTTGTAGCCTCAAGAACAACACCATAGAGAAGCTGCATGTATTTTACTATTTACCATCAATTGAGTCCAACCACATAAGTAAAGGGATAGGCAGACAACTGACCATTTGGCCACTGAGGGACAGACAGATGGGAATGAATCAGATGAGCTAGGAAAAGAGGATCAGAACAGTAAAGTTAAAAAGAAAAAGAAGGAATAGAGAGGAAAGGAAGCTGTGGAGAGCTCATTTAAGCTGCTGCCACTCTAATACATGAAACAAATGAGAATGATAGACAGAATCCACTGAATAATGGATCTATTCATCAGCAAGGCAGAAGAATAGGGTGGAAAGAGTTGATATCAGTGTGGATTTAAAGCACTGGGCCCAATGAGCTGCGGCCCGCTCACAGGGGGCCGATTCAATCTGCCATTTATCAGCTTACCCCTAATCAAACCCAGGCCTTGCATGGCCTCCTCCATTCACATGCAAAGTGTTACATTCGCATGTAGTCAACTTGACTTGTTAAGGCCTGATTGATCAAAACCTCTTGGTCCAGGGACGCACATCTGTTTGCAAATAACTGTGGCTAGCCAGAGCTTTGGTGTCACCCCGGTCCCTCAGCAGAGCTTGGATTTAGCTTCAAATCTGAAACAGTGATCTGTTTGGATCATTGAACTGATCCTGTATTCACTGACTCTTTCTTTATCTGCACTCTTCTGTCTCAGATGCTCCCAAGACACTGTCCTGGTCCTGCTGTCACTGTCTAGATCTGATCTGTCAGGGGTTGCACATGTGTACTGGTCTGGATTTTCACTATGCGAGACATTTTGAGAAGTGTGTCTAGTAAAAGGTGTCTATGAAAAAAAGCATGCTTGATGCAGTCAGACTTGCCCACAACATATACAAGCAGTTTAGGTGAAGTAAGTTTGAATTTAATACACCTGCACCCCTTTCTGACTGTCTGTAGCTATACCGAATTCCTTATTTTACCTCCTCCTGAGGCCTTTGAACTTCACTACAGTCCTCTGTTAAACTCCACTATTGATGCCTTTTAGACCCCACCAGAATGCTGCATCCCACCTCAGGCCACCGGTCCACTCAGGGATTTGTGGCTCATGTGTGTGTGTGCGCATGTGTTTTGGGGGGGGGCTCTATGCCATGGAATCAAGAGAACAAAAGGTGCAGTGGAGTGAGAGATTGAGGGAGGAAGCACAGGCAAACGTGCAGGGAGGGGGATGGAGGGGGTACAAAGCTCCTGGGCTAACGCCTCCTGCCTGATAGCCTTATCTGATTCTGCTTCAGCGGCTGATGGCTTTTTTTCCACTGTGGGCTTTGCTGCACACAGGTTGGGCCCTTTGGTGTGAAGCCTAGCAGAAAATGTTAATCAAGAGAAGAAGTCTTAAAAAAAGAGGTGGAGAGAGAGAGACAGAAAGTGAGATTGCAAGAACAGAACTTCTCTCATAATCTGTAATGGGAGTGACGGCAATTCAGTAGCAAATGGAAGCCAGAGAAAAAGGGAAGTGTGACGGAGTGACAAGAGCCGGGCGACGTGCACCCCGTCAACCACATTTGCACGTTTGTGCTTTGTTGCTCTCTTTTTTCTTTTTTTGACAGTCACTCCTCTACGAGGGCTGACGGCCTCAAGCTGGTATCATTCTATGCAAAAGGCTGAAGACGCCATAGAAAACTGCAGTCACATCCCATTTAACACTCACTCTTCAGGACAGAACTTCACAGCTGTTTCACTGCAATGCACTGATTGTACGTCCTTTCACGTCTGTAGCCAATGAATAATGGATGTTTATTTTTGCTATTCAGTATACAGTTATTTGCCGATGATGCTTCTCTCCGACACACATGCAAAAACGGTCTCCTGCTCAAAAATAACTCTATCATCCATACACAGAGACTCATTATGCTTTAAGGGGGCCGTTTGGTACCCGTGTTTGTTTGTGTTCCATATTTAATCCTGTAGCTTTGTTTAAGTTCATCGTCATTCAGAAAGACTCCCTTACATAGTTTACTAACAAGGTCAAACTGAGTATGCAGACTATGACCTCTTTTCTCAGATTGGGGTTGCTCTACATACAGTAAATGTAAAATAATGGCAGTAGCTTTCTAAAGCGGAGCAAAAGAAAACCTTCAACTGTTTCAACTATAGGCACTTTCAGCCTTTTGGATTTTTAGAAAATAAACTTTCTTAAAGTACATTTCATACTCACTACATTATTTGTCTACTAACAATGTTCAACAGTAGACATATATGCAGCTATTTACATATTATTTCATGAACATTTCCACCACAGTGTCATTTCCACCATATATTTGGAAATTATTTTTTTGGGGGGTGAAAAAATGGCAGGCTCTTTTACCTTCCTAAGGCTAATTTCATTGCATTCTTTATAAATCAAATTATTTTGGTCACATCTCACATTTCATGTCAAGCTTTCCACTGACACTGTAAATCATTTCATATTTATTTTAGTAAATAAAGGGTTTATGACTGTAATTAAAGTTTTTCCCCCTCTAGGGTTTCACATTTCTGGGTGTAAAAAATCTCTAAATAATTTCCAGTTTCAACTTTTGTGTCTGATCTTTAAAGAGTGTGAGGTCCTAAAAATATTGGTCACTTGATACTCACGTCAAAAAGTATGAATTTGATTGCTTTGCTTAAAAATGAAAAAGAGCATTCACAGGATTTAAAAGAAATATACCACAGATATTTTGAGCAAAACATTACGTATATGCGCACACGTGTGTGTGTGTGTGTGTGTGTGTGTCTGTATTTGTACACTTTTCAGTTCTCATATGCTATGAAAACAAGAGTAACCTCTGTAAACTTGAGGGAGCTGATGTCACATCCACAAAAATTATTGACCCAAGTTGAACAAAAGTAAATATGTTTGATGTGTGCTGTATTTGATGATTGATAAACTCATAGTTTAAATTTAAAAACTACTTTTTGTGAGTGCTATAGCTGGCCTATACCACATCTTACACCACAGACACTTTGTATGCACTCTGTATGCCACGTGCTGGCCACTGTGGTCCTGACCCAACTAACAAATAACTAACATGGGCTGTCCAACTCTCTGCTGTGCTCCTTGATTTTTTTTTTCAAAATTTGGCACTGTACTTTGGTCCCTTTGAACAAGAGCAAGGGGCAAATTTTGGCAAACCTCTCGAAGCAAGCTTTGTTGTTGGCCGCCGGACACGTGGCTCCGCCCCTTCACTGCCCATTAAAAGGAGGGGGGGAAAACAAACAAAGACACACGCAGGCATCACACTCCTCCTGCTGGCTTCATGCCATGTACTCTCAAACACACAAACCACAATCCCTTACAAACCACTACTCCCTGATCTCCAGTGATAACTCCACAAAGGGCAAATCATCTGTTATAACATATCTACAGCGATAACCCCACAATGGTCAAATCATCTGCTATTATTGCTGTCGCTCTCCTTGACATTGTCCCTTTATTAAGGCCATTGTGGAAAAGCCCACTCTGTTTGGACGTGGCATAATAGAGTCTTTGACAGATTCAATTCTCTCCCTCTCGCTGGGAGCTTTGAAAACAGCAAGCATATTCCATGCTTCGTGCTTGTCAATAGCGGGACTGTTTGTCTGCCTAGTCACTCTGAGCTAATAGTAAACACACATGGCTATTCCATCCTTTAGCACTGAGCAAATTGCACTTACATAAAGGCACTGTACCCCTACACACACACATACACACTTTCTGGTCTTTCAGGATGCTGAGCTTTTGAAGAAGGCATTCATCAGCGAGAAAACAACAAATGAGCCACATAGTCAGACTCCTACATGGTCTGAACGTTAACCACTAGCAGGCTAGCAAACAAGTAGGGTGGGGCAGCTTCAGGTCTACCAGGTGTTCCCCGTCAATGTTAACATTTATCAGAGATATATTATAGGGATAGATATTATATACAGGGATATTACTCAAGTTTACCAAATGCAGTGTGTACTATTGTGTGCAATATAGAAACTTTGCACCCAGAATCGTTTACTAACAGAGTATGTACATGTACTAGATATTGTATGATATTGTAGTGTACATGTAGTATGAATACCGGTCACACATACTACACCTACCATGTTGGGACTGTTACCGGAAACAGCCATTTCGTTCTCTTATATTTAAAAATGTTATGACTCCTCTATTGTAATCTTGTGGTACATCCCATTTGATGTGCACTTCAGAAACTACTTGGTACACTAGTTTGCCGTGGAAAATTATTCAATTTCACCTAATTGGTCTAAAAAACATTTTTTGAAAACTAATTAATCATGAAAGACTATTTTTCTTTGGGTTTATTTGATTCCCATTCAAGACACTTTGATAAGAATGACTGTACATTGTTAATATAGGCTACAGAGTTTCATTTATTAACATTTTCGGTTGGTGGTGTGCCTTGTGATTTTTTTCAATGAAAAAATTTACCTTGGCTCAAAAAAGGTTGAAAAACACTGGTAATAACAGGCCATACGGGTATTTTTTGTCTGCAGTATTTAATGAATATTGCATATTCAGGAGCAACTCTTTGATAAACTGCTTTTGGTATACTATATAGTAGACTTATAAATAAAGACTATGTTCTAAATATCATATACTCAAATATAATATGATATAGTATCATATAAATATCATATATCATATACAAATATAGTATGTTCAGTGCACAAATTTTCAGTATGCATGAAATACCTGGAATCCTATTACACTTGGGCACATGTCTAGCATACAGAAGTGCACACTGCATGGAAAACTCTGTCTTACTCTAATGCACTCAAAGTTACCCGATTCCCAGTATGATGAAATACATTTAGTTCAAGTAATACTGGTCAGTTTTTCGTGGGCACAAAATGTCCATTATCAGTAGCATAGCAAATTAGAATTAGAAACTCACAATCAGTTTCAACCCAAGCATCTTTTTTTGGTCATTGCAGAAAATAAGCATGAAAATTTGTGAAATATGGATGGGAAATGTATTGCCTTCTCACAAAACTAATTTTTAATCCTTCTTCATGTTACATCACGTGAAACATACTAATTCAGCTTTTTTATTAAGCTAGAAGCCACAAACTGATTTAAACGTGAGGTCAGATTAAAACAATGTAGCATACTATTTGGATTTCACATACTTTTTTGAAAAATAGTATTCAAACCAAACCATTAAACAGCCAGACACTGAATACCTGCTGCAGGTAGGGGCCACAGAAAGGGAAAGCAGAAAGACATAGATGAAAGAACGTGGAAAGCTAGACCTATTTTGAGACACTTGTCATTTGTGCATTGATTTTTTGGTCAGTATGGAGAGAGTGGGTACAAATTATGTCCAATTAGGGCTTTTGAGTCCCTAATGAGGAGCCACACTCACACGTGTCTGAGAGGCCTCACACATATTCATACATACAATTTATGTTGAATGCCATCTTGTTCCGAGGGAATCCTATAGGAATAATTGTTACAGGAGAATGAGGGAACTTAAAACAGGGACAAATGTAAGTAATTTCTAGAACAGATTCAAAACTTCAGCACATTGGGGCAATAAACAATGCATACAACGCTCTTTCTCTTTACTTTCTCCTTTCAAACTCCTCTCACTTTCATCCGCATACACACAATGAGCAACACTCATCTCTGATGTGAGCGACAGCTGCGTGCTTCTTCCTCTTGTGCTTGATTAGGAGCTGAAGGGACCTGTCCAATCAGGCCTATTCACACAATGCCCCTGCATTCACACAAGCCCTGTGACCTTCCATGACCCTGCTGGGGCTCCGCCCCTTCACCTTGACCTTCAGTACACACCCTCTCTCTCCTCAGCACTCCAAACAGCATATCCAATCATGAAAAGGGCCGGTAAATTGGAGCATTGGCGTAGATCGGCAGAACGGCACTCGAAAGCACAGCTAATTAAAAAATCAAGTGCAAAGCTCCAAGCTCAAAACTAAACAAGAGATGGTGGGATGACTGAAGTGTGTATACAGTGTCAAATTACAGAGGTAGGGTTTGAACGGTGTGAGTGTTTTTGTTGTCCTTAAAATGAAAATGGTAACCTAATGAAAGGACGTTATCAATCAACACTTTAAATTGCCAGTTCATACTGTCAGATTGGTACGTGAATTGGTAATAATGTCATAATACAGTACAGTTCACCTTGTTAGTCTACAAATTGGTTTTCAAATGGATTTGTACTTACAGTTCTCAAACTTAGAGCAAGGTCTCTGATGAGTGGGCTCTGTCAGGTCTTTTCCATCTTGCAGTTTGGAGTAAATCTCCAGGGCTTTTTTCTTCCTCTCCTCTATCTTCTTGATCTGCTTCTTCCTCTTCCTCTTCTCTCTGAGTCTGTCGGACCTGTTCCTGTGCTTTTCAGCATGGTCACTGCTCTCTGGACATTGCAGCACCAAAATGGTCCCCCCGTTTACTGGGCTTTCTTTAATTTAGCAGACATATAACAGACATATTAGAATATTAAATAATGCACAGCTGACTTGTCATTAGTGACTTAATATAAATGAACAAAACGACTTTTTGCTAAATCAATGAAAAAATAAATATAAATTGTTTACAATATAAATTATTTATTTATACATTTAAATGTTTTAAAACAGAAAAAAAAAAAAATTTTTAAAGAAAAATATACAATGAATTGTTTGTAATCTCATAATTAAAAATAATGGCTGCAAACAAAAGTATTCCGGCTAGTCTTTAGAAAGCAGAGTGCAATAGTTTGAAACTATTGGAAAATTAATAAAATATGTTTATTTTTAGTTATTTACAGATCCCCCTCACTCTCTTGCTACCTCCTAGGAGTCCCGGACCCCAGTTTGAAAACCTCCCAGGCCCAGGAAAGATCGTCACCACCCATAAAAACTGTTGTGCTGTGTTCAACTGTTTTCTTCTAAACGCTACTTATTCTAATCTATAATTAATTTTGTAAATTTTGAAACATATAAAACAGTGATATATGATGAGTCTGTTTAGTTTATCATTATGTGAGACCATTAACAATGCTTTCTATCTTTGTTGGACTTATTTTAGATTTTTTGTGTGAATCAGATACCAATGGTTTGTCTGTTGCAGAATTCTCAAATGTTTCTCTTAACTCTTCCATTCAGAATTAACTTATTCTGTTTCCTTCCTCCTTTACACTTCATAATCACATTTTCTGTCCTTCCTCAAAGACACCATTTAAAAGCAAAATGCTCTCTTGAGAGACCTGGAGGTCTGTTAATGTACCAGCGTTCCCAAATTAGCAGCTTTCATTAGAACTCATTGAGAAGTCCTCACAAAGCGCTTCCTGTGTTTAGAGACACAAAGAGTGAGATCGATTAGTACTGAACCTGTGGGGGTTTTCTGGATTGTGGTGTACTTCAGCATTTAAATCGAAAACACCAGACTGTGTTGTGGCTTTGTGCAACAGTGTGAGAGAGATGAGAACAGGAAAATAAATTCTCATTAACATAACTGCACATGAATTCCAGGGGTCAGTTTGTTAATTATTGTCCTACAATGGCACATCACGTTCTGGCTTTCTGCTTTCTATCATTTCAACCTTATTTTTCTGTCTACAATTACAGGATGGGCTAGTAAATGTACAATAATGAATGCATGCATATATATATATATACACACACACATATATACATACACATATACACACACTTTGTATATACCTCAAAAACAAATGATATATACATATTTATTTACTATTGTACATTTACTAGCCCATCATCCTGTGATCAATTGTCTGGTTGCAGAATTTATATCTTGTAATGGTTGTGCACCCATCAATTGACGGGATCACTATAGTTATTTATCTGGATTTAACACTCTTACACATTTCAGATATTGCTGATAAAAGCAGGTGTCTTTGCTTCTATCCAAATTCTGATCATACAGGCTAATGCTGCTATGGATCTCTCCCCTTGACAGATGCCAATACATCATGCTCAGCCTTTAATGGTGTGAAAACACCAGCCATATTTTATGGTTTTGCAAAAGGAGCAAATGAGATGTGAAAATGGATAGTTAAGCACTTGCTCAGCTCAAAAAATGGCCATAATGGATCCGTGATCAGCTCTGTGCAACGTGAGAATACTGACAACAAAGCACCTTTGCATAAATCCTGCAAGGGCAAACGGGTTTACATAGTTTATGATTCATAGTTTATGATCCATAGACTGTTGATCTAAGCAAGCAAGGCTGCTGCAGCCCAAACTTGATGGTGGAAAGTTTTCTGTTCATGCAAATTTGAATATCAGTCAATCATAGAAGGCTTTTGAAGAGTAAAAAGAAAAGTAAGATGAAGAAGAATATGTGAATTTAATGTCTTCAGACATGAGATCAGACAATGTCAAGTACTACTTCCCACTGGGGCGGCACTTTTGGCATTTTTGCTCTGAAATAACCCACATTTGAATTGTTAATTAATTATATTAGTGACTTCTCTAGCCAGTATTAAGCACACCAATTTAAATATATTACACTTAAACCATATATACTATATAAACTATTTATACTTTGGTTCGAAAAGACCAAATGGAATTATCTAAATCAATACACTTTGAGTCAACATATGATTCAGAATGAGTACTGTATGTTTCTAAAAGGTAGGTGTATTTTTTTAATGGATTAAACATTTCCAAACCCTGACCGTTGTGTGAAATCAAGTTTCACAGGGTAATTTGCGAAACCCAACTAATTCCATTCAGCGCAGCCTATCTCTCCCTGTAAAACCTCCTTTTCTTACACTGCCTAATCCTCCAATGCAGAACAGTGATTACTGAACGGTCAAAGCTGGAAACAAGGCACTGACCTGCTTAGAAACCATCTTAAACCCACACACGCCAGGTTACCATACCAACTGGCCGGCCTGAAAGAGACAGATAGCTGGATTTGGCTGAGAGTGGCAGAGTCAAATCCTACATCTAGCCCTCCCCTGGTGCTCACAAGGCCATAGAAGACAAAACACAAACCTCCCCTGGTCCGCCTTGGTTAACACACACCCTGCCCACCCTCCCATGTGGAAATCCGAGCATGCAGCGCACCAGAAAGAAGCAAGAAGGTCGACCGTGTATCTCTTTCTTTGTGTGTTTAAGAAAGGGATGAGCGTCAACAACACAATCAGACGGCAAGAGGCTTTCAGCATTGCCACCCAGAGCCATTCTCCTCCATCTTTCAGCAGAATAAAGAGAGGGGTGGAGGAAAAAGGGAAAATCCCTCCTTGATTATTATTCATGGTACTGATTGTCCTTTATGGATCTTCAGTTTCCCAACACGTCATTCCATTCTAGTAGCGCTGACAAGTGCCAATCAAAGAGTTGGTATCCGGGTCTCAGCGCTGTGCAAACGATTGAGGATTTGGCAAACAATGGCTTCCGAGCCCTCAGTGACAGAGAGAGAGAAACAATAGTGGCAAAGTGACTGTGTCAGTGTGTGGTCCTGTTTTAGGGTGCTCCGAACACATCTAATCTCTCCTTCCCCATCTCTTTCATTCACGCCCTTAATCTGTTCGCCAGTGCCTGGTGTCTTCCAGAACAATCCGCCTGGGTCAGTCTGGCTTAGGCCCTTGTTTTTGTCTGGGATGATGGCACATTCATGTCCCTCTGTGACATCTTCAGTTTCAGCTGAATGCTAAAGACTATAATAAACACTTTCAGGGGTCACCCGAGTGACCAGAAGAAAAGCAATAGTCGCCATTCCGTCACAAAAAGGGATTAGGACACCTATGAATACATTATGAGTCAGGAGGACAAAGGAGTGGTCAGGGAGCCGAAACTGGTGGGAATCGGGACTGTGTCAAGTGTCATTTTGAACTGTGATCGAAACACCTTTATTAGTGGGTGCAAACCATGATTCAAAAACGAACCTTTCTCCGAGCTGATGAATACTTAATGGTGTCTCACAGAACAATGATACATCATATTAGTTTTATAAGAAGTTTTCTTTAAACAAATTTAAATCGGATACAAACCACACACAAATAAGCAGAGCATGTCATTACAACTGGCTTTAACCCTGTAAAGCGTTACATATGACATAATAGTCTGAAATATGGATTTTGTTTTATTTGTATGGAACAGTTAATTGAACCTTTAGACAATATTTTTTGATCATATTTAATCTATGCAGCTTTTATTGTGTGTGTGTGTGGGGGGGGGGGATTTTAAATTATCCTTTTAAAATGAATGGTTTTGGTGGCGAGTAGTGTGCTTTCTTCTTTCATTTCTCTGACTTTCCTCTATAAAATCGAGAACTTTAAGACATTTTTTCCTTTATTTTTGATTATCACAAGAGTCCCAATCAGTGATAATCCACATGGTCTTCTCAGCGGGAAGCGTTAATCTCATGTCCACTGTTTTAGCCACATTGAGGCCTCTTCAATACATACTGGCCCTGCGATGACCTCCCACTGACCCCACACTGACCCTCTCCCCAGGAGTGACCATGTCTTTGGACTTTGAGGAGGGTCGTTGGGCTCAGTCAATTCCACTGTCTCCTAGGTTACATGAGTAATATCTCTTTTGAGGTGAATTGCTTTTATTTGACCGTCTTGGTGAAATAACTGAACCAAAGGTCCCTTTTGTTCTGGTAAGTCTTGAATGGCTAACCCAGTCTTTAGGTGTTGGGACTGAATAAATATAGAGGAATTTTTAGTCAGTACCTCACTGGCATTATAGCAAAATACCACTCACCTGTCAGCAAAGCACTGGGAGAGAGTGATGACAAATATAGTGGCATATCTTCATCTTGCAACTCACAACCTTGGGCTGAAACAGGAAAAAGTTGTTACATATTAAAAACCACAAAAATTCACAGACAATCTTTTTTTCAGTTCTTGCACTCTCAGTACTTTAGCGACCACCTAGAAAAAGAGAGCTAGCTGAAAGACAGACAATCTTTAATGTTAACAACAATCCTATGGACACATTTTATAATGCAATCATATAACACTTTTATGTTTTCTTTGTTTTTGTTTTTTGCTTAACGCGTTCACCACCTTCTTTCATTGCATGGAAAAGAACAGTGTTAACATTTGGCTAAATTTCATATTTAGTGTTCTGCAGAAGTAAGTCATAAAGGTTGGATGGACATGTGTAAGGATAAAAAATGTTTTTATGTTTTAACTGAACTGACCCTTTAAGCGCCTCAAAAGATTAAAGAAATTCCTGTATTGGACTGGAAAAACAGTAGAGTATGGCACTTGCAATGCCAAGGTCATGGGTTGACCTGATTCAACTGATTAGAATGTCAATTTGTATTTTGAATGCAATGTAAATAATAAAAGGGTCTGCCAAATGTAAATGTCCTTGAGCTTTAGAACAGGGTTGTTTTGGAGACAACGTTGTGCCCTGCACACATGCCAGTCTGAGCGGCTAATGGAGGTGGGCGACTGATTGAGTAACATGGAACATTACTTCCTCAACACAATGATAGATGTTGATCATTAAAGTTATTCTTTAAAGCAATGACAGATGCAATATGGGTCAACTTCACCACTGTGCCATAGCTGAATTGGCTTGAGTTGGATATTTCCATTCTGGTTAAGGTTGCATCATGAGAGGTAGGATGAGAGTAGGCAGACTCTTCATTTTCTTTCTGGGCCCTTATTTCATTTATGTACATAAGATGGCCACACAGGGAAGACATGGATGGCATCAGGCAGCTGCCTCTCAGAGGGATTATGTGGCTTAACTGTACCCGAGGCACAAGGATACCAAACACTGGCCTGGCAGCGATGAAAGCTCTATGGAGTGGCACCTTTGGCCAGTTGCATAAACATATAATAGCCACTATGTTAAGAAGAATTAGTCTGTCATAAAATTAGTAACTGTCATTAAAAAAAACGAGTTATAACCAATCTTAAGGAGAAACAAAAACTTGTAATGTAAGATTAGTTTATATGGCTGACCATTTTACTCTACACTTTCAGAAAATGCATGTATTCATCCTTAATGTGGACATTATGAAAGTTGTGTTACCACACCACTCACATGCTAACAAAAAGCTAGCTTACTGGACCGTGTCTGAAAGCTGTTAAATATGATCACATCAAGGATGTGTGTTCGGCATGTTTATTTATGGTCAAAATGGTTACATTTTTTGGTTAATGTTTTAAAGGAATATTCTGGTTTAATGAGAGTTTTTCTCACCATTTGCAGCATAACAATGATTACTACAATAATATTTAATTATTTTGATTTTCTCGTACGGTGGATTACTGTCATGATGGAAAGGCGGACACAGACGTAAGTTTAACAGACTTTATCGTTGGCAGGCATGAGAACGGTGAACTGGTGATAGTGCACGGGTTGAGTGGGTGACAAACAGTTCTTGGGTGGATTATCTGAATGTTGAAAATAATTAGTGAATCCAGACAGACGAGTAGAACACAGAGTACACGGGAGGAGACTCACACAGGAAAGTCTCTTGGGTTGAGTCAGGACGTACAGCGACGAGACCAGACAATGACTGGAGTGTGAGTGCCGGTGATATAGTGTCTGGTGATGAAGGACAGGTGCAGGTGATCAGTACTCAGTGACAGTGATTGCGAGTGTGTGGGAGGAGTGTGCGATTCTGGTGTGAGTCTGGTGCGAGGGGCGTGACCAGATATTTAGACCAGACCAAACTTTAAACATTTGGGGACAGTAAGATTTTTTTAAATATATAAATTCACATTTTTATAATACTATATTTATATATATATATATATATATATATATATATATATCACAGTTTCCAAAACAATATTAACAAAATCAGTTAAGACTGGAGTAATGGCTGCCATTGCAGGACTAAATTATATTTTAAAATATATTAAAATAGAAAACAGTTGTTTACTTATTTTAATGTTAATAAATTTCACAACATTACTGTTTTCACTCTATTTGTAACCAAATAAATGCAGTATGGAGAGTGTAAGAAATTTCTTGGAGAATAATTCAAAAAATCTCTTAATCTTATTCTGTTAAAAGCTGTGCATTATTTGATCTGTTTAAAACTTAATTTTACACAGAAATAGTAAGTCATTTTCTAACATGCATATTATTCGGGTTTTGTGGTTGTTTGAAACAGTATTTTACTGTTTTTGGATTAGCCCTATTCAGTGCATCAGTGAATACCTCACTGTAGTTTATTTATTTTATATTTTATACCACAAATATGTAATCTGTAAACTGAGCTTAATGTAATGAGCCTGGAATATTCAATAAAACAAACCATATGAAAAAATACAAAAATCTTGATATCAGCAGTAAAAGGGTTAGGAGACCGTGTGAGCATTGATATAATTTTCCCCTGTATCAGATTTCATTTCTCAACAGTAATCAGATCCTTTGTAACAGTTATGTGTATTATGGTGTGAGTATTGGTATACCTTGGGTTTCAAAGGTGGGTTTCTTTTGGTTCTTCGAGCTGCTCTCGGACACTCTTGAGCTGACAGAACAAGAGGATGATGTCCTTGATCCACTCTCAACACTGATGAGCTGAATCACCAATATTAATACACAAACAGGTCAACACAAGCTAGACAAAAGTGTATAAACGGCAAAAGTGAACATGTGTTTGCAGCCATGGTTGTGCAAAATGTGGGCCCTGCTGCGCTGCAAAGAGGCAATGGCTTCCCTTGTGCCAACAATAATCAGTCCTGGAGAAAATCTATTGTACCAGAACTTAATTGACAGCAGCTTACAACACATTCATGTTTCGGCCACCATATCCCTCCCCTTGCCTTCCTCCATCCTTCATAAAAGAAAGATTAATGCCTCCATCCCTTTGCACCTGCATCCAGTGTTTTGTGTCCTTGTACCCCTCGCTGACACTGTTTACCTCCTAAACCTTGCCCTCTGGCCCCACTGAGGCACATCCATACCCTAAAACTCAGCCCCCTTATCAGCATGGCAAGTCAGAGGAGCCCAACTTCCTTGTGACTGCACCTTTTTCTCGTCCGTATTGACTGATTAGCCCCACACCTGCCGCACAGCAGCTTGCAGAAATCCCCCAATCACCTCCATACAGAGGCGACAGCCATAAAGTCGCTTCTAGATTCCTCTATGTGTGTGTTGAAATGGTTTTATGAGCAAGGTACTCACCCCAGGGCACATTCTGTGTCCCTTGAAAGTTGCCAAAGAATCTTGGCCGCTGTTTCTGCTACTTAATGGTTTGCGGTTGTCCAGGACTGCAAATAGACACATGCATAGTTGAAAAACAAGGGCCATATATACAAGTAGAGGGATGATAGTGAGTGATTAACCCTTTGTATCTGACATGACTGAAGGTCCATAATCCCTCTACAAATACTGAGAGAAATAGTGCCTCACAAACCTGCAGCAGCACCTGTTTAGTCGGAGCATGCCAGGTGCAGACACACCTAGTGAGGAGCCTGGCCTCCACTCGCTGCCGTGCGTGTTTGTGCCAGACTTTAGAAACACATTAACACTATTTCAAAACACATCCCATCAAGATTGCACCCAGATCTGATCCGGCGCACGTGGGTTTCCTTTGTAGTGCCTTTATCTGTGGATTGCGTCTGAACAATGCACCATAGCCGCATCGCAGGATCAAGTCCTGATAGGGAGGGGGGGGGACCAGACTTGTGGATGAACTGAGGTTTTGGGTTAATGATAAACTTGACCTGATTTTTATCTTGATTAATATGACTTTTTCATAACTCCATAAAGCGTTTTTTGGAGGAGCAACAAACCACTACATCTTTATGGCTTCGGTTAAGAACTTGAAGCCGCGCGCCCTGGAACAGATGAGAGGCATGCCGGCTTTGGTTCAAAGGTAACGGCAATGGGGTCGCATACACACACACATACACACATATACACACAAATACTAAAAACATTACTCTCAAGGACGGCCAGCAATCGGCACGCCCGTAACGTTATTCCCCGACGCCCTCTCCTTCACAGAGCACAATTGCCAAATTTCCCCAACTCAATTCAACCGTTCCTCTTGGGATTTTCCCCCCCCATCCTAACTGTTATTTTTCAGAGTTATTTAAAGGCAATCAAGGTGCTGTTGCTCGTGAATGTAAACATCGCAATCTGATGTGAGGTGACGGGGAAAGATAGCAGGGTCCAATGCGTTTGGCTTTTTACGCGTAAATACAGGCAAGTTTATACGTGCACACACCCACACACAAACGGACACACACATCTACCGCTACGCTGGACAGGTGCTTGGCAGCTTGCTATATGATATGTAATGTACCTGTGGACTGATAATATTGGGGAATGCCCGAGCTCCAAACTCTGAGGCCAGGTTCATACACCTCTCCGTCTGGAGTGCAACACCATTCAGGGCTTGGGATGGAACCAGGGCTTTCAGATCCTTTTCGGTTCAATAGTAAAAGCTGCACACGGGACAAAGATCCCAAATCGCCTGAATCACATCCCACGGTCAGTGCTGCAAGTCCAGGGCTCAAATCTGTGCAAAAAATTTATAATATCAGCCATAGCAATAGAAAATTACAGATAATTAATAACTAATGGAAGATAGATAAAAAAATAAAAATAAAAGATTTTTCTAAACATTTGTGGTAAATTCTAAATTGAACATGTAATGTTTTTTTAGGCTCTGGTTGAACAAATTAATATATATACATATATACAGTATATACATATATATACATATATGCATATATAATTTATTAATATAAATATATTTAATCAAATTTTCTATCCAAAATGACCACAACGTTTAAAAAGATCACAGAGACTAATTTTCTTTAACGTTAAATAAAATTTACTTAGTACCAATAACCAATAACAATATAATATAATCTATTATGATGTAAGATTCAGGGCTTCGAGGGATATATAAATGTATATTTTATATATATTAAAATATTTTTTTAAATCCATATAAATTTAACAAATAAACAGACAGGTGTCATGTGATCTGAGCCCATGTCTGAAATCTATGTAGGCTTTCCTTTCCTTTTTTTTAAAGAGGGTTAAGGATCATAATTTTATCATATCCCAGAAGGGTCCTGTGTTTGCGATCACACCCTGTGGGATCACTATCGCTATGGCCACATATGCAAATCTCCAAACCACACTACTGAGGTGTGGCAATTCAGGGAATTCACTCTGAGCACTGAATCTCAGCATCTAACACGTTATTTTTTTATAGGCACTTGATTACAGTTTACATTAGCCAGTGCCTTTCGGAGTTATGCCTCCATTTGTAAACACACAAAAGATGGAGAGAAATGTGATGAAATGGATTAAGGGATAATGTGTAAAAATCACCCTATATTTTTATGTCCTCAGATTAAAAAAGTCATTCTCTGAGGACCTCTCAGTTAATGTTACTATAATTGTTTTGTCATTCAACTCATTTAGAGAAAAAACATGCATAAACCATAGAAGTCTAGCTGGTTACACTGCTGAAAAAGCTGGATGGGAACACCAATATCTGAAATATACGAGACACATGTGAGATTACTCACTTTTTCGAGGATAAAAATCAAATAAATGGTCTTATTGGAGTCTAGGAGGAAAAATCTTATAGTCTCAGAGACATCTCATTGGACATTTTAAGTTACTATAGGTCAGCCTGCGTGTGGATAAATTGGTAAAGTTTTTTCACTAATACATATAGCATTTCCTCATCTTTGCTGCCTTTAAGATTTCTTTAATATTTCAAAACCTGCCCCAACACTGCCACCCAGATAGTTATTGTCTTTATGGCATCTTTATTGAATCCCTGAGATGTCCAGTCTGCCATAAAGCACCAAAAGCATATGTAAAACATTTATAAAGATGGAAAAAAACTACTGATAATTAGTTCAAATGGATTTGTACAAAAACCCATTTGGAAAGCTAGTGGCTGGTGTCTGTGCAGCTGAACATTGTAAATTACAAACACATATTAGTAGTCCAGAGGGAGCTAGAAAGGTCAGGTAAGGAGTCAGGTCACAAGCCCCCGGAAACAGTTTACACCTTGTTAAGAGTCAGGAGGAAATCCTCAGGGAAAAATTCACTTAGGTAATGCTGCTGTCCCTCTCTTTCTCTGACCATAGTGTACGTGCACACACACACACACACACACAGGTTGGGTTTCCATGTTTTATGGGGACTTTCACAGCCATAATGATTTATATGTTATACTGTAAAATTGTATATTCTCTCCCCTAAACCTACACATCACAGAAAAAAACATTTTCTATTTTTTTATTATTATTATTTACAAGCTGTTTTCCTCATGGGGACGAAATAAATGTCCACAATGTCATAAATTACTGGATTACTATCATTGCGGGGACATTTGGTGCCCATAATGTAAGGAATACCAGGCACACACAAACACACATTTTGTGCTTTCATATTTTATGGGTACTTTCCATAGACATAAAGATTTGTATTATGTATAAACTGTATATTCTATATCCTAAGCCTAAACATATCCATCACAGAAAACATTCAGCATTTTTTATTAAAAAAACATCACTTTGTATGATTTATGAGATGTTTACCTCATGGGGAACAAAAAATATCCCAACATGGTCAAGGATTTCAGATGCTCAGATCATTTTGTCCTCATCACTGGACCACACACACACACCCACACACACACACACACACACACACACACACACACACACACACACACACACACACACACACACACACACACACACACACACACACACACACACACACACACACACACACACACACACACACACACACACACATACACACACACACCAATTACCCGAGTGAAGACAGTATTCAACTAAAGGATCAGGTTTCTGCCAACAACAAACACATTTGAAATAAAGTCTGTGGGGCAACTTAACAAGACAATGCTGAAGCTGGTTAATACACTGGTTTACACTGGTTAGTACAGTTTTTCTATACCTGAAAGCCATTTCTGTGGAAAAAGAGTGAATAAATATGGAGTGTTTAAACCCCTATGCAAGTTTTAAAACAAACATGCTTATCGGTACCATCTCCCCCATTCACAATTAGCATAGACAATAAATGTATTATTGGAACAACTATTAAATGTGGAGCAACATATGTGTGTAACACAAATGTAACACAAATCATATTGATTGCAAGCATCAATATGATTTTAGCTCATGTTTAGGATTACATATTAAAACAACCAAAAAGTGCTATGAGAAATAAAAGAAAAAATCTCCCATCATAATACATACTACCGTTAAAAAGATCAGAATTAATAAGATTTTAAGAAAGTGAGATTTTAAGGAGAAAAAAATACCAAAGGAGATTTAAAATATTTATATTCAAATAAATGGTATTATTTTGAACTTTGTATGATTCAAATAAACATTCCTAAAATGTTTCAATGTTTCCACAACATAGATTGATATCTGAAGGATCATGTAACATTTAAGACTAAAAATTCAGCTTTTCCATCGCAGGAATAAATTGGATAGAAAAAAGACTTAGAGTTTAAGACTTAAAGTTAATCACAAGGCCATATTTAATCACTCTTATTTGCATATGACAATGACAAGGTATAAAAAGTTTGTATCGTGTCCATGGATTTGGCAATATTACCTGTGGTAGGTGAGGATCGGTCAGTTTGACTCCCGGCTGGGTGGTCTGGGGACACACAGGAACTTGAGTGAGGGGCCAGATCATCCAGCTCATCAAAGATATCAGACTGGGACCTGTTGGACTGGGAGTCAGGGGTCCCTTCCATTACACACTGACCTGAAACGGCTGAACACATGATAACCTTTTTTCACCATCACCAAAACTGAGTTATTTATATATTCTGTGACAACTCATTTACATTATGAAGGTTCTTTTTTTTAACTTTTTATTTAGAAAACAAAAACCAAGTTTTAAAGCTCAATATCTATAAAACCGCTCTGAATGCAGAACCTTACAATTCCAAGATACCATGATGTGTAAATACAAAATATTGTGTAAACATCTCTCTATGTACTTTTTGGCCTTTTATCCCAGAGGATGTTTTATCTTCACCTGTCATACCAGCTTACAGTTCTATTATTTCCCCGGGGTATGTGAATATTCAGCAAGGACATGCAAGAGTGATTCAACAACCAGCATTACACCTTCCCCCGCAGCACTGTCTCAATTCCTGAGAATGACTTTTGGCCCACAGCTTCTGTGGTAAACGTATAAAAGTGCCTCGTAACAAGTTTGTACTTTTTACACTACTTTTTTCACTCTCTTAAATGACTTTGGGTTATTTCATATTCCATTCTCATCGCAGACACTGAAAGACAGACACACACACACACACACACACACAGCTATTGAAGGCAGGCCTCGGCTTCTATATGTCAATCGATTTTGCGATATATATATATATATATATATATATATATATATATATAGACAAACTAGACTTTTCTAACAAGGCCTCCATATTCGCCTGCACACAGACACACACACACACACACACACACACACACACACACACACACACACACACACACACACACACACACACACACACACACAGCTATTGAAGGCAGGCCTCAGCTTACCACTCACACAGACAATAGAGGGACTTGACTTGACACTTCAAAGCATATTGGTGCTGTCAAGCTTGCTGTCATCTTCAGCCAAGTGCTTCTTGAGATGGTCTATGTGTATGTGAGGGAGTGCGCATGGATTTTGTGTCCACCAACCTATTGGTTGGATGAAGGTAGCATCACATTATCTTGGAGTAAAATGCCACTGAAAGGTGACAGAAATGCCCTTGTTTTCAACACGTGTGTGCAAAAATGCCCCATGGTGTTTGTTGCTGTTGTTTTTGTGTTTTTAGTCTGTCATCTATTGATTACATAAAGTATTTAATACTATTCCATGAAAGACCTATCTTCCTAAGTGTTTAACGGCTTAGTAGCTGTCAAATATCTTTATTCACCATCTAAAGAGTGAATGTTGTTCACTGTAATATATATGGAAGCTCGCTTTCTGCCTCATGGTAAAAGTGTAAACATCTGTAAGAAAGTTAAGAAAGAATAATAAACATTATACCTCTTTGTGTAATAGAACATAACAATTGCGAGAAAGTTATAAATGTGTTAGATATACCCTACCCTTCAAAGGTTTGGTGGTGTTAAGTGATTTTTTTATGACTACTAAGCCTGCATTTATTTATTTTAATGTATTTAAATGTCAGCTGTCAATTTTTGTTCTTTTTCCTGAGAGAACTTTCATCCTCACTCCCATTAGTGCTTTTCAGGACAAAATCTGAAAGTAGACACTTATTTAATACGTTTTTTAGCAGAAATTGAAGGACATTTCTGACACTGGTGGAAGGTTTTATGAAACTGTGTATTTGGTTGAGTCAGAATGTTTAGTGGAAGGGTCTCTTTAGTTGGTGCCAAATCTATATGTGCCATATGTGTCTCAACGTTTTGTAGTTGCTGACTAAATGGTATGAAGAATGTCAGGGCCAGACAGTGTGTGTGTGGTAGGGGGTCTTAGTGAGGCCTGGAGGTCCCGCTCATTGTCAAGGACAGTTACACTCTTGAGATGGGACTGAAAGAGATTGCTGTAGGGTTGGCCACTGACTACTGGACCATAGCATGGGGGTGATAGAAAGCAGGGCTGTTTTATAAAAATACTAGACTTCCCCAGAATAGCCCATAGAGTTGTATACTGCCCCAATTGTAATTTTCTGTCCTTATGTTCCATTTTATTTCCCACTACACTGTAGCTTCACCATCATGTCAATAATATGTTTATCTGTCTGGTCACATGATTTAGTAAACAAGGCACAGATAGTCACTTTATCATTTCTCTGACAAAAAAAAAAAAATCTCTCTGCAAATTCTGAATTGTTTGCTCTCTTTCATGAACTCTCAGTTTGAGTCAGATGTCAGTGGCCTGGCTCTTTTTCTTGACTGGACGGTAAATTAGTGCATGGAGGGCATCTAAGAGATATGCATTGTAGCGGAGGCTCACTCACTGTTCGCCCGTCAGAGAGGCGGCGGTCAGCTTGGATTTATGACCGCCGCTCCACACGTCTGCCTTTCAGGGAGCGGAGAGAATAGAGAGAGAAAAGAGGAAGAAAGAAGGGAACGCGGGAGGCTGAGGCTAAGAGAGAAGAACATGTCGCAGCCGGCATCACCGCCACCCCCCTCATCCCCCACAACGTCCCCCATTGTAAAGGCCTTGGCTGCTTTGAACTGGGGAATCAAACGGTACCAGCCTGATTCCCTATCAAAAGAACCCCCTCGCTTTCCCTCTGCTTTCAGTAAAGAAGAGAAGAGAAAAGCTCCTTGCCATATTTATGACTTAGTCCCTCTGTAGAGAAAAGTGAAGCTCATGGTCGTGTTGTAGGACTTTGATTTTCTTTTGTTGTCTTTCATGTTTGAGGTATGGTGAATGTTCAATTCTGTTTGGCCCAACTGACCCCCAGCGTGTGTGAATGAATACACAAGACTCAGTCTAATAAAGCGTACTGTGTCTGTAGGTGTGTGTATGTGAGATCAGATTTTGCCATTCTTTCAGGAATGTAATCTCTGAAAATATCCAAACCTTGAGTCATTGTCATTATTAGACCTTAATTCATATCTAAAAATGCCAATATACATTATAATGCAAAATATTATTTTCTTTATTAGTATTTTTATCTTATTTTTCAGTAAACATTTGCTAAACATTTACTTCAGAAGCAAAATATTAATTATTATACTACAACAGCACAATATTAACATTTATTTCCGGAGAGCTTATCTTGAATAAAAAAAAAAGAAAATTCAATTAAGTAAAAAAAAAAAAAAAAATATATATATATATATATATATATATATATATGTGGCTTGACTTGAGTATACTTTTTAGAAAAAAAGGGGAAAAAACGGGGTCAAAGAATATCAACATTAAATAATTATTTGAAACCAAACCTTTATAGTTGAACATTTTCTGAAGTCCTTCTTGTTCTTATGAAATAGTCATTAGCTTATATTTAAAACAAAAGATGTTTATCTCCCATTAAAACTCACCTTGCCGTTCGTCTTCCTGAGGCATGATGGGAGGAAGCACAGACCAAAGGTTCCATTCTGACCGACTATCTGCTGCTGAGCAATCAGGCTCTTGTGGCTGAATGCTCAGGCCAGACTGGCTTGATCTAAGGCATCCATGCAGGATTTCGTGTGTGGACCATTGTGCGGCTGAGGTTTGCCGGGGTTGAGGAGTTTTAGAGATGTAAATTGGAGTGTCTGGCAAGCAAGTGGAAGGTGTTTCTTGTTTGCAGGATGATCTAGAGAAACTGGCTTGAAGTTCCTCCATTTGTGAGCTGGCCTGGCTGCAGCTTCCTGTCGAGCTGAAGTGAAGCTCAGGGAGAGAAGTAGAGCAGCCCTTTTGATAATCATTATTCTGGGGGAGGTCATAAGCATGATTACCTTCGTCATCGCTACTATTATCAGCATAATGGTCAACATCGAAGTTCACTGTTAACATAAAGAGAGTGTAGAGATAAATCAATTAAGGATTCATTGCACCATTTACATCTTCATTTAATCTTGAAGATAACCAAGTGAGTAAAGTGAAATACGTTTACCTGAAAGGGTGTCTGAGAAACTACTGTTCAAGTCTGTGCTACGGCTGAACTGGCTGGACAAATGGCGGCTAAAATCAGAAAAAGAATTTGGAGTCACAGAAGATGTTGGGGTGCCTGGAGTAATTGGGGTACTTGGGGTTCTTTGGCTGCCTGGAGTGGTTGGGGTGGTTGGTATGCTTGGGGTTGTCGGGGTGGAGATTGAGAGGTTTGGTATTATTGTCTGCTCTTCAGCAATTTCATGATGCCCTTGATTCAGGTCTTGTGGAGCAGAGCATGCATCTTCTTCCTCATTAGTCAGCTTAGGGAATACATTGGGGGTTTGGGATCTCTGAAGGTCATCAACAAACTTGAGAGTCAGAGAAGGACTTACTGGGGGTCCTGGAGAAATAGGGGGTCCAGGTACATGGGGCAGAAAAACATTGAACTTATTCCTACTGGAGTTATCCTTGTTTTGGTGCCTCCTGACATCTGGGGAAAGAAGGGGTTAAAATTAATGTGAATATATGGACAACCCATCTCTAAGGGGTTCAGGGCATTTCTGCTCCTGTAGGGCCACCTTCCTGCAGAGTTTAGCTTCAGTCTGCTTCAAAACACCTGCCTGGCAGTTTAATTGTTGGTTGGAGGGCTGGCCTAAACTCTGCAGTATAGTGGTCCTCTTGGGGCAGGATTGGACATCCGTGGCCAAATGCTAGATTACATCTGGGTCAAGGTTAGAGTTGCACTGGAGAGTGAGGTTTGTGGAATCTTTACTCAAAAATGCAAATGAGCAAGGGTATCACAAATGCACAAGAACAGAAATCCTTCATCAAGCAAACCATACCGAAACCCAGTGCACCCAGACTGCAGCTGTCTCATGTAGAGATGAACAAGACACACTCACACACTCAAACACACACTCACATACATACACACACACACAGGCTTAATGACAGGCATTGTTCGGGGCACACACAAAAAGAGGTCCTGAATAATTAACATGGGGTCCTGCATGAGGGTCAGGCAGAAAGCGTATTCATCATCATTTACAGCTAAAAAGGAGAGGAGAGAGGCAAAGGCCACCCAGCCCAATAGCTGGCGCTGCCCTACTCCACTGAGCCTCAGAGCAAACAGTCTTTTGCCTGTTGCGGGCCCCTGGTTCCTAACAAGGGCCCGGACATCCCCCTCCCTTTCGAAAACTCTGCCCCTCTGCAGGAGCAGCTGTCCAGTTCCCAGCTCAGAATGCGGAGTGACTCTAAGATATGATAATTACCACTTGCAACCACTATATGAAGGAACTCATTCTCATAATTGGGATTAGAAACCCCATATAGCTAATTATGGATGCAATAACAGCAAAGCAAACAAATGAGCCAAGCGCCACTCTTTCTTTGATGGCCCTTGATGCTGATGCCTGCTGGGAGAGATTTTCACAGACTGTTCAGTTGCATGATGTGCCGTATTCCTTTCTAGGCATCTATCTATCTATCTATCTATCTATCTATCTATCTATCTATCTATCTATCTATCTATCTATCTATCTATCTATCTATCTATCTATCTATCTATCTATCTATGTATCTATGTATCTATCTATCTATCTATCTTTTTTGTTTTCAAAATTGTATGCTAGGTTTGTTATAATAAACGATAAACATTTTTTAAAAATATAATCATTTAAAATAAAATTATTTAAATCTTGATTAAAAATGTAGGAATTTATTCTAAACTGAAAAGACATTACCTGTACATTTTGAATGCCACACAACCCTGCCAGGTTGAAAGCTTCATGCTTGTGTTGTTTTTGGCCATGGAATTAACTGGAAAAATGTACACTAATAAACCAACCGTCTCTGGCTCTCGTCCCTTATCGTGTGTTGTCCCCCAGGCTAGTGTGGTGCGAGTCCCCCAGCAGGGGCCTGTGTTGAAGCAGACCAGAGGCCCCTACACAATACGCTCTTGTTCTACTCAGTCTGTGTCACTGAGGAGTCAGAGGACAGAACAGCGAGAGAAAAGGATTGAGTGAGGGGAAAGAGAAAAAGCGCGAAAGAGGCTGGAAAGCACATAGCTGCACTGCTGGTTTTACAATACCATTGCCTAGTCCATCTGTCACAGTCACACACACACACACACACACACACACACAATGTATGTGTGTGAACGACATGTGTCATATCGCACTGTTGCGGCCTCGCCCCCCCCCCCCCCCCCCCCCCCCCCCCCCCCACTTTCTCCTTGGGGAGCTAAAGGCAGGTCGGGTTGATTGTTAGAGTCTCTGAGCACCATATGGCTGTATAATTAGTTTTGGCCTGTGATGTAGAGTAATGCTCCCATCTCTGTTGACTCTCAAGCTCGCTCTGAAAGACATGGTCTTGATGCACGTTAATGACCAATCCTGCCCAAATACCTTCACACCACAGCAGAGGCCAAATGGAAGTATCAATCCACCAGGAGGGCGGCGCCATAGTAAACACGCAAATTATGAGCATAATGTATTGGTGACATTTATTTAGATTCAGACTTTAAATTTCAAACCATTTTGTTTAATTTGAGCAAAAAAGAGCAAGACATGGTTGGGTTATGAGGAAGGAAGATTATTTTAATACTGAATGCTGTTATTCAATACGAATCATTTCTCTGATTATAAATAAGGGATCAACCAATTTTAAAATTATAATACTGATAAGCCATTAATTATTTTCATGTTATGGGCAAAAACAGATAAATATACAAAATTAAATTTCTATAACATTTTATCTAAATAATAATAATAATAATAATAAAAAAATACAGTAAAAAAAAAATTAAATGCTACAAGTAAAATTAGACATTACAGCATTATAATGTACAATATGAAAGATACGATATACAATCAGAGTTTAGATGATGATGATGGCCATGCATAATTGAACATTCAGTATTGACTGATTGATAATGTTAATTAAAAAATCTTTTAATAAAAGAATGACAACTGACATATAACCGATATATCATATGTATCAGTAGTGTTTGCCTGCTTTTAGGTGATGGTAGTTAACCAGGATGATAAAATATCAGTAAAAGGACTGTAACAGCAGTACTAACCTGGCCATATTTGAGGTTTTGAAGCACTCAGGCTCTGCTGTTGTTTTTGCCCCAGATGATTAGGCCCTGTTCTGGAGTGGACGGTTGGGAAATGTGGGGATCTAAAATGCACAGGATAGGCCTCCATATGAGCATGAAAGCGAGAGCACAAGGGTGGAGGGTCATTCTCACGCTTGATAACCTAAAAAGATAACAAAAGGCAACAAAGTTTTTATTCATTTTATTGATTTCAAAAATAACATTTGGAAAGTTGCTTTCTGAATTGGTTCAGCCTTGCTTTGAATAAGTACCTCTCTGTAGTGCCCCTTAGTGTTGACTCAATGAAACGGCTTATTCAATAGTTTTTCAATATTGGCCTTTTGCTGTTACACACACACACACACACAGCTTTACGATTTTTCCTGCAGGGCTAGCAATTAAGTTATCAGTTTTGAAAAACAAGAAAGTGAGTAGCAGTTGGTCATTATTGATATTTAGAAGGCACAATATGTAAATTCTTACTGGAATTTCAATAGTCTCTTGATAATTGTGACCGTTTTTTGTGTGTGTCTACACATTTTCTATTTGCTTTGTGCAGCCAGATGGACTGCAAGTCTTAACCTGTCCAGTGCCACAGGGCAATGCTAACAAAGCACAAATACACTCAGGTCTTGATGTCTTTATCAAGACCATCAAGACCACCTGTCAAAACCATTTTACACTGTCTCTCTGACACTAATGAAGCCTCTCTTCTGATACAAACAGATCTTCCTCACCTTTTATCCCCTTTCAATCATTCATTCGATCTCTTTTTCTGTACTCTCCTGTCCCAACACATCTGTTTTAAATGCCTAAAAAAGGCATTTAAATCCCTATGCCAATTACCTTTTTTAAGTGTTGTTTTATTTGATAAAACAAGCCCAAAATTCTGATTAAATTTCGATATGACATAAAATAATAATATTAACAATGTATGTACTATTAATAATGTATTTATTAAGTAAATTGAATATTAAGGAAAATAAGAAATATTACTATTGCAATATTTCACCGTAAAAAAGTATTTAAGACTATAATAATTATTGTTGTTGTTTTTATTAATACAGAAATTTATTTTATTGTTATTAAACATAAAAATATTAAACCAAATATGAAATATTACTGTTGTTACTGTAGAAAAAGTGAGTATTTAGGAAAAATAATGTAATAATTATTTTATTTTTTTATGCACACGTTGCATTCACAAATGCATGATATAAGCAACCCAAACTCTGTAAACTGAGCCATTAAAGACAACGGATAACATGAGTTGTTTGTGTCTAAAATAATGCAGTGCTGCTTTGTGCAAAAAAACATGAAAATCCAAAACAAACAAAAAAATCACAGCCTTTGCGATTTGATAATCGCGCCAAACCTTCTATTCGGATTAATCATGGAAACCATACTTACAACTGTTTTTCCAAAGTACTAAACTTTTGCATATGATAAACTGAACAGAAATGGCATGAGTTACATTTAAGCCATATCTAGTGTACTTTTTGGCTTTTTTATTTGAGCAAGACACGCTAACACCATGTAGGTGAGTTTTACTATGGCAAAATTATACCTGTTAGACTTGCAAACATCCCTCAACATTCCCAAAACAAACTATCAGGTTCGTGCGCATCAGCTCTGACGCCAACGTTCATGAAAGTGAAGCATTTACTTGCAGAAGTTGTTTGGAGTCCTCTGAGAGTGGCATTGTATATTAAATGCTGAGTGTCTTTGACCTTGTAATGGTGTTTGTAGCCCCATGTCGGGCCTGAGGGTCCTCTGCCCCAGTGTGTGGGCTCTTCAGAGGCCTACAGGAAATGACATGACCCCCTGGCGTCAGGCAGCCCGCACTGTGGCACACACATGCACAACCGCCTGTACTAATGCCATTAACCTTGTGTTTTCATGCTGGACGGCCTTCTGACGGAGATGGGCAAACGCACGCTCGTGAATGTAGGGAGTCTGTAAACCAGAGTCCCAGATGGCCTGCACCAAGAAAAGGCCTGCATACACTCCTCAGCCCCTTCACAAACACACATACACATACACACGCATGTTTAATAGCACTGCCTCTGTGTGAACCCTCCGCCGGGGGGAGGCAAGGGCAAACAGAAGTGTGTCTCTGTGCCTCTGTCAGCAGAGGAACAGAGGATTCCTCTCAAAAAGGCCTGACGTCTAAGAAAGCCAGGCTTAGCTCTAACAAGGTTAAACCCTGCTGAAAAAGAGTGACTTTTTCAATCAACCAGATTTGTGTTTCTGCCTGCGCCGTAATTAGCTTTGCTCTGGGACGGGGGGATGAGGAAGAGAGGAGCGGAGGAGAGGAGGGGAAGAGATGACAGTGGGAAGCATTGTGGAGTCTCTAGGATTGGGAGGACCAAATCTGATTAGCCGCTCGTGTCAGAAGCCAGGCTCAGATGCAGCTTAGCATTTTGAGCAACTTTCTACTTTCTGTCCCGGCAGACAATGAGGCTACTTTTTCAATCTCCTCTATTTCTTTTCACCCCTTCACCTTCTCTTTTAAACTTTTGGTGCTGTCCAAAACGGCTTTCTGCACCCCTGCCGAATAAAGAGCAAGCAACCGTAAAGACCATGGTCATAAAGAATATAGGCCAAAGTCATAGTTCATTTTGTACTTTTAATAATACAGTTACAATACTCATCATTTACATGACTAAACGTTATGAGTCAAATTAAGTTGCACCTTCCGCGTCCTGGATTTATTATCAAATGTCAAATGCTCATGTTGATCACTGGATGTTATTAATAGCATTTTAGTTTTGATTATTCAATGCAACTGTTCAAAAGTTTTTGGTCAATAAGATTTTAAAGATCATTCAGCAAAGAAATGGTAAAGACATTTATAGTGTTATTGTTACACTAACAATTATTAATTATAAATTATAAATATTATTAGCCTGGTGTGTGATGTGGAGAGACACGGAGATCCAGGACTGCAGCAGTAACTCTTTATTCAAAACTCGGAAAACAAAAAGACATTAAAGGTAAACAGAAACAGCACTCATGTGCAAAAACTCGGAAAACACGGGAACGACATCCACACATCACATACTTAACGGTGAAAATATCCGACCAAGACCAAGGGAAACACGAGAGGGTTTTATACAAGACGGGATTGGAAACAGCTGACAAGACTAACAGGATAAGTGATTAACAAGACAGGTGAAACGAGGACACAGAAGATACATAGAAGGGACCCGGATATGAACAACAAGACGAGACTGTGACAGTTATTAATACATGGTGATTTATATTTCAAATTAATGCTTTCTATTCATAAAAAACTTAAATGTTTCACTTTTTCTACAAAAATATTAGGCAGCTCAACTGTTTTTTATATTGATAATAGTAAGGAATATTTCTTGAGGAGCAAATGAGTATATTTCTGAACGATCATTTACATATTTCTGAAGAAATGTATCTCTATTCACCTAAAATTCTGGTCAATACAGATAAGCCAAGACTCAACGTCATACTATGCCTGATAATATACAATTCTATAACATTTTGTCTAAATAAATCAAAAATAAAACTAATAAAATGTTTAAACGCAACACTATGCTATTTTTGCTTATTAAGCTAAAATAGTAAAAGTGTTTGAACATTTTAAAAAATCCAAACAATATGTTTCATTGATCCAGAATTAGAATTTAGCCTCTTATTGAGTGCTAACACAGACATGCCATTGTCTTCCCATCGGATGCCTGTATAGTGTGAATGCCGCTTGCCTTCCTGTGGCCACCCTCTTTTTTATGCTCACAAAAATGGAAGTATAGCTGCACTCTCTGTTAAGAAAGGGCATCATACCGAAGAGAATGCAACCCAAACCAAACCATAAATCACAGTGTAAACAGCACTGTTTGTCTGCTGAGCAAGGCGGGTCCAGGAGTGTGTTTGCCCACCTGTGCATGTGTCATCATTTGGACGTACAGTATTCAGGGCCCTGACGGCACTCGTGATGTCGTCTCAGTGACGACGATGTCCATGGAGACCGTGAGGTATGAAGCCAATGGCTGGGTTAATCGTCTCTTGTTCTCAATAGGTGTTTGGACTGGGATGGCCCCATAAAGTTCAGAGGGTTTGCATATGGTGATGCGCCCAGTGTTTTATAGCATATCGAGGTGATCCAGAGGACAGAAAATGTGTGTGTGTCAGTGTGGGTGGGTGTTTTTGTGTTTAGCAAAGCATAAGTGTTTATTCATACTTGTGAGCTTTGGCTGATTGTGTGTACTGGTACGATTTAAAGATGTAAATTAGTCAGTAAGAGGCTGGTGGATCTTTGTCCCTTTTTTTCTTGTTTGTTTAACCAGAGGCCAAGACAGGAAGCCAGCCCACACAACTCGCTGTCCCCATGGTAACCTCTCTGTTGCCTGTAGCACATTAACAGTCTCTGGCCTCTTTAAGAGGGTCAGTGAGGTGGACGGTTACAGGCCATCAGTACATATGTGCTCCCAAGGGAGAGTTTGCTTTTAAGAGTCAGATTTGAATATTGTAATTACAGTTCTACATAACTGAAGCGTAACTGCTGTTCTTTTACAAGTACTCACTGTATGATGCTGTCCTCTGTTCCACAGGATGGCTTGCCTCACAAAGCAGAAGTAATATGATGGTGCCTGAGGGACAGAAAAAGTTTTAGATATTGACACTAGATCTAAAACAAACATGGTATTATTATTGCAAATATTTTGGGTCAAAGTGTTGCTCTTAATGTCAGGGAATAACTCATGCTGCATCATTTTTGCTATTTACCTTACTTTCAGGTGCCAGGTGTTTTCAAACATTTTGATGCCAAGAGCTCCTAAATATGATCAATGTAGGATGCTCATCTTAAAATATTAAGTGAATATATGATCAAAATTATGATTTATATATATATATTTCAACTACCATTCAAAAGTTCGGGTTATGGAAAGAGTTTTTTTTACATTTTTGAAAGAAGTGTCTTATGCCAAGACTGCAATTATTTGATCAAAAATCAATATTGTAATCAAAAATGTAATATTTTGAAATATCATTACTCTTTAAAATACCATTTTTATTTTAATAAACTTGTAATGTAATATATTTATTGCTGAATCACTACAGTATCAGCATTGATCATTACAAATCATTACTCCAGTCTTCAGTGTCACATGATCCATCAAATTGCTGTATAAAAAACATATTTTTATTATTATCAATGTTGAAAACAGTTGTGGTGCTTACCGTGATCTTTTTTTTCAAGATTCTTCAAATTGTAACTTCAAAAGAACAGCATTTATTTAGAAATCCTTGCTGAATAAAGATAATAACTTATTAAAAAAAAAAACATACTGATCCCAAACTTTTTAATAAAATTTGATAATAAAATGTTCATACATTTTTGATAATTTTATTAATATTATAATTGTAGCGTTTTTATACCCACTGTTATAAAGTTAACCATTAAAACATCTGCAAACTATTTTTTTTAACTTTTTTTAACTAAAAATATCAGCATCTTTTATTATTTAAATATGAACCTGAAGAGAAGCACACACATTAATCAAGACAAATTACAGTTAAATAAGGCCTAAAAATACATACAGTAAAAAAAAAAAATTCACATTTTCTCAAATGTTATCCTTCTAACACCCTGTAATCCAGGGTCAGAAGCAATGGGATCCATTTGCAGCTTTTATTAAGATCAATCGTAGTCAAAACAGGCAGGGGTCAATCACCGGTGGCAGAGTATCAGAGGCAAGGCAGAGACAACAACGATAAGGCAGGCAGAATTCAAGGCAGGCAGCAATGGGTCGTGAACGAGATAAACAGTCCGGGGTAATACAAAGAGATCAGTCTAGACACAGGGTAAACGCTCAGAGTTGTTAGCCGGGGCAAGACAAAACTTTGCAATGAGAAGATGGGAGTGAGAGAGTTTTATGGTTTGCAAGAGTGACTTCAGGTGGAAGGGTAATCAGTAGGGATGTACCAAACGAAGCTTCTGAAGCAGTAAAGCTTTTACATGAAACTGTGTCGGTGCTTCGAAGTTTTTGACACAGTGCTCTACTCTGCCATCTGGTGCTCAATAAAAATTCCTACACCGACTGTCATTCAGATGTTTTGTTCATTTGGGAAGGTTTATTTGAAAATTTAATAAGTTAAATTGTATTGTGCAACTTTGTGTGTGTGTATTCCTTACAAAACAACACAAACATGCATATTGTTAAAAAACAAACTAAAAAACAAATGCACAATTACAAATGCATTTACCGTATTTTCCGCACCATAAAGCAAAAGGATTATAAGGCGCAGTCTATTTCTGTTCTCAACCCATGCTAACATACCGTCTACAAAAAAAGGTAACGCAAGCAAAACAGTAAGTTTAGTTGAACTTTATTCTACTATTTAACAAATCCATCAAAGTCCTCATCCTCTGTGTCTGAACAGCTGGGCAATTTCGCCATCAAACATGCAGGCAAAATTTGACTCCCCGCACAAATCTGAACCAGAAACGGATGTCGGCTTCCCTCCACCCGGTGCCACCACTGTTCGAAAGCAGTCTTCATGGCCAGTAGTTCCCGGTCCCATACATCGTAGTTCTGTTCAGTAGTGGTGAGTTTCCTTGAATAGTAGGCACAGGGGAAGAGCTTAGGAGTACCGTGTCTTTGCGATAACACTGCTCCAATGCCAGTGTTGGAAGCATCCACTTCTACGATAAACTCTCTTTCAGGGTCCGGATGATGTAAGATGGGGGCGGTCGTAAAGCGTTCTTTCAAGGCTTGGAAGGCACTTTCGGCAATGGGAGACCAGAGTAATCGACCTCCCCCCTTCTTGAGCATGGAAGTCAGGGGGGATGCAATAGTACTGAAATTTCTGATGAACCGTCTGTAGAAGTTGGCAAACCCCAAGAATCGCTGTAGTTCTTTGGTGGATGAGGGTTGTGGCCAACGCAACACTGCCTGTACTTTTGTGTCATCCATGGCGACCCCTTCTGGGCTGATGATGTAACCCAAGAACGAAATTGATGTTTGGTGGAACTCACTTCTCTGCCTTAGCGTAGAGTTGATGTTTTATGAGTCTCTTCAGAATGGCACGAACATGGGTGATATGTTCCTCCAGGGTTGTGGAGTACACAAGAATGTCATCTATGTAAACGATGACCCCATTATTGAGCAGATCACAGAAGATGTCATTGACAAAGGCTTGAAAGACTGACAGACTATTGGCCAATCCAAATGGCATGACCCGGTATTCGTAGTGCCCGGTGGTGGTGGAGAAGGCAGTCTTCCACTCGTCCCCTTCCCGAATACGAATAAGGTTGTAAGCACTTCTTAAGTCTAGTTTGGTGAAGTAATTTGCTGAACGTTATTGTTCCAGTGCGGATGGTACTAGAGGTAGAGGGTACCGGAATTTCACTGTGATTTCGTTCAGGCCCCGGTAGTCTATGCAAGGCCGTAGGCTGCCATCTTTCTTTTTTACGAAGAAAAACCCTGCGGAGGCCGGAGATGTGGAGGGTTGGATAAATCCCTTGGCTAGTTCCTCCTCTATGTAATTTCTCATGGCCTCAGTTTCGGGTTGAGACAAGGGGAAAATTCTGCCTTTGGGAGGCGTTGTACCTGGGAGCAGATCAATGGCACAATCACTGGGACGATGAGGTGGTAATTGGGCAGCCCCGGACTTGCTGAAAGCCTCACCAAGATCGTGGTATTCTGGTGGTATCGAGGTCTTGACGTTAACTGATGCTTGTTCTGATGATGGTGCAGTTTTCATGACTGGTGAAGCAGGGAGACATTTTATCTTGCAAGAATCTGACCAGTGCATGATCTGATTCTCTCTCCTGGAAATGTGAGGATTGTGCAAGGCAGTCCGAGGATTACGGGGTGGTGTGGTGTTTTGAATTACGAAAAACTGGATGATCTCTGTGTGCAGTTCTCCAATTTGTAGAGATAATTTCTCAGTACTGAAGCGGACCAGGCCGGTCCCATAGGGGACTCCCGTCGAGCGCTGTCACTGCCAGCATAGATTGACATAGGATTAGGGGAATTTTATGTGCCTTCGCAAAATCTGAGTCAATGAAATTATCTGCTGCCCCAGAATCTATCATGGCTTCAGACTCAATACCCTTCTTACTGACAAATAGTTTTACGGGGATAACCGCACAGGAGGAATGATTTGAGGAACTCACCACAGGAGGAACTTTAGATGTGGGTCGCGTTGGACAGGTTACTCTCATATGACCTGGTTGTCCACAATACAAACATAGTCCTTGTCGCAGGCATCGTTCTCTCTCCTCTGTGGATAAGTGAGTATATCCTAACTGCTTGGGTTCAGGCTCAGATGAGATGTAATACGTAGGGAATGAAGCATCGAGGTTTCGGGTCGGCCTTCTTGCGCGAATCAGATTGTCGAGAATGTGAATGGCAAGTTCAATGAATTGTTCCAAGTCCTTTCCCTCATCGCGGCAAGCAAGTTCAGTTTGCAACTCATTGGTCAACCCTTTTCGAAACAGTAACTTCAGCGTGTCATCCACCCACATTGTTTGAGCTGCGAGAGTGCGGAAAGAGAGAGCATAGTCAGCAGCGGATTGTTTACCTTGGCGGAGTGCCAGTAGTTGCTCGCCGGCCTCCTTTCCGTCCTCGGGATGCTTGAAGATCTCTCGGAATCTCTTTAAGAAGCCTTTGAATGTTGGAAAAGTGGGTCTCCCATCCTTCCAAGCCGTGGTTGCCCATTCCAGAGCTTTTCCAGTCATCAGGGAACAAACGCACGCTATGCGACTCTCCTCCGTGGCGTAAAGTGCTGGCTGCTGTGACACGAACAGGGAGCATTGTAGGAGAAATCCTTTACACTTTGAAGGCGAGCCGTCATATTTTTCCGGAAAAGCAAGCCGTGGACTTGCGTTGGGCATCACTGGTGGAACACTGGTTAATGGTGGTGATGCTGGTGAGCTTGCTTCCGGGTTGACCGACTGTAGACCATGCAAAGCCTTTACCAGTTCCTCCGTGATGGACGTGAGTCGTTCAAGCTGTTGTTGGTGAGTTGCTAAAATTCCCGCTTGAGTCGAGACCTCGGAGGATAGTTGATAGACAGCCGCTGGATCGTGGTTTGGCGAAGTTTTCTGTAACACAGGGTCAGAAGCAATGGGATCCATTTGCAGCTTTTATTAAGATCAATCGTAGTCAAAACAGGCAGGGGTCAATCACCGGTGGCAGAGTATCAGAGGCAAGGCAGAGACAACAACGATAAGGCAGGCAGAATTCAAGGCAGGCAGCAATGGGTTGTGAACGAGATAAACAGTCTGGGGTAATACAAAGAGATCAGTCTAGACACAGGGTAAACGCTCAGAGTTGTTAGCCGGGGCAAGACAAAACTTCGCAATGAGAAGATGGGAGTGAGAGAGTTTTATGGTTTGCAAGAGTGACTTCAGGTGGAAGGGTAATCAGAGTCCAGCAAGGGTTTATGGGAAATGGAGCCCTGAGGGTTTAGTATTCGGGCGAGGGAGCCCTCTGGTGGTGATCGGAGGGGACCACAGAGACCGTATTTGTGACACACTCTCTTGCAGCCCCATGTGGCAGTTTTAAAATCTGTGTTCTAATCTAAGTGATCAGACTTCCACCTGTCTGACAATGAAATGAAAGAAAAATGCATTTACTCTTTTGAGCCGGCAAGAAATAACCACCCAGAACATCCTAGGTAAAAACCCTTCTGAACATATTGCTTAGCAACACCCTGACAACTATCTACCACTCCCTAGCATAATGGTGGACAGTTTTACACAGGAGATGATGATAATGATGATGATGAAATGATCTTCAATGTTTCTCATCGCCTCAAGAGTTTGTACATAAACACTGGCTAAATTAACATGAACACACCACACACACACCACACACACACACAGTGATGCATAGGCCTCCTTCTCAGAATGTCAATTGAACCTCTGTCTTTGCCCAGGAGCTGTGATGCATCTCAATGGTGAATACCCACCACTGCACTAGCCTTTCTGAGGACTTCATCAAGCTCTCATCAGCTATCTTTGCCTTTAGCTGCGGTACAACTAGTCTGTGGGGGTCTTAACGCCATCGCTCAGCTCTCTTTTTCTTTTCACTTACTCTTGGACACTCTCATCTATATGACCTGTGGCCCAGGGCTCCAGCAGAGACTCATCCATCACCATCAGACCTCTCACCATCCCTCTATCTGTCCCTGTCCCTGTTCACTGAGGTCATATATCTCGCTCCTCTAAGGTCATCAGTCTCACTGTGGCAGATGCCAGAGCTTCTGAGTCAGCTCCAGCCTGGCAGCCTGGTGGTTTTTCTTCTCTGTCACAGTGGTCGCATACTGAGGCAGGGAATTGAAAGATGTGAAGCCACCAGCCCACCTGTGGGTGATGAGTGGGACCTGCAGAGTGGGACCAAAGGAAGAATATTGAACGCCTGCTTGAACCTGTCCATTGAGGAGCATTAGGAAAATCAAAATTGACAGGTTCCAGCATTGTTCTCTAAAAGCTACAGGATAGGACCATTTTAAAGTTTTGTTTTAGGCTCTTCTTTATATAAAACTGCCACATTCAAAGCCATTGTGAAATAAAAATTTGCATATGTCCACCACCACATATTTTATGCACGCTAGCTCTATTGAAGCTTTAGGACACATATTATTCGTATTTATTCAAATATTTATCCAACAACAGTTTGATTCCTTCATGATTCTTCCTCTTTCGATAGTGTTTTGATGCATTGTGAAATCTGAAATTAAATACAAATATTATAATAAAATATAGAATTTGCACTATAGTTGAACATTGAAAAAATACTTTATTACATTCAGTTTAAAAAAAAAATGTATTACTGATCCGATAAAAAAGAATAATATAACCATAAACTAAAGAGACTGTTAGATTTATAATAATAGATTTGAAGGTCATGTGATAGAAAATTTCCAAAAACAATAATTACAATATAAATAAAGTCTGTCATGTACAGGGGGGAAATGACCATTTTAAGGTTATGCAGAGAATTATGTCATACGATAAAATTAATTAATTAATTTGATAAATTACTGCACATAATGAAGAAATAATTCAAGGCATAACACATGTATATTCTTCAATTATCCCAGAAACCTAATTTTACTCAATGGATAAGCATACAGTAGTGTGAAAAAGAGTTTGCCTCCTTGTCACACTTAAATGTTTCAGATCAGCAAACAAGTTTAAATATTAGTCAAAGATAACACAAGGAAACACAAAATGACATTTTTAAATGAAGGTTGATTTTATTAAGGGGAAATAAAAATCCAAACCTACATGGCCCTGTGTGAAAAAGTGTTTCCCCCCTTAAAACATAACTTAATTGTGGAGTTCAATTTTCTTTAGCCACTCCCAGGCCTGATTACTGCCACACCTGTTCTCAATCAATAAATCACTTAGATAGGACCTGCCTGACAAAGTGAAGTAGACAAAAAAAGATCTTCAAAAGATAGACATCATGCCGAGATCCAAGATTCAGAATCAAATGAGAAAAAGTAATTCCTTCCCAGGAGTGGCCGGCCGACAAAAATTACCCCAAGAGAGAAGCAACGACTCATTCAAAAGGTCACAAAAGACCTTACAACAACATATAAAGAACTGCATGCCTCACTTGCCTTAGTTAAGGTCAGTGTTCATGACTCCAACATGAGAAAGAGACTGGACAAAAAAATGGCCTGCGTGGGAGAGTTTAAAACCACTGCTCAGCAAAAAGAACATTAAGGCTAGTCTCATTTTTTGCCAGAAAACATCTTGATGTTCCACAAGACTTTTGGGGAAATATGAGGGATTGGGGATAGACAAAGTTCCTTTTGGAAGGTGTGTGTCCCATTACATTTGGTGTAAAGGTAACACTATCTTTCCGAAAAAGAACATCATAGCAACAGTAAAATATGGTGGTGGTAGTGTAATGGTCTGGGGCTGTTTTGCTGCTTCAGGACCTGGAAGACTTGCTGTGATAAATAGAATCATGAATTCTGCTGTTTACCAAAAAATCCTGAAGGAGAATGTCCGGATCTGCTTGTGACCTCAAACTGAAGCAAACTTGGGTTCTGCAGCAGGAGAATGATCCAAACACACAAGCAAGTCCACCTCTGAATGGCTGAATGTAATCAAAAGGTAGACTTTGGAGTGGCCTAGTCAAAGTGACCTGAATCCTATTGAAATGCTGTGGTATGATCTTGAAAAGGCATTTGATGCTTGAAAACCCTCCATTGTGGCTGAATCACAACAGTTCTGTAAAGATGAGTGGTCCAAAATTCCTCCTCCAATTCCTCCTTGCTGCTAAGGATGGCCCAACCAGTTAATGGATTTAGGGGGCAAACACTTTTTTACACAGGGCCATGTAGATTTGGATTTTGTTTTCCCTTAATAATTCATTTAAAAACAACATTTTGTGTTTAATTGTGTTATCTTTGTATTTATATTTGTTTGATGATTTGAAATATTTAAGTGTGACAAACATGCAAATAAATAAGAAATCAGGAAGGGGGCAGACTCTTTTTCACACCACTGAAACAATGAACAAATAAATGTGTGCAATTCTTTATTGCTTATTGTGGCTGTTGTAAGAGTGAACATGTAATCTGTGATGACCTCTGTATCACTTTTATTACCAGATTCCTGCATTTTTACCCTTCTATTTATAGTTTTTATCTTTTTAGCATTTGAATTATTTATTAAATCTAAGTGACCAGAGCTGTGAATCAGAGCCTCTGAACATCACTGCAGACCATATTTAATGTCTCTTACAGACACAAATCCCTGCACTTGTTGTCCTTTTTACTATGTTCAACACTTTATCGACTACTGGACGATACAGTTACCAAATCCCATAGCTAAATTGTGGCTGCTTAGAGGCAACTAACCTGCCTTCATCCTAATTACTCTTTGAAACTGAATTAAAGTATGTTTGGATCCATATGGGTGACCCAGAGTTAGGAGAGCACAGAGATTAGGAGACATGGAGGACAATAGAAACCAGAAGGAAATTGTGCTTGCGCTGTTCTGAATGACAACAGTAATATTCAGTCTTCACAGATTGGCAAAGGGACAGACAAGACCAGCAGACGTAATGAGACCCTAAGACTCATTAAAAGTCACAACACCACAGACTGCGTTTAAACATCAGGAGGGCAGCTTGGGTGAACAACGACCATGATTAGATGTCATATTCATGTCGTAATCCAACACCCTGCCTTAGAGGTCACAGGGTGACAGTCTTATTTCAATCGGAGCTCTCGAGCAAACATAAGCAGGTCTGTACCGAGGCTAGTCAGCCCACACCATTCTGATCTCCTCTCTGAATATCTCATCATTGAGATCCGTAATGAAATTGGACAGGCGTGATTGGTGTTTTCTGTATTCCATCGTCCAATTCACCAGATGAGATTAGGCCAATTCCAGGCAGATGGGCTTTCCATTGCCTCAGTGTCTCAGGGGCGCAGCAGAGCCCCTGTCCTTTGGGCTTTTCCTGTCAGGGAGGCTGTTTACCATTGCATCACACAGACTGAGGCCAGACAGGAAATGCTCCTCCACTAGTCCAGGGACACAGGAAATGTGAAGCTTGTCAAAAACAAGTAGGTGGAATATGGAAGATCAAATTACTTGATGCACTAATAAGCAAAGTGGTCCTTTCTTCTCCTTCCTTGTCTTGTGGGCCATCTGTCCATTTCTTAAGGAAACTTCTTGCATATTTTCTAATTATTACAAACTGTCTTACATAAGATTTAATCAATGTTTATGGACGATAATTGAAGCGATGAGTCAGAGACCAGATGATAATTTTGTTTTAGTCATATTTCATTGGTACAAACACACAAGAAGACTTTTATCCCTTTAAGAAATCTAAATTGTCCTCTGGACATACTAGAGTAAATTCTGAAACGCTGTCAGAAAAAAAGGCAAAATTTGTACATTTAGGGTAACATCTGCTTGTCATTTGGGTAGTACCCTGAAAGACATTTACCCCTAAGATGTTCAAAATACCTTCATCGCTGAGAAAATGGGTTTTCGATAAAATTTGGCAACCTCTGCAGACTCTCTCCAAGTCTTTCATGAATACACTTGACCAGAGTTAAATACTACCTTGCTTTTGTAGGAAATACTTCTTGGCAAACTTTTAGACATAATGGCATTGAATTGTTCCTGGATGCAAGAAGTCAAAGAGTAAATTGTTAGCTGGAGTGAATTATTTTTGGTTTCCAGTGAAGGATCCAGGCAGTGATTAAAGGCTGCAAAGAATCCTAAATATGAAGTGAATACTGCCACAGAAAATCTGACAAACCTCTGTGTTTGTAGGTACCATTTCAAACTTGATGACCACAAACACAGTGTTTTAGACCAAACGGAGTTAAAAACTGAAATTTCTCTGTCTAGCTAACATGGAGAAAGAGTAAACATTATTAATTTATTTCTATTAAAACTAATAGGCACTAATACTGGTATGCACCGTTTTGGGGTACTCTACAAATGGTCAATTCGTTTTTAAAAAGTACCTCTCTTGTACTTCCCTTCACTTGTGTACACATACAGGTAGAATTCTTTGTAAAAAAAAAAAAATTCTGAGAGTACAGGGTTGTAACCACAATCTCACAGTTGTCTAAACAGCACCCATGCTACAGAGTTTAGAGAATTACCAGTGATGTGCAGGATGGAAAGCTTTGTACAAACACTACAAATTGTCACAACATGAAATTGTTTTGTATAGCTTTTGCTATTGATTTTTCAACTATCCGTGGGACCTTTAGTTATGTTCGAAACACAAATGAAGATATTTATGACTCTTTATTGTTCATCATTTTAAGCACTGTAAATGTCTCTTCAAAAGACTTTAAACCACTTGATTAATATTTTTAAAGAATGAAATGGCAACAACACATTCCTGATTGATGACTGATAGTAATTCAGCCTAGAAAAGCAAACTATTCAGTCACAATTGAGTTGATATAAGCAGATCACTGTCTAAGCTCATAGAGCAATCTCTGACAAACCATATTACGCAGACGTCCACAACAAGAGAATTATCAAGCTAATACACAACAAACACACACCCTAACATCATCCACACACAATCTTACAACACAGAACATCAATCAAACCACAAAGGCACCATGAACACATGAGGAAATCCTTTTTCCCCCAAAACAATGAGGTCTCCAAACTGCAACCCTATTAATACTCTACAAAAGGAGCAGGACTTGATCCCCAGCATGGAGGAGACCGGTGTAAAACACACACAAAACCAACGGCCCACTGCCGCTCGCCGGGTCAGCTATGATGAGCCATGAATGTAACCGTCCAACCAATCTGGCTTAATAGTGTCCATCCTCGCCACCTTTGCAGATCCAATGATGTGTGTACGTGTTGACTCGGAGGGTCAGGGGGGCTCCACAGATCCTGTGACCCCGAAAGGAGACCAGAGAATCAGAAGCGGACCCCCACAGTCAGGACAGAGCCTTCTTTATGCCCTAATCTGCTAGCTAGCATCAGAGATCAATATGGTTAGTGATACTGCTACAATAGCAGTAGCAGGAGTTAGCACCTTGCCCAATTTCTGATGCTCTCTGGGGGGCATAAAGCTGAGGTTTGCTGTGCCCACGACTGACCTCTGGCACAGCCACAACCCAGCAGCTAACCTGCTTAACATTCATTAAGAAAACTTGGGCAGATGCTCCGATTTCAGGCCTGCTGTCATTTTCTCTCTTGTCCCTGCTTCCTCATGCTCTCAATAGGGAGTCAATTCGAAGTCCTCTTTCATTTCTAAAGCAAAGATCAGAGATCCACTGACAGACCGAGTTTAATGTTATCCATGCTAAAGGATTTTGAAGAACCCTGGTGTGATGGAGACTCACCGTATTTCTCCAGCGCTGGGGTCTGGAGCTGAGATGCCATGCCTTGCTGTTGACACGTCTCCCAGGGTGACCGATACGGGGTTGAGAGCCTCCAACTGATTGGGGTTTCCAGCTGTAAATGTGCTGTTTAAGTCTTTCCTCCGTTGTCAACATAATAGGTTTTCTTTAGTGCAACATTTTTTACACTCAAACTCCAAGCTATTGGCATGTATTTGGACAGAATGAGCTGTCTCGGCTTCTGCTGTCCTGCAGTTATTTTGGTCTTGCTCTCTGGAATGAAACGTTCATGAGCTTGTTACTTCTGTTAATGATTATACTAAACCAGTCAGGTGAGTCATCTTTTTCAAAAAATTAAGAATTGTACACCCACAGGCTCAAAATTGTGGACAGCAGCGGCAGACAAAGGGCTTTTCAGAGTGCGGAAACAATAGGCAAGATCAGGTTCTGTCCTGCTGGATGCATAAATCTGCCATCTTGCTTAATTACATTACTGAGGATTTACAGAGTCGTTTTAAGGAAACCACACACGCTATCAGTCCCACAAATCAAAGCTCATTATTGGGAATGTGTTTCCCCTTGTGAATGTCAGTGAGACTGCTGTCTATCTGCCGTTTGAATCATATCTCATTAGTGTGAGAGGATTTTGAGGATTGAAGTTATCTCAATCTCGTTCACTCTTTAGCTTGAGCCAAAATATCAGGAGAAATATTAACTAAATGTGAGCTTGTTGCCTTGGTGACATACTGGAAATGTCAACAGTATGCAAACATACAAACTTTTCTGTTTTTCGGTTGGGTACACAAGAGAAAATCACTAGGAAAACAATATAATCCATGATAAATAAAAGGAAAAGTGTTTTTTGTATCTAAATGAAGGCCTCTTTTATTCTTGAGTTCATAAGATTAATAAAATAATAAATTTACTGACTCTAAAAACTCATGAGGTGTAACCATCAATTAAAAAATAATACATATTCATTGTAATACATATTAAAATAAATGCACTGTACACATCTTAATTTTAATAACTTGTTAAAAATATGTATTTTTAAATAATAAAAGTAAAAGTGTTAAGTGTTTGTTTAACAAACTTAAATGTTCAATTCTTAAATATAATTAACATGCTTCATCATAAAAAAATATGTTTTTTTGTAGCATTGTTGGTTGTTGGACCACATGACTGAGTTGGAGGACAAATTGTTTTCAAATGTACATTTTTTCATCATGGTACATCATGGACAGTTGTATCACCATGCCATTTTTATAAGTACATATCTTAGAATGTGTGATTCTGGACGAATGGATGAATTAGTGTCTTTAAAAATTGTTGCAAGCCATTCAGGGTAATCCAGAGACAACAAAACCAGTTGCTAAGACACTGGCAGAAAAATGCTTTGTCAGATAAATGGTATAGACAGGAAATCGGCATCTAGCTATATGGCTCAGAGTAATATAGTTTTTGTCCTTCGTGTGTAGAGGCATAACTTAACGAACCAAGTATGAAACAGGAAAAAGTGTTATTCACCAATCCTGGAATGCGCATGAAAGACTTTGAAATATGCTTCTATTTGCCTAGCCATTCTGCCAGGTATTGTTAGCTTAAAAGCTGTGGGACAAAAGCTGGTGGTTCTGGGCTTATCCCACCTCAGCGGGACACCCGAACCCCCTGTGGGACTAACTCACTCCAGTTCTAAACTTCATCTCGGCCTTAGAGCCCACACTGGGCTGTTATACACCCATTCCATCAATCTGCCAAACTAGAACAGACACTTGCAGTACAATAAGGTCTCCCTACATCTCTGCCTTAATGTTCCCTCTTCACAATATGGCCCTTGTGACACTATATCACTCGAGTTACTTCCACCCCACTGAGTCATGTTGCTTGGGAAAAATAGTTGTGGCAAATATCTCGACCTCTGCTCTCGGAGCCCATAATGTGGCATTATAAGGAATACCGGACCCGGGTCCAATAACATCTTGATTCCAAAAAGCCCCCCCAAAGATTAGGTTGTTGCCACAGGGCAGTGTAACGGTGATGACCAAGCTAATAATTAATTACTATAATACCTGTTTTCTTCTTTTCTTTTTCAAAAGTGAAAAAATGGGCAAAACCCTACATTTATATTCAGTACTCACAGCCGACCTCAACTTTCAACATCCATTTTTATTCTTCAGTTGAGCCAGAAATATTATCTTAAAGGGACAGTTTACCTAAAATGTCTTCACACAAAATCTGTCATTATGTTATTCCACACCTGTATGACTTTCTTTCTTCTGCAGAACACAAAAGAACATATTATGATGTTTAAATGTTGGTAACCAAACCGTTTTGACTATTTTATGTACAAACAAACACTAAGATTATTCAAAATAGCTTCTTCGATGTTCCACAGAAGAAGAAAAAAACTGTGTTGAAATTACTTCATTTTCATTTTTAGGTTCATTGTGCTTTTAACAAACTAGTAAATGAAGGCTAGATTGCTATTATGCTGCATGAAAACATTGTTTAAAAGCTTGCAAAAATGACAAAAACTGCATTAAACATCTCAAAAGAGATGTTAGCAGTGTTATTGAGTGTTTACATATATGTGAACGCATGTATGACCGAGAGGCGCAGCTAATTGAGAGAGCGTACAGAGGCGAGAAACTGTGAACATCCAAACAATATCTGGACTCGGGCCTGTACTCTTTCCTGGACAGGCTATTCACCCCATCTACAAGTAAAGAAGAAAAGAGAACTCCAAACTCTCTATAAAGCCTTTTCAATAGTGATTTGTTATTCTCCTCCACCCCCCTTACTCTCCTAAACAGTCAAAAGAAGAAGAAGAAGAAAAATGTGAGATGGGGCTTTTGTGGGAGGAGGCCTGAATAAATTTAACATACTCAAGGCAGCGTACATAGTGATTGCCGCTTCCCCTAAAACTTTCTTTTCTCTCTTTTGCTCATTCGCTCCCCTTCTTTTTTTTCAGAAAACACTTTCCTTGCTGAATGGGCACCTATTAGTGACTCCATTATGGAGGCAGAGCACTTCAATGGCTCCTGGCTGTGAGGCTGTATGGCAAAGCCTCAGGCTCAGCGTAGCCCACCCCGAACAGCGTCCCGCGGTCCACACTCACTGTATTGATAGGTAGATGCAGTGTGGAGTTGGTTGATGTGTGCGAATTAGGAGGGGTGGGGTGGGGGCTCTCTCATCCTCTTTTTTTGTGATCTCCAGGTGCTTTGGAAGAAAATGTGGCTTTGAAAGAAGGAGAGAGAAAGTAGAAAAAAGTTAGAGGTTGTGCATTGTGCTGTGCTTTCCACACTAGTCACTTAAAACCAGAATGCAATGTTCAACATGCATTAGCTGATCTCCATAATAATCCCTCCCAACTCTGCTGTACACACTCGCATACACATATACAACATTTCCCAGCCCCCAAATACACGTTTGACCTGAGGCAAATCACGCACATTATAATATACAGCATTGAAAGAGGGTACACTTATAGGTTACTAGTAGGTAATTAGTTGTCTGTATAGGTTTTTGGATTCGACACAAGAAAAGTAAATTGCGCTTGTCAAGCTATTTCATAGAGAACTTAATGTACTGTTATATCTTGTTAACTAGGGCTGAGAGTTAATCCAAAAATAATTGATAATCTAAGTTTCATCTAAAAAAATATATTTTATTTTAACTTTATTTCGATGAAAACAATTGATTTTTAATAGTTTAAGATAACAATAACAACACTGGAAAATCCGTTGTAGTTATAGTAGAGGGAATTATGAAATCAGAAATCAGACAGTTCACCAAAAATATTTACTTGTTTAGACTTTTGGTAACTTTTCTCATCATTACTCCAGCAGGAGGTAAGCAGCGGGTATTATAAGTGATTCTTCATTCACTCCATAGATTAATTCAAAAACAGTTCACCTCTGAATTTAAAATTTAATTTAAAAAGACAGCAGCTAAACAAGATCTTGACATCAATATATACTATCAATAATCACAATAGGATAAAGTAAATATTAGTTATACTGCACTATTTATTATAAGATATCACTTTGCCTCTTTTTTCATAAAATGTTTCTTATAACATGAAAAAAATAAATAAATATATATATATATATATATATACACACACACAATTATTATACAAATAATATTATATTTCATTATATAAATTAAAATTACTGTATATCATAATGTCATTGTTATAAAATTTAATTCCCATGAGTTATTTTTTTATTAACATTACTGAACCTTTTTTTCTCTTTAAACCATAATGCTTACTTGAAATGGGGAAAGAATGAAAATATAACAATATAAAACAAAAATTCTCTCTTTGTTTCTTTGTCTTTTTTTATACAACTTTGTCACACTCCTAATAAATTAGCCAAACATCTCCATATTTTCCACATCTCTTTACTCAGAACCTAATTTTGGTTCCAGAATTGCTATCGCTACTAATTATTAATCCATATATACACAGAATTTGTATTGTTTTGCATCCCTTGTCATGCCATGGAGAAAGCAGGCTGACATTTCTTTAGTATGCCTGTGATAAAGCATTAGTGTTGTGTGTAAGTATGATGTTTTCATGTTTTTGTGATTAGGGCAGCGTGATGGTGTGTGTGTGTTCGCTATAAAGGAATGGAGATGGCTTCAGCTGGGTGAAAGTGGAGGAGGGGGGCTGTGTGTATGTTTTGGGGAAGTCTCTATATGAGAGTTCAAATGGGCTGTGTGTGTGTGTGTGTGTGTGTGTGTGTGTGTGTGTGTGTGTGTGTGTGTGTGTGTGTGTGTGTGTGTGTGTGTGTGTGTGTGTGTGTGTGTGTGTGTGTGTGTGTGTGTGTGTGTGTGTGTGTGTGTGTGTGTGTGTGTGTGTGTGTGTGTGTGCGTGTGTGCGTGTGTGTGTGTGTGTGTGGTTTAGGAGAGAGACCAGAGTTTAGAAAGAAAAGCTCAATGTTGAGTATGGAGTTATTGTTTAGCCATGCTTACCTCCACGGGGAACCATCTGCTCCCTGTCAATGCGTCACCTGCTCGTCTGAGCCATCGCCATGGAAACAGGGGAGGAGGATTAGGAGAGGTTAGGCCTCTGAGGGGAGGGCCCATCCCGGAATATGGAGGAGGTTGCCCTTGGAAACATCCCAGAGGAACTTGAAAAATGTCACCCTCTGCTGGTTAAAAAACATGCAGAGGTTCTCACCAGGTCCATTCCTGCTGATGTGCACCAGGGGGCATTACTTGTTGAAATACTGATGATGTCACAGCTGCAAATCACATAATTGCCAGGTGTTGATTGACAAGAACATCTATCTGTGGTCGAGTTTCCTAAAGATGATATATTGGTGAGGAAAGACTGGGATAGACAACTAGACAGTACAAACAAATGTCTTTGTGTCTGTGCATTTCAGGAGGTATGTCACTGTACGCAGCCTATAATTTCACAGAGCTGTAATAAACAGGCACAGCTCCTGTGCATTCAGACCAGGGTCAAAGCAAACAGTCTGAAGCCTTGCGTGGGAGAGGCCACAATTCAAGTACTGGATCTGGTCAGTCCTACTACAAACACACATCCATTTCAACTGTTTGTCTGTCAATCTAATGTCTGCCAACCTGTCTGTATTTGTTTCTGTCATTATATCTATTGTTTTCTTTGCATTCTATCTATACCAAACTAAATAAAATCTATCTATCTATTTATCATATTTGGTCGTCTATATCTTCCTATATCTATTGACATGGCACTGAAAACTATACATTTAAATGTTCGAAATTAAATAAAAAATAGGCTCTATCTACACAAAAATTCATTTTGACTCATCCATGAGTGTGTAAAAGGAAACATTAATAATAATAATAACAATAAAGGTCTACGGAAGATCATCATATTGCCCGATAGATATCCATTGAAAGTGGATTTCTGTCAACACATTTTGCTGTGTGATTTACTTTTATGATCGACAGCATGTCACAGATACTGTTTATAGAGGTCAAGTAGAATTTGACCCAGAACATCATCTCAACATAGAAATGTTATTGTTTAAGGATAAGGGTGTGAAACCACTGCTGCCCAGTCACACATGAACACTCACCTGGATACAATTAGGTATCAGAGGGGACTGTTTGAGTGACAAGGGAAAGTGACTGCAGTGTGCTGAGAAAACATGTCTTTGTGTTTGCTCAAGAGAGGATGGAGTGCTGTCCCTGGCCACCAAGCCACTTCCAACAACCCACGTCCCATCACTGCTGGGCTCGTCAGGTAGCTGTCACACAGAGCGCACTCTAATACCCAGGGGGGTGTTTTGTCTCTCATTTTGTGGGCTGATTGTTACACAGACTGGCCACAGAAGTGCTGCTGTTTCCTGTTAACATACACACCCTGAGGCTAGTAAACTCCCTATCCTATCTCTCCTGCTGTCTCATGCCTCCACCAATGTTGTTACTTTGTTGTTGATACAACATAGGAGTTTCAGAAGAACTGTGCTGTTAAAAATGAAATGTGAATGCTGACTTTGGTTACACTAGCCACAGTTTGAAAATCAAACTTAATGTATAACTGTAATTAATGATTTTTTACTGTAATTTTCCTTTTAAACAAGTTAAACAGTCATCAAAAAGTTAGAGTAACTTTTTAATATTAAGTAAATTATTTTCAGTCTATTCAGTCTATTTTTTCTTCACCAATGAAAATAATCCTAAACTAAACAAAAGAGAAGAGTAGTATGTGTTTCATTCCTTAATGGATCAGTGTTTTTTATGAATGAGTCAATGACTCATTTAAATAGATTAGGTCTGAATTCAGACTAGCACACTACTCTTGGCATTTGTGCCATTTCTTTATAATAAAAGTAGTACGCAATACTCAGCCAGCCAATGAATTAGTGTTTTTAAACAAATCAGTTGAGTGAATCAATGACTCACTTAAAAAATATTTTGGCTGAGAATTGCATACTAACACACACTGCTTTTACTATTTCTTACAGTAATATTAATATGCTATTCCGTATATAGTAAGTCACTTGCTTCGTTAATGAAGGAATCAGTGTTTGTGAATGAGCTAAGTGAATAATCTAGTGCCTTGTTTAATTCCTTAATGATTCAGCTTTGTTGAATGAAACTGTTGAATCAATGACTCACTCATAAAAGTACCTAGTATATGCAATGATGTACCTGCAGAAAGTTTCAAAGTAATGCACAGACTGGCAGCCTGTTTGGAATAAAACAGACAAACAGAGTGATACAAACAGTAAAAGCACTGTATATCAGCAGTGTTGGAATACTCTCATCAAATTAAATCTAAGGAATGCAACAAGTTGTTAAATCACTGTTTTCATAGAGGACAATCTGTGGGTTTGTTTACTGCAGACACCTAGAAAATGAAATTAAATATACTGATATTATTACGGGAAAAATTGTTTTAGATAAATATATTATGGACATTTTGAGACAATTTTTCATTGATTTACCCAGTTTGATTTAAGCTTTATCCAACAACATGTCTTTATGTGTCATGCTATTGCACAAAACCACTCAACTTTTTTCCTCTTAAATGATTTGTCCATCTTCATTGTTCATCCCCTCTCTTCGTCTCTTCCTCTCTCCTGCGTGGCCTCTGGGTGAGCGTGATCCTGGGAGAGAGTCTGTCAGGGCCACGTGTAGTGGGGGGGGGAGGGGGCACCGCGCTGGGTGTAAAATTTGATTAAGCGGTGGGCGAGCGTGTCCGAGCGTGGCTGTTGTGTGGACCAGCTCGCGCGGCTGTGGGTTCCCAGCGTGCCGTTTGGAGGTTAAGTGCCGCAGAAAAGACTCTCATTATCCCGAGTGAGAACTGCCCATGTGGCTGCCCGCTCGACCCCCAGCCCTCTCTCTCTCTCTCCCTGTCTCTCTCTCTTTCCTTCTCTCCATGTTCCTCTCTGTCACTCCCTCACTCATTCATCCTTCCTTCTCGAGCTGCACCGCTGAAAGCCTCCAAAACGTTTCATTCATTCTCCCTTGACCCCTTTTGGCCCCCCTTTCCTCCGTTGTCTCTCTCTAGTCTTTATGCAAGAAAAGACCTTGTAAAATAGCAGAGGAAGGGCCAGAGCAGATTCTTCAGCACCCCTGTGGACTCTGAGCCGAGGGCTGTGAGACAATCTGCATGTGGAGCATAAGTTCCTTGTCCAAAGGTTAAAACAAAGTCCACTCAGTTCCTCTAATAGTCTTCCTTTCATTGAAGTGAGTTACGAATGTGGAGTGTGGAATGTGTCTTAAGACAATCATTATTAGTGTTGATTTTACTTAAGATTGAAGTGAACCAACTTATAATTTTATTACCTTTCTAAGTGCTCAGACTTACGGTTTTCTTTTAACCAGGTAGACCATTAAATTAGTGAAAAATACCAGCTTAATTTATCAACACTTTATAAAGTTCAATTTGTTAACATTATAGTACTTAACGCACTAACAATGAACAACAGGTTTGTTTTTTTCATTGCATGTTTTTTAAAGAAGTCTCACCAAGGCTGCATCAAACACACACACACACACACACACACACACACACACACACAAAATCTAACATTGGGAGAGATTTTCATCTCAGGTGTATAAGCCTGTAAACTGGCTTTATCTTCTGGCATACTGCACTGTCATGAAAAGCAAAGCTCAAATTCAGCGGACCAATGAAAATTAATTTCATTTTTCATTTAACATTGTGTTTCAGATCATTAGAAGGGGGATTTTTTTTTCTAAAGGAATGCTTAAATGTCACAGAGCACATCTGCTCGGACCAAGGAACTTGTGAGAACAGATCCTCAGTGTTGGACGTCCAATGCCGTTCTCAGTGCCGTTGTACATTCAGACGCCTCAACTATAGACACACAATTGTCTGTCATTATTGACATCCGATTACACTGTACCCGAAAGTATATTTAATGGAAAAATAAGTGTTGTATTGACTCTATGTAACAGCTGGGCCTTGAGCTGAAAACACTGAAGTGGCCAGAAAGGGATAGAGGGGATTTAGTCTCTCAAAGAAAAGCATGTTGCTGGTTTTCTATGAAAGCACTGCCCTTTAAAACAAGTTTGAAGAAGTGAAGTTACTTTGTTCACTTACTGGCTAATGAAAATGTATTAAAGGCGTTTGTGTAATGCAAATAGAAGACAGCTTGCTTGAATCATCCTTGTTCCAGAAAGCAGGTAATCCTAACCAGAGTGCTTCTTCAGGAAAGGGCAAAAGCCAGGTCTTACAGCATTTGTTGAAACGTGATAAATATGCTAAATATGATGCCTATATGGGCCATTCTACAGAATTAGTGAAAACTGCTGTCCCCCATCCAAAAAAAAAACACATTTGACAAGCATTTAAATATTAAAATCTTAGATGGTTACTAAGATCCTTAAATTATTTATTGAAACCCACAATAATATTTAAAATATTTAAAAGCTTTATATTTATAATATCATCATCATTATATTATGAATGTTTTTTGTTCTTGTTTTTAAATGCATTTTTTTGTTTTGTTTTTAAAAATGAAGTTAATATAAATATATATATATATATATATAAATTTTTTTTTAAATCATGAATCTTTATGTAAAAAAAAACATGTCCCGTATTTTCATGTCACTACCAAAACACTGAATATTTTAGTCCATTGGCTGAAACTGATTTTAACCACTGCCCTACATTTTTTATCAGGAAACATTCCTGTGTCCCTCTCTCTCATATGCTACATGGTGAGTAGATTGATCCCATCATTTTGAGGTAAATGTGTTCTAAAGTCTGAAACTCTAAACTTTAAGGAATGTCACTACCAAACACATTTTTTCTGCTATTAAGAACTTTTTTGGATGTTATTCCATAAAATGTAGTTTTTATGTGTACAACTGTTCTGACCAGTGATTGCTAACCATGTGCTGATTAGCATCTTTGAGCTAGGCTCAAAATTATCTAAAATTGTCACTACCAAAACAGTCACGACCGAAACATGTCTTGAAGTTTCGGTTGTGACATCCTTTATGAATCCGGAATAAACAAAGTGTTTGTACACTGTAAAAAATCCAACTTATGTTTTGTATGACAAATTCAGCTTTTAAAGTTTAATCAACTATTTAACAGGAAAAAAGTTGAGATAACTCAAACAACGTTTGTACAACTATTAGCCCCAAGTTGAGAAAACTCAAAAATGTTATGCAGCTGGTTGCCTTAAACTTTTAAGTTTTCTCAACTTTTTTTTACAGTTACAGTTATGCAAATTATTACTACTGTAGTATGTTTTAGTAGTGTTTTAGTATGCAAGTTAATGTAATGTGATACGGTTAAAATTAAGGGTGGAGTCAATGATATATAACAGTCCGACTCATACCGGCAGACCAGGGTTTGAGTCCCGCTTGGAGCGGGCGGTTTGAACAGGAGGGGTTATAGTTAGGATGATAGCGTAGGATTGTTAGGTTGTTGTCAATAATGTTTATTTCTATGATTTATATGGTATTAATGCCTAGAAAAACTACAAGAGAGAGACAGAGAATGTCTCTATGTGGTTCTGGAGAATTTTTGTGAATGAATATGTTACACACTCACCTAAAGGATTACCTGTTCAATTTCTCATTAATGCAATTATCGAATCAACCAATCACATGGCAGTTGCTTCAATGCATTTAGGGGTTGGTCCTGGTCAAGACAATCTCCTGAACTCCAAACTGAATGTCAGAATGGGAAAGAAAGATGATTTAAGCAATTTTGAGCGTGGCATGGTTGTTGGTGCCAGGCAGGCCCGTCTAAATATATCACAATCTGCTCAGTTACTGGGATTTTCACGCACAACTATTTCTATGGTTTACAAAGAATGGTGTGAAAAGGGAAAAGCATCCAGTATGCGGCAGTCCTGTGGTAGAAAATGCCTTGTTGATGCTAGAGGTCAGAGGAGAATGGGCCGACTGATTCAATCTGATAGAAGGGCAACTTTGATTGAAATAACCACTCGTTACAACCGAAGTTTGCAGCAAAGCATTTGCGAAGCTTGAATAATTTGCAAAAAGCTTGAATAATTTCAAATTGGTTTCTTGAACATGACAATGAGTTCACTGTACTAAAATGGCCCACACAGTCACCAGATCTCAACCCAATAGAGCATCTTTGGGATGTGGTGGAACGGGAGCTTCGTGCCCTGAATGTGCATCCCACAAATCTCCATCAACTGCAAGATGCTATCCTATCAATATGGCCAACATTTCTAAAGAATGCTTTCAGTGCCTTGTTGAATCAATGGCATATAGAATTAAGGCAGTTCTGAAGGTGAAAGGGGGTCAAACACAGTATTAGTATGGTGCTCTTAATCCTTTAAGTGTGTGTATGTGCAACATAATTAGTTATTTGTATTAACATAAAATGTTGACTGTCAGATTCAACTATGGAAAACTAAGTATTGTGGTCACTACCAAAACATTACTGTCACTACCGAAAATGTGCAATCACTACCAAAACATGGAAAGTCATGTCAAAAATAAAGTATATAGAATTATCAACTAAGACATTATGATAGTGTTTGGTTTAATGCATATTCAACCTAATAAATCCTTAACTTTGAAATCAGTATGATAAAATGTATGCCTTCTAAAAAGAAAGATTTGGTTCAAAATACAACAATTCTCATAAATTACACTTAAAATATTATTAAAATGGTCATTTTTATTGATTTAACCTGTAAACATTTTATTAAATAGAAAAAAATATATTTACAAGGTAGATTTAAACTAAATCTTAATAGGTGATTATTAGCCTGTTAATAAATGACATATTCTTGTGTTTTGGTAGTGAAAAATTTGGGGTGAATGAAAATATTCCAGCATTTTCTGAAAATACAATTACAAAGAACTAACCTCACAATTACTGGAAATGTATACCTTGGATATTATATAATTTGCATATGTGCCAAATTTGTGGGGGAAAAATTTCAAGATGTTTCCAACTCTGATTTTTCACCAATTCTGTAGAATGGCCCATTTATACATGCATAAAAATACAACCCAATTTACATATGGAGTTAATGATGTTATACAGTTTTTTACATTTCATTTATGGTAAATATTCTTTCGTGTAAATGAAACAGAGAGCGGAACAGAGGGAAGAACTAATTTACAGAAGGTTTTTTTTCAGGGTCTTTATGGAGTACTTGTATGAATCAAGACAAGCATATGAAAATATGTCTTGGTTTATAGTAGCCTCTTGTGGTTATTGTTGTAATTGCAGTTGAATATATTTTCGTTAACCAAAATTTGAAAGAATTAACTGTTCAAAACTGTGAATGTGTTGCATGTAAACATAAAATTCACATTTGTCTGTATGTCTGACTGATTTAGATAACTGAACGGATCATTTTGAATGTTTAAAAGTGAAGAGATTGACAATTTCACTAAGGATCCAATCATCAGTTTTTATTTATTTATTTATTTATTTTTATCAGCAATCCATGTGCATTTAGTTTACAAATTTACCAAACATACACAGTTTACTTAAACAAGGTTATTAAAATCTGGTTTGATATGAACAGGAAACTACTTGTTCAGAGATTTAAAGCTATTGTTTTGAGCAGAAAGAAAAGTTGCATTCAAAAATGGAGCCAAAGCGATTGAGAAAAAATTAAATATTCAGTCAGACCCTATTGACTGACCTTAACTGCAACGAGGCACAGATATATGAGGTGTTGTTCTTATTTTGTATTTTTTTTAATAATTTATAATGAGGATGACCATGACACTCTTGTTCACCCTGGTCCAGTTTTCGATATCAAAACTAGCAAATAGTGGAAGACTATCGATATCACGACAGTGCTATTATGACCACATGATAAAGGTCAAACCTGTGGAAATGATATGAATTCTAACAGAATCCCTATCAACTGTTTGACTTTGTTAGTAAACCAATTAAATAAACTAGTGTACATGTAAAAAGAGTGTTGAAATATGTGTAGAGTTTTGAGGATTTTAAAGTCTACAGTCCACAGCGCCAAACATTTTGACTTTTATTATGAAAAATAAAATCCACTTCCTGGTATCCAATGTTTAAGAGTGTTGAGTGTATGTATAATTTGTAATGCATTTATTGTATAAAACCATTGTACTACCCTCAGTAAACCATAATTGAAATGCATTGATAACTACATTTAGATAATCAGTATTTGTGGTTGGTTTTGTTTCTACTGCACAAGACTCTTGTCTCGTCTGAACTCTTGAAAGTTCATGTCCATGATTGGTCAGTTTCCCGAGGAATGGTCGCGTGGGGCAACGAGGACTTCATCCTGGTGCAAACAAGAGAAAGTGAAAAGGATCAGACTTATGATCAGTGTGGGGTGAGTTATTGCACAAATGCGTTTCCATACGCTTTGATGTGTTATTCATAAATTTTGAACATGGCGCGCTTGTGAACACTTTTTTTTTGTCGTACAAAAATATGCCAAATGTATATGTTTCATTGCTTAGTTCTATTACCCAATGCAACACTAATAATCCAACAAGCATCATGCACAATTGTTTAATAATGGTGAAGACGCTCTGCGTGAAAATGGGTGGCAGGTCTAATTGTCAAATATTTTGAGCAAGGACTATATATTTTTGATAGTTTTTATGCTTTTTTAATAATCATTATTTTATTATTGTTTCCCTGTAAAACATATGTTGCCATTGAAGAAGAAAATCAGTTATATATTCTCTGAAAACAAATGTTCTTTATTATTGACCAACTATGGAAAAATAATGTGTACTGACCCTCTCTTACAGTCATCTTAATCTGTGCCTTTGAAGAACTGCATAAAATGGCAAATAATATTGGTGAGTGTCATCTCTTCTGCATTATATACACTCATTACTGACACACACACACACACATATATGTTTGTAAATATCTACTGTATGTATGTGTGTATATACACACACACACCTGGTTATTTGTTCACTTGTTAAAAATCTCTTTTTTAAAGTGTAAATTGTGCACGTGAGTGGACGTATTAGACTGTCAGGATGTGTCTTAATGTTCCCTTGAGGAATGAGGCAGGAAAACATATTGGTGCGACTTTCGTCATATATCTTTCTGTGAAGCTCAGCTCATTAGAGATGCAGAGGTGAGAGACACTGAGAATTCGACAGCAGTCCTACCTGGAATCTCAAGGGAAAACTGTTAAGGGCTTGTGTAGAAAATAAGTGCATTAACGACTATACACGCTCATTAATAAATACGTACAAGTGTTTAATATCTTTGTGAATGAGACTAAAGAAAGTCCTTTTTTTTTCAGATGATGCTCAAGCAGAACTGGATTCAGTGGAGGCAGAGTTGGAGATGGTGGAACTGCAAATCTCTGAGCTGCTGGAGAAACAGACAAAGCTGAACTCCAGGAAAAACAAACTCCTGAAGGTCCTGGAGGGAGCATGTAGTTCGGCCCAGCCCTCTGGATCCAGCAAAGCTCCCAAACCCTCATTCAGCAAACAGGACCTACAGCACTACGAAGAGTCAGGTATTACTCGTTTCCGAATAAATTCTTATAGTGCTTTTCACAATCCATATTGTTACAAAGAAGCTTTAAACTAAACGTGACAGTTACAATGTGTTAAATTAATTTAAAAAAAAAAATCTAACAGTTTGTTGTTCTATCACCAGATTTCTCATGGTCTAAAGAACTTCAGGCGAAGCTGTGCAGCGTGTTCCAGCTCTCCAAATTTCGTCCCCTCCAACAGGCGGCCATCAACCTTAGCATGTCAGGGAAAGACCTTTTCCTAGTAATGCCCACCGGAAGAGGAAAAAGCCTGTGTTACCAACTTCCAGCTCTCTGCTCGAAGGGTTTGTGCTTTCATAGATATATTTTGATAGATGAGGAGCATATTTTGAATGTTCTGATGTGAATTGGTGTGGTTGCATTTATCAGGTTTTACATTAGTTATCGCTCCGCTGGTGTCTCTGATGGAGGATCAGCTGATGTATCTGAAGTCCGTTAATGTCTCGGCGGTAACTCTCAATGCCTCTAGTACAAAGGTACAGTATGACAGAGGTATTAGACAGTTTTGAGTCATGTTCAGGTGCTGATATTCAATGTGCATCTGCAGGAGGACTCAAAGCGGGTCTTGGCAGGGATGATCGATAAAAACAGCCCCTTCAAGTTGCTCTATGTAACCCCAGAGAAAATTGCCAAGAGCAAACTACTGATGTCCAAACTCGAAAAGGCCTATAACATGGGTTTGCTGGCACGCATCGCTGTGGATGAAGTTCACTGCTGCAGTCAGTGGGGGCATGACTTCAGACCAGGTGAGATTTTAGTTTTGTCCAGGTTGAGTAAAGCTTCTAACCCATAATTGAATTTGTACTTAATTCCTTTTTTTAGATTACAAGCTCCTGGGTATTCTAAAGCGCCAGTTCCCTAATGTCCCATTGGTTGGACTGACCGCCACTGCAACCAGCAACGTTCTTAAAGATTGCCAGAAGATACTATGTGTTCAGGAACCCATCACCCTGACAGCACCGTTCAACAGACCAAACCTTTACTATGAGGTATGCAGATAATTGCGTTCTTCTCATGTTGTCACTGCTGGAAGAGTGCCAAATAAACAGGTCAGAGTATTGTGTCACTTCTCACTTCTACAGGTTCGTTTTAAAGACAATGAAGACTGTACCGACCAAATTGCTGCATTGATCAAGGGAAGATACAAAAACCAGTCAGGTAAATCAGTTTAGTTGCTATGAAGAGTGAATGGCCCTTCGCACGAAGGATATAAAGTTGAAATAATTGTTCTAATTGATAACGACACGGACTATTATTAATGTATTGATGAAAGTGAGGAAAAATATCTTTGGAATCCCTTTCAAAAAATTATTTTTGTTTTCAGCTGATGAACGATATAAACATTGACAGATAACTTTAGAGCTTGACTTTAAAGAGCTTTACATTTTTTTTAAGTGGCTGTTGACAACTGCTTCTTATAAACCAAACATTATTTTGGGTTTGTTGTGGATGCTAATATATTTATCTTAGTTTTTATCATTGTTCTGAATGCTATGCAAATCATTCACATTGTATTTAATGAAGTGGCTTTAATTAAATAATGTTGTATTTGCAGGAATTGTGTATGTGTTCTCGCAAAAGGATGCAGAAGTTGTGGCTACAGACCTGCAGAAGAGGGATATTCTTGCTCAGCCATACCACGCCAACATGGAGCCTTCAGATAAGTCTCTGGTGCATCAGCGGTGGTCCTCCAAGAAGATCCAGGTGCACCTATAGGGTTGCTGTTGTTTTTTCCTGTTTTGTGTAATGTGCCCTCATGTTATCTTATTTGTGTTTGTGCAGGTGGTCGTTGCCACTGTGGCTTTTGGAATGGGCATTGACAAGTCTGATGTACGATTTGTTATACATCACACTATCAGCAAATCTATTGAAAATTATTATCAGGAGAGTGGACGTGCTGGTAGGCATCATGCTGTTGCTTTTATCTTAATGTTTTATTTCACACAAGTCTAACTAAATTACTTAAAGTTGCCATGAAATGGAAAATCAACCTATTTTCTAAATGTTTTTAATATCATTATTGCTATTATTATAAATAAATCATCTGTGCAAAGGTGGGTTTTTTTTCTAAGCTTGTCTTTTTTAATCAAAATGTCATAGCTCAATCCTGTGATAAACTTTTTGTCTGGTCATGTACGCAGAACTTTGTCTGCTTAAATCCCGCCCCTTTCTTACTGCCTTCATCCAATCAACAACAGATGGATGTCTCAAAATAGAGGAAAAGATCTGCTGCTACTTTGTATTCATTTATTTTTTTTTAGGAAGGGATGATGGCCCAGCAGATTGTATTGTGTTCTTTGGGTTCATGGACATCTTCAGAATAAGCACAATGGTTGTGATGGAAAACACTGGGCAGCAGAAGCTACAGAATATGGTGGCGTATTGTCAAAATGTGGACAGGTAAGTCAAATACACAGTTTATGCAGAATACCAATGACTTGCCTCCTAGTTTTAGTTTCTAAATATAGATTGTTTTTCAGTTTGTGGAACATAGATCTGTGTTTTCTCTTCTTTTCAGTTTTACTCTACATGCTTTATAGTGACGAAAAGATCTGATTATTTTACTCTTTCAAAATGAACTTTTCTTTATTTAACTGTTTTTAAAATGTTAAATTCCAAATTCCCCATAAACATTGACAAGCAAATCTTTTAGCATGTTTCAAATTTGGAATTTATGCAGCCAAAGATAAATTATGAAACGGGATTAGTCTGACCAAGTCTTTTGTTCCTTTGTCGTGTAACAGACACAATGAACAACCTGTTAATAATGCCTTATACTTTAACTCCTTGTGCCCTGATGGTTATATCAGTGCTTCTTAAACCTGTCCTCAACTCACCAACTCATAAGTAGAACATATTACTGTTCTGGGTCCCCAGAACAGTAATATGACTGTCGATTTAAGGGTGTATGGATGTAATGCCATTTTTTAAAGACAAGACTCTTGTGTGTGTGCGCATAGGTGTCGTCGTGCTATGATGGCCATTCATTTTGACGAAGTTTGGAACGATGAAGAGTGCAACCAAATGTGCGACGTCTGTCGGCACGGCAATGGTAAGCGTTTCTTACCTACCTAAAGGAGCTTTTACATTTACATTGGCTTGGTGAACTCCCAGTTGGGAATTTCGTTTGAGGACGATAGATTTCCCCTCACAAATTTTGCAACGGTTTCCATTTGTCACATAAATTGATCATGTTGGCCAACAAAAGCTGCTTTGTTTGAAAGTGACGTTTGTGTGATCTACACAATAGACAATTTACCATTTGCCCAGAATATTTCTCCTAGTGTGACCGCACTGTAACTTAATCAGGCCATTTATGCTTGTGTGATGGTTATTTTTCAGATTACATCACAATGGACATCACCCAGCATGCTCGAGATGTTGTTGAGATAGTAGAATTGGCCGGCTCTATGGATGAAAAACTGACCCCTCTGAAGGTCTGCGAGGCTTGGATGGGGAAAGGGCCCGCTAAGCGGCGCAAAATGATAAAGGTCACGTCCTTGTCACGCTTGGAGGTGGAGTCCATTATCATCCACCTTTTGTTGCATGGCTACTTCAGGTACTTAGACAGATTATGAACTATTTCTTTTTTGAGTTTTAGATATATTCTCTAACTTTTTTCTCTTTTGATACATAAGTGAGGACTTTAGCTTCACTCCATACACAACACACTTCTACTTGAAGTTGGGCCGTAAGGTGTCTCTCTTGAAGAACGGCAGTCACTCAATCACTATGAAGATGAAAAGGAGAGTGGTGTCACACGCGACTGTAAGACAATCAAATAAAACAACAGACATTTTTTATATTTCATGTGCAAGTGGTCCTGTTTTTCTTCTAGCAAATTCTAGATTTAAACTTTTCTTAATGGTTGTTTGATTAATACTTTTCTGAACCTCTTTCAATGGTGACGATTGGCTAGATTCAAGACAAATATCTCCTCTCGATTTTTTTGTTTTGTTATATTTTGCTACATGGTAATGCAAATATTTAATTGTATTTGCTTCATTTCAATTAGACTTATGCTTAATTTAATGTTGTGTATCAAATTTATCATATTTATTGAATCTGGCCTTTGGTCTCTGCTTTGTAGTATTTACTGATCTTTTTTTGTTTAGCTATTTTATTGCACCTCTTCTAGTCTTATTGTGTTTCAGGTAGATGCCATCAGAGTGTTTGAGGGGAGCATCACAGTTCACTTAGTTTAAACACTTTTTTTTTTTTACCACGTGTGTCGCTTTCGTAATTTTAACACCAAACGCCCAACAGTTGATACAAAAATGTCCTCTTCATTTGAATGGCTTTAAGGTCACACATATTATGCATTTAACACCCTCTAAACAACCCTGTCCCAGCAGTCATGTTGGAATTTTGATCATCTACAAACAATGGCTCATCAATCCAAGCATTTTCCCATAACAAGTGAAAACTCTTCGATTGGAAGTGTCACTTCAGCTTTATGATCCCTCACTGAACATGCAGTAACCCCTTTTATTTCTTGTGTTCCTACAGTTTATAGTGACCACTCATCATAATGAATTTTAAGACTCCATCAGGTAAAGAGCTGTTGTGCCGTCCCACAGGTAAAGACAGTGTCAGAAAGTGCCGGAGAGAAAAGTAGTGCCAAAGTAGAAGGAAAAAGACTGGCTGACAGTGACAACAAAAAATCAGTGGCCAAGAAAGTCAAGACTCTTCTCTAGTCCGTAAGGAGAAGAAAGCAAAAGTACAGTTCATTTACTCCATATTCACAAAAGCATGTAAACATTCCCAAAGAACATTTAAGCGTTTAATGAGGGAAACATCTACCACTTTCTTTCTTTTTTCTTCCTGCTTGTGCTCATGTTTATGCAAGTGTCACCTATCATGATGTTTATTGCACCCCAGAGTTTACATCTAGCCTCACTTATCATTTCTTAAGAAATATTCTTAATCTCTTCCATTTTTTTGTGTCCACTAGTGGTGTTTAAATTTGCATAGTGAATTAGAATGGAAGCTAACCATAGCCTTTAACCTTAATATAGCTCTGTATTAATTTTAAAGACAGACCTACTAATTATAATTACTCAAATTTCTTCTCTTTCCTCAGGATGTTAAAGCAGTTGATATGCAAGAGGAAGTAGAGACAGCATTGATCGATGTGTCCAACATGGCCATTGAGAGACATAACAAAACTAAAATACTTAAGAATCACCAAAACACAGAGAAGAGACTCACTCAAAACCACGTAGAAAGTCTTGCTTCGGAAGCAAGCGAGTATGTAAAGCCAACCTCTGTATTTGAGGTTGATGTTGAGGTCAACCTCGTACAAGAGCTTAATTGTGCAAGTGAAGAAGAAAAAGATCTTAAAAATGCCCCCGAACAGAAATCTTCATCACTGAAAAGGAGGCGAAAACAACCAGCAACTGAGAACTGCGCTTCTAATGCTGACCAAGCGAGAACAGATCTGGTTAGCACTCCTTCTGAGCTGTCTATCATCTCTGCAGCTGCCGTGGAGGAACTACACCATCTGCGCAGTTACTATAGCAAACAGTTAAGAAGAATCAACTACATTTCCCAAGAGCACTTGCAAAGCTCCCAGCCTGGGATGTTGACCTGTATGAGGGAGCCCTTCAAAAGCCTCCGCTTCCCTTCGAGGACGACCATAGCCAGAGGTGCCAGGAATTTCTGGACTCGTGTTAGTATGAGGAGAAAGCTCATACAGTGAATCATGCTTCCTTTCTGATTTCTGGTTTGTTGTGTAAGCCTGAACTACATTTTTCATTAGTTTGAAGATGTAAATAATCTTTTTGTTAAATAAAATCATTTGGACTTTCACTTGTACTTTCATTTGATTCAGACAAGACCTTATGTTGTTTTCTTAAATAACTAGGAGTTTTTTGTTTTCTTTTACTTTTTGAGGAGAAAAACAGGCAATTGTAACTGCTGTAGAAGTCAATTAAGAAAGACAAAACTCCCTCTCTAAAAAAGATGATAATTTTACACTTACATTTCAAACAGCCAATATTGATTGGTTATTTAATAGAATTTTTATGGGATTTTACAGTAAATGTTTTTTTTTTTTTGGAAACTGTGATATATATTTTTCAGCTTTCTTTATATTCAAAAGAACAGCTTTTATTGTAATTAGAAATTAATTAATTAATTATAAATCTTTCGTTACAATATAAACATACTATCACTTTTTATAAATGTAACTCTTCCTTGCTGAATAAATGTTAATTGCTTAAGTGTATTTTTGGGGGTGGGGGCTCTTATTACCGTTACCACGGACTTTTATTTTGAAACGGCGAATCCCAAACAGATCATATGCATTTGTTTTGAACTGTGTGGAAGGTGTATCTGAAGTATGAGTGTTTTTACTGCCTTTTAATCCGTATTAATAATTTAGTCTGCAGTGTGAGTAGGTTAAAGGTCATGCGCTCGGTTAGTTATGTGCAACGTGTGAGTTTAGACTTCACAGGAACGCTCTTTCCTCACGCCATCTGTCTTGGAGATGCAGATAATGACTCCGTAAGTTAAACGAGTGTGTGTGTGTGTGTGTGTGTGTGTGTGTGTGTGTGTGTGTGTGTGTGTGTGTGTGTGTGTGTGTGTGTGTGTGTGTGTGTGTGTGTGTGTGTGTGTGTGTGTGTGTGTGTGTGTGTGTGTGTGTGAGTGAGTGTGTGTGTTTTTATAGACAGATGTGAACTTATGACTCGGTATATCATCATATCTACAGGTCATATGGCTAATGTTATTTTTTGTATCGCTGTCATTTCCTCTACTAGTATCTGTTTTCAGTTTTCTGTGCATAAAGTAACTCAGATGTTTCTGTGCAGTTAAATGAGCTGGTGGTGGGAGACACCAGTGGGAAGCTCTACATCTATAAAAACGATGACTGTAAGCCATGGGTCACGCGAACCTGTGTTGGCATGGTGAGAGCATCACATTCACCTCATAGATGGATATAGTTGAGTAGTGACTGATGCCATGATGAATGTATGTGAATAATGAAGCTGTTTTTATCCGTAGTTAACATGTGTTGGAGTGGGAGATGTTTGCCACAAAGGAAGGGTAAGATTATCCATCTCTCTTTTCCTGATGGAATCAGTTGATAATACCATGGTATTGGTCAGTGATTACTTTATTCATTTAACATGGTGTTTACATAGTAATCCAAGATAATTAAAAGGATATCACCATTGTATTATTAATGTATTATATTTATATATAATTCATGTTAATTCATTATAGTTTATAGATAAATACTGCATATGTGTATGTGCACTTTGTGTATTTTATAGTAAATAAATTAATAAACAACATATATTAAGTAATATTAATTATAACTGTTTTTGTCATTGTAATGTGTAAGGATTTATAGTAAAACCATATTATTCTAAATGCATTTTATATAAGTAAATTATTTTTTATTTAATATGTAACAATTAATATTTACCAATTAATTATAGCTTCCACATATTATTTGAATAATATTATTATGAATAATAATAATAATAATATAATTAATAATAACATATAATATTATTTTTATTATTCATTTTACTTTTTTGGCCATTCCCTAACCCTATTCATGAACAACAACAAACATTTTAGTGTCATGTTTTTGTGTGTGTGTGTTCTTTGTTCACATTTGTAACATGACTTTCTTTCCGCTCTGGCAGAACTTTGTTGTGGCAGTGGGTGCTGAGGGCTGGTTTCACCTGTTTGATATTAATGCATCTGCTGCCAAGTCAGACTCCTCAAGTCAGCAGGACGGTTCGATTGGTGAAGAACAGAAACCCAGTTACACCCAGCACATCCCCGCCAATACCAAAGCAATGCTCATCAGTGATATCGGTGAGGAGTTTGCATGTTACAAATTATTTCTATACCTTTTCAAGTCAATATTGTTAATATTGAAGTGTTTCTTGCGCATATAAGATGGAGACGGACGCTGTGAGCTTGTCGTTGGGTACACGGACCGGGTGGTCCGGGCCTTCAGGTGGGAGGAACCTTCTGATGCTTCAGATGTGAGCTCCGGTCAGCTGGTGTTACTGAAGAAATGGCTTCTGGAGGGTCAGGTACTAAACTAAATGCATCAAACATCAAGTCAACATGAAGTCAAGCTACTGTTTTACACCCTTTTTTATCCACTTTCACCAGGTTGACAGTCTCTCTGTTAACCCAAGTCCAGAAGGTCTCCCTGAGCTCATGGTGTCTCAGCCTGGCTGTGGCTATGCTATTCTAATGTGTTCTTGGACACAAGAGGGCGTAGCAGGACCTGGGGATGAAAACACAGCATCTCCTAACAAGTGAGAGAATCACAGGTACTAAATAAGTAAAACCGCATCCATAGCTGGATTTGAGAGTAATTCCTCCCTGTGTTGTGTGTACACAGGGAGGGTTCATCCAGAGACATTGTTCTTCATCTTACTACCGGACGCATCCATAACAAGAACGTGTCCACTCATTTGATAGGCAGCATTTGCAGAGGTACTGAAAAAGCTTGCTCGCACACATTTAGATTTCATACTGCGCATGCAGAACACATATTCTTACAAAGTTTGCAGCTGGCGGAGTATAGTATGACTCAATAATAAGATTCAGTCTCTAATACTGTAGTTCAGATTTGTACCTGCTCTCCCAACATTTTCCCTGGCTCACCACCACAAAAATGATCAGTTAAATGCATTTGGTCAATATTTGTTGTATGATTGTGCATGCTCATTTTCCTTATTTTTACATTTAACTTGGCTGTCATCTATAATGTACTTAAATTTTTTTTGAGACAAAATAATCATTTTAATATTGGCCATTTATTGCTTATTTGGCAATAACATGAAAATAATAATAAAGACGATATTGTAATTAAAATAATTTTATGTGTAATATATTTATATTATAATATAAATATATTACACAAAGTCTTATTATTTATAATTGTTTATTTTAATAAAATGTAAAAAAGTGTATATAATGTTTTAAGTACGTGTTTTTAGTTAATAACTAAAATAATCTTTTAAAGTGTTTATTATTTAATAAACATACAAATAATTGTATAGTGTGTGTGTTTTTATATATATATATATATATATATATATATATATATATATATATATATATATATATATATATATATATATATTTTTTTTTTTACAATATATTATATATTAAAAGGTATTTATAGTATAAATAATTATATATATTGTATATTATATCATTTTATATAAAAGTTGTTGTTATATTGGTCTATCGCTAATCACAAATCTTATGATATAACTTTTTTCTGTTTTCTGCAGGTTCTAAGGAGGATTCATCTAAAGGTGGCCTGTTTGCTCTTTGCACTCTAGATGGTGAGTGTATTAGTCCACGACATGCCAGAGGTGGTTATTTGATGTAGGGAATGCATGATCCCATCACACGCTGTGTTTTCTCTGTTCTTTGGTCACTCTGGGCTCAGGTCTGATTGAAGATTGGCTTCTTACTCTAAAAATGCAGGCTTGTTCTTCACGTCATTTTCCATGGCCACTCAGTTACACAGCACAAATTTAAACCTGATTTTTAAATATTTTTTAAATCATCAAGTTGTTGATACTTGTTTGGACTACTGTGGATTGATGTTATTGATTGGTTAGCTGCTGTGGTTGTTTTTCATTGAATGGTGGTCTTTCAGGAACGCTGAAGCTCATGGACAGCTCTGAGAAGCTCTTGTGGTCTGTGCAAGTGGACCACCAGCTTTTTGCCCTCCAGAAGCTGGATGTCACTGTAAGTCTGG